>JAVTVJ010000001.1:262500-810000 GCA_034509425.1 Eopsaltria australis
ACATTTATAACATTCAGCTACAAAGTTTCTTTAGAAAACAAACCCAAACCCTCCCAAGCAATTATTAAATGTTCGCTATAACAGTAGAAAGCTACTTTTCATTTTAGAAAATGTCAAGACTGACCTCAAAGTAAATTATTACAAGAAGGCATCTGTTAATAGCACATATGCACAGCAGGTATAATCATAGCTGGGGTTGCCCTAGCCCTTTCTTATGCATCTAGGACTTAACACTAGGAATGCAAAAAGATGAATACATTAAGATATTTAAAAATCCTCTCTGTGCCCTGCATTAAATGCAACCTGTTCTTTCAGAAATAGCGTTCTGATACATGAAATAATAGCAGCTTTTTATTCGATTTGGTTGATCATGGAGCATTTTCAAAATCTTTCCAATTGTGGCCACCCCCTCTACTTTTGAAAGCACAGTAGCACCCTTGTTTGAACAGACCATCTTTCTTATAGGATAAAAGGGTTACTAAGTCTTCATAACCTGTCAATCCTGAGGGGTTTTCCCCAGGAAAACTGGTAATAGTGCCTTATTATTTTGAATTGTGAGTTGGTTTAGAGGATGAAGATGGAAGTCCACTCAGGGCTGAGAGAGCAGCTTGTCAGAATAATTTTATTGGCATTTTTATTCTGACTGGAATCAAAATATCAGGAATGAGCAGCATCAAGATTTTATATGGTTCATACTGCAGCCTCTACTTGCTCTGCTGCATTCATTTGTTATGATTTTTTTTTTAGAAGAGAATTAATGAGAGTGTTTCTTCCTTCTCTTCCTTCTGTCTTCGTGTTGACTCTTTCCAAAATCCAGTATGCAAAAACAGGCACTATATTAATAAACCTGAGCTTATATTCCCATGCTCTCTACCTTTCAAGACAAATATCATACCAAAACAATAGGTACAGTGCATCTATAATTGAATTAGCCTTGGAAGCAATTTGCCCACATGGTACACTTGTAATATTCTTCCCAGAATAAATTTTTAACCATTTGATAATTAGCTTAGCCATACCTGTGACAACGAGTAAATTGTAAAACACCAGAACAGTATCTTAATTATCCTTTCTAAAGAGACCAAGCAATAATTTGCTTAATCGCAACGAGGGATGAAATAATGTAAGTAATTAAGTAAGAAAGTATTCCCACATGATTATACCCTTTCATAATAATGTAAGGAAAAAAAAAGGGAGAAGATGAGGCATTAAAAATGTATACCATAAGATTCCATATAGGAAATATGAAAACAGAAAACAAGTTGTGATTACAAATAATTACTAAAATATCAAAGGATCCTAATAAACATAATAACAATTTTTGACTCCATAATTTCTCTAATCCTAGTCTCATTCAGTTCTGTAGCTATATAACCTTCCACTACAAAATTAAACCGAATACTTCTCCTTTTACAAAATACAGATAAGGAGAAAATACCATAGTTATTTAGTCTCACTGATAGTTCCTTCCTTTTTATTTTTATTTTGTAATATGAAATACAGTAGGTTGTCCTTGTATTCCACTGCAGAAAGAAGATCTTTCCCAGAAATCCAGGTAATTTCAAGAAATCTGCTTAGCTGCCTATTGCATGCAACTGTAAATACTTGATGAACAGATTATGCTCGTTTATTTTTACTTCTGTTCCTGAAATTAAAGCTAATGCTTACCCTCTTTATCAGCTCAAAAGTCAGAAAAGAAATTTCCACATTTGATTAATCTTACACTCCTTGATTAATGTAAAAATATTTACCTTCACACATCCAATGAATATTGTACAGCTGCATGAATGAAAAAATGAGTCTCAAATTTAAAAATTAAAAATTAGATACTATCTACAATAATGTATTAAACATGATCGGCAAAAGAAATGCTGATGAATATGTGACAGAAATTATATGAGCCCACTGTACTTGTTCCGCGAGGTTTTTCTCTCCCATATTTTTATTGTGAGGAGTAACAGATGAAAAATACAAGTGTTTGCTAATAGGATTCACATCTTATTATTGGTGCTGATTTGCAGTTTTCCTTAACTCGCCATGATTACTTTTTTAGAAGCTTTCACTTTTCCCCAGCTGATCCTCGTCTTGTTAGGCAGCATTAATGACACTTCAGTCATTGTGGCTTTCAAGCAGAGCCCTTCCAGAGTGAACAGAGAGTTGACATTTCCTGACATTTTCCCAACTAATTACAGGACAAATAATTAAGCATGTTCTCCTATGTAACAAATGAAGGCAAAAGCCGTCTGTCAGCGATGTTGATTGATGACACTCTGGGAGACTTTATCTGATGGGTCCTGCCATGCGGTAGAGGGGAAGCAAATTTATTAGAATGAACAATGCAAATTCTGAGTCATCTCATCCAGTTATGCGCCAAAGCAATATCCATGTCAAGGTGAATGTGACAATGAAAGCAAAATATTTGCATTTTGTGGAGCAGGTTGAAGGGGAAATCAGAGCGAGAAGATGACAGGCCTAATTATTTTGGCTCATACAGGCTAGGACAGCTGTTTCTGGTGTCCTGAACAAGGCTGTCACACAGGTAACTAAATAGGTCTGCATATAAGTCTGTATCCAACACTGTACGGAGATGTCTACCACTAATGACCAACGCTAATGTTACTGCCATCCCTGAAAAACAGTAAATGTGTCACAGTGCACCTTCTGTATGGCAGTCAACATTTCGCTACATAATTACTTGTTAGTGAATTAATTCCTATCTGTCAGTATCTATGCCAGTGTCATTTTTAGACCATTACGAAATTATGCCATCACTATAGCAACTGCAAGCACAGTTAAAAGGCAAAACAGTTCAGATACTCAAGAAAAGTGCCTAGTTAGGCAGAAGACTAATAATGTAAAATTCAAATTGTGATGTTGCTGTCTGCCATCCTAATTTTCTTTATCTTGATTATGCGTTTGATCATTGATCATTAAACAATAATTTAAGGTTTCCAATTTCAATCCATGATTAATATTTAATATAATTAAAACCTCAGCCACAACAGCATCTTTCCTATAAACAGACGCACACCGCGCTGTCATTGCAATTAATTAGGAGCAAAAAGTGACATGCTCAAAAATGAATCCTAATATCAGAGTTTACATGCAAATAAGAATAACTGATGGCATCAGAATGTTCTTTTCTCCCTGCTTCCTTTGTGGATTGTAAACAATGCCAATCTTAAAATCCTGTATCCTGACTCATTTCTTATTTTTTTATTTATTTTTTGCATGCATTTTTCCAAGGAAAGTCAGGACCCATCTTACCATCATCACCATTACTTACAGTTTTCAAGATGCAATCTTGTTCACAGAAATATATTCAGAGGTTTAAGATAAATTATGTATATTATGCTGTCTAAAATCTTCCAGACTGTTGAAATTTCTAATGACATGTAGAAGAAATATTTGCTGATATCTACAACTACCTTAAATGCATACAAGTCTAAGTTAAATTAGGGAATTCCTCATATGGAGAAAGCACTTCTTCATTTGTATCTTCTTCTATTTTATGTAAACGTTCAAATAAAGGAGAACAAATTCTTCCAGAAACTTTCAGCACATATTCATCATGTTAATCTATGCAACATTGTGGCTTTTGTTAGAGTGCAAATGTTACAGTGATGCATTTCAAATGATGTATGACAGCAATACGGTGGCCTCGGCTACTCTGACTCAGTGGAAAGAGAATGTTGAGAAAGAATAGGAAATCCGGAAAACCCATAAGAGGCCAAATGTGTCCTTGAATTTTGGGTTTGGCTATCAGTTGTTGGTTTTTTTTTGTTTTGTTTTTTGGACTTTTTTTGGGGGGGAAGGAGTTCTGTTTGGTTTTGGTTTTAATTTTTGTACATTTGGTTTTTGTTTTTAACTTTCATTTTAGGAAAAGAAGGAATGAAGTACAACTTACAATGCCATTTGCTTTCCAGTGCTGCTAATGTATGGCAAAACAATTATGCTTTTGGTTAACTGCTTTGAAATAGCTCTGTGGCACTAAAATACCTATTTCTAAAAAGTTGGAGCTTTTTTCTTTGAATGTCTATAATGTCTGCAGAAATGATGTGAATATATATTGTTTTCCATCTTTCTTAACATAGACTTTGTTTCATCACTACAGTGTGTCTTTCTAGCAGGACAATCAGATTAAAACTGAGACAATCACCTGAAATTAAAGATGTATCTTTCCAGAAGAAAAACACATAATGATTATAATGCAAGTGTATGGATCATTAATGTTCTTCACTTAAAATTACTGAACAAATAAATGCTTACTTTTGACTAAAAGGAAGACCCTTTCATGAGATGAGAAACATCATTACTTCCTCTTGCCACATGAAGGTATTTTTTTCATTAGGATCTACAAAACAGTCAGTCATCCTTTTTTCTCTCTCCCTTAACTTCACACAAACCATTAGCATGATGGAATCAGGTAAACTTTGCAAAATTGTCCAACTACCGTATTGTTCTGAGATAGACCACTACTCTGAAAGTGATGGGAAGATTTAATTTCTGTTCTGCTTAACAAGGTTAGAAGAGCTCGGTTCTTGGTTAACATTGACCACTAAATGAGTAGGAATCAATAATTCCTCGCTAATGCCACAGCAAGCCAACTCCTTTATTGACCTTTCCATTAACACTAAGCAGCTGAAATGCAGGAAAAAAAATAGACTAATCATTTTAATTTTTTAACACCTACAAAATCAAGTGCTTCACTGGAGTTTTGATGCTCTTCTGCCAGTCCTCTCATGTATCTCATGTTCTATCAGATTTCAAAAAACCTCCTTTAAGATTTATTTATTTGGTGATCACGTATAAAAAGGAGGAGGAGAAAATATAAATAATAAAAAAAGACAGACATGAAATAAAGAGGTTTTGTCCAATTAAAAAACTTTTTGTATATCACAGTTACTCAGAGATACTTTCCAGACAAGTAAACAATGAATGAACTTGATAGGAATGATATACAAATTTGATACAAAGAGCCAATGGGAGAGTTTCTGTCTAATGATCCCAGTCAATCTAATTAATGTATTCTGCTACATTACATTTTAAGAAGTGACCATTGTGTAATACACTTTGAAATATGCACAAGCTAATGGGATAAGATACAAAAATTATTATGCTGACAGTAAATCATATTACATTCCTAATAAGCATTAACTAGATAACTAGGTCAAAGCAGTATTATCTTAATTGATTTTTCAAAAGAAACCTGACAGAAAAATGTCAATGCTCGAATATTTCTTCATGCATCATTAAAACAAGATTGGCTTTTAACAAAAGAAGAATCCTTCACAGAATTGATTCTTGCTTCAGGCTGCCTGCAAGTAAGTGTATTACATAAAAATCTATACAGGATATTAAAACAACACCACTCTGCAAGACAGTTACAATTAAAAGCTGACACCCCCCACCATGTGTCTACTACAGTAGCTTGCCAGTAAATGTATTTAAAGTCTTCAGAACCATATATGAAAATCAGTCAGTTTTACTATTTTAGTGGGAGGGACACACACACACACACATACACACATCCTAATCAGAGCTTTTAATTGAATCAGTGCATAACAACTCACACATTTCATTGCTCTATAACAAGTAAAAAAAATTGTGCAAGGAAACAGGAAAAAGTACTACCTTGGAAATATAACAGTAAATACAAGCTCTACATCTAACAAAATGGACATTTCAGTGTGGAGAGGGCACTGTTCTGACATCAGAAATTTCCAGTAGGGATTGTGATGCAAAATGCAATATGCAGAACAAATAATATATTATATTCTCAGTTGTAAAATGTTATATAGGTTCAAACAATAGATCATGTTGCAGATGCACATATAGATGGATCAGAGAAATGTTGACTGATCCATCTAAAGATGAGTAGCTCATAAATCTCAAAATCAAGAATTCGAGTACATTTGTGGCTCAGTAGTACACAAGGCATTAGTTTTGTGTAAATGATCACAGCTCATTTGCTTGGATTGTTTATTTTGTGAAGATACAAGGAGAAAATGCACTTAGTAATTTCTGATAGTTTTTAAATATATTTTTATACAAGAACTTTCTTAGAAATATATAATATTGTTACCTTTTATTCAATGCAAAATAACTTGATCACTAAACATTTTTTTGCCAAAAACCACCTTAGTTTTGCCAATAAAAAATCCTACATGGGCTCTTCAGCATGTACATTTTTTCTTAATGCTGAACATATTTTTGCACTCACCATGCAATTTGCAAGTCACTACAACTTTTAAAAGTAAGGGAAGGATGATAATGGAAATTTGAAAACATTATTCCAGGGACACAGGCTCCACAAAGGCTGTTCTCAGTCCTTGGGACAGAGAGAAGAAATGGGGCAAGGTAAGCCTTCAAGTTCTGTGAAGATTTAGACTGCCGAGAATGATTAGGACCATAAGTCCTATTCAGAAGGGGGATATCTCCTTCACCAGCTCTGCCTCATTTAGCTCTAGAGAATTTATTTTTTGTATCACCACCTGATCAGAATGCTCAGTTTTACATATATTCTTTGAGATATCAAAGCAGGAAGTGTCAGGAATGTGGTGCTCTTCCAACTCACACCTTTTTTCAAGTTAGGTGTAAAAGCAGGTGTAAATTTTCTAGGATGAATGAGGTCTGATAGTATCTGGGTAGCATTGGCCCAAATAATCATAAATACTGTGAAAGACAGTTTTGAAGCAAACAATATTGTGGGTTGTACAATGTCCTATTAAATAGTGGAGAAATGTTGTCCCTGAAATGAGTACATAGAAATACATGACAGAAAAAAGCTGGAGCAAAGCCACCTCATGCAATGTGAATCCCAGTGGCAATTCAGCACCTTTGATCTTTGGTTGCAGTAGTGGCTCAGTTTGTTCTTCAAATATTCATGGACATTGAAAAATATTAGGTAATGTATCCTGTTATTAAATTAGGCTGCAGCAGAGTACAAAGTCCATCTGAAAGCCCAGCAAAAGGGGGAGAGGTCAGGCTGTGGGTTTTCTTACTGGCAGGGGCTCTGGACAGCAAGTGTACCATGAAGGGTCACTGGCATTTATTAGTAAAAACTCAAGTTTAACTCCCATCCATATTTGTTGCGTTATTGTTGCAACCTCTGTACCAGTACAGCACAAGACATCCAAACTGTGTCCCAGGACTTGGCCTGTAATTTGTCATTTCCCTCCATTTCTTCCTTTTCCAGAGACCCACCTGACACAAGACAGAAGGTGGGATCTGCTCTGAAGGCAGGAAGGTGGTGGAGAAAGGAGAAAGAAGAGAAACATTTGTGGCTCCAGGATGAAATAAGCTGCAGAAATGGAAGAAAGGTCACTCTCCTACATTTAGGGCTTCTCTTCTAAGTTCCTCCTCCCAGACAAGTTCCACGTGTTATCACCAATTTATTTTCAAAAAAATATCCAAGTCACCAATTAGTGATTATCATCTCAGTCCAAAAAAGGTGATTTGAAAGCTGATTACTAAGATCTGTTAACATATTCTCAAAATAAAAATTAGGTCTTGAATGAAATTATAAATCATTTATTTCTAAGCAAATTAATTCTCCACTGAGTTCATAGGTAGTCTGTGAAAACTACTGCCAAAAAATATCCTTGAGGACTAGAATTTAGCAAGAGCAGAGAATGGGCCACAGATTTCCATAGAGTTCAAATGTAGTCCTATGTAATTGTTCAACAAGCATAAAGAAAATAATTTTGCTGTCTTGCAGCGTTACGTTGTTGGCTGTACCATGGATTCGTCCACCAATTTCTTTAGATACACAATCATTTGCTGAATTTGTTCTAAGTGCATTTTGTTCTTAATAGGCACTTTGCATATGCTTAGAGAGTACTGTATGAATAACATTTTGGTTTGGTATTCTCCAGTTTCTCTTCAGATTCTGGTCTGGCTTTTGTCCATCCTCAGGATTTAGTTGTGTCAATGTATTTCATTAATGTTTTATCCCCTGTCTCTTTCAGGAGAAAGATCATAGATCCTCAATAATAGATCATTACTGAAGATGTTAAATAAGATTCAGTTGCATCCTTCTCAAACCCTTTCCCAGAAAGATACATTATTTTTTGTTATTTATGGGGGTTTGTGACTTAATTTTTCAAAAGTGCTTTTGCCTGGCCTGGTTCATACCATTTTTTTCAATGAACACAATAGTGAAAACTGTACAAAGATTCCTTAACATTCAAATTGTGCTATTTCATTTTAAGCTCATTTTATAATGTTGTTTCCAGAAAGCAAAATTAATCACATTTTTACACCCCTCTATTTCTTATGAAGAAGCCTTAAATATAAGGGAGTGGGGACACAACACTTCTAAACAAGCACTACTTGATAAAGACCTTAATAAGGATAAATTTGACAACATGATCAAAAAATTTTTTGTGATTAATGAACATTTTCTATTTGTAGTATCTGAACCATAAATCAATAACTTGGATGGATCAATAACTAGATAAATGATATGAGCAGATGTTGCTTTCGCAGATATTATTGGAATTTGCTTCATATTTTTGAAAACAAGCAAACAAAAAATAACCTCTAAAATAAATCAGTTTCAATTAGTATAAAACAGTTTGAAATAAATTTCACCTATTTCTAGTCATGTAAAAACAGTGCATATAGTTTTAACCATTTCTCTAAACTCACTTTTCAAGCATGAAAAGAACGTTTTAAATAGAAGGTAATTTATCCCCTTCTGAGACACCTGCCTAAAACTGGTGGAATGACTCAATTTCTGACATCTCTGTCTCTTTCAGCTGATTAGAACAGGAACCTCATCCAGAACCTTTAGGCAGCTGAACATAGTTGGGAATAATTTTTTTCATGTAGATTTATTTTGTCTTATCAAACCATGACAAGAAAAGCTACTTTAAAGAAAAATTATGTCACTATCATTTCAAGATGAACTATTTCACACAGTCAGATGACTACTGCTAACCCCAACAAGGTCTTTGTCTTAACTAGGAACCTGGAAACCAAAGAGCTGCTTTCAATGCTGAATAGAGAGGTAGAATCACATCCCTTGACCTATTGTCCCTTCCTAGTGCAGCCCCAGATGCTGCTGGCCACCTTAGCCACAAGGCCACAGTGGTGATCTGTTTCACTAGGTATCCACTACAGCACCAGGACCTCTTCTGCAAAATTGCTTACTAGTCCTCAGCCTGTATGCGTCAGGGCTTGGGGTTTCTTCCTCGAGGGATGGGACTTGGCATTCCTCTCTGCCAAACTTCATGAAGTTCCTGTCAGACCAGCTCTCCAGCCTCTCAAAGTCTGTCTGAGTGGTAGTACAACCACCTGGTGTATCATTCATTACTTCCAACTTTTTGTCATCTGCAAAGCATCATTTTGTTCCATCACTTAGGTTGTTAAAGAAAATGCTAAATAGGACAGGCCACAGTATTGATACCCTGGGTAAAACACCAGTGACTGGTCTTTTCAATCCACATCATCATCCACTTATCCAGAATCTATTTCATCTGTCAATAAGGATGTTATGGGAGGCAATGCTGAAAGCCTTCTAAAGCCAAAATTTTTTAAATGTAGGTAAAATTAAAACATTCTACATCCTGTAAAAACAAAAAAACAAAAAAACAAAAAAACAAAAAACCAACCAAACAAAAAAAAAAACCCAAACAAAAAAAAACACCTTTGTAGTCAATGTAGATTATGGGCAGTTTCTTCAGGCCATTGGACACTTCTACTTTTAAAATCATGATTTGAGTTAACTTAAGATATTTCTTCCTTTTAATTAATGAGATTAAAATTTTCTGTGGCATTACTCTGCAAGATGCTGAATTTTTTGCAGACAATCTTTAATCTAGGAATATTTTAGCTGAAATTTACCAGACTGGATAGTCTAACCACAAAAATATACTTTTGTGATCTCTGTGAAAATATACTTTAGCTAAGAAGCATGCTTCTGAACATCTCTTTGCAACTTTCCGGTGTTAGAGTTTCTCAGGTTATCTGTTCTAGTCAGGTTGCATCATGAAAAAGCTGAGGCTGTGAACAGCTTTCACTGTAATTATTCACCCTGACATCGAGGGACCAAAATCATAAAAGGAAAGTCCAGAAGGAAATTAATAATTGAAAATTCAGAAAAGGGTAAATGGAGTTAAGTAAATAAGGCCCAGGGCTACATATTCAGTGCTGCTAAATCTCAGCCTTTTCTGGCTGCCTACCCTACTTTCTCACCCATTTCAGTGTGGTCCTGCTGTGAAATGTGTGGTGTTCCCTAAGGCTGAGAAGGGAACGGGAGTGTTGAAGAACTGGGACTGCAAGAGGAGCAGACAGAGGACAGTGAGATACTGGTTTGGAGTTAATTGCTAGATTGGAACTGGTAGAAGCTATTAGTGAAATTCTTGGAATTTGAGGAGGATCTTGAAACTCAGCATAATCTCAGTGAAACCTCCTAATGAGAGAGTACCAGAAATTACTCTGATCCATAAATATGTAACATAAATCTCAGTAACAGTATAGCAAATGGACCAGCTAATAAAATCTAAAAAAATCAAAAATACCTGTTTACCACAGGGGAAAAAAATCTTGGGAGGATTCTTGAGTTTCTTTTTTTGTTGAGATTTTTTCCAAAAACTTCTAAGATTGATATCAGAACAAAAAATGTAGCAGTTTTATTTTAGCCAGTATTCATTGAGCCCCCTCCAAGTATTAGTGTTGAAGTTTCTAGAGGAAATAAAGGCATTAATGCAACTTTAATTAGTGTTCATTTGTTGAATATAACATTTAGATATTAAATTATACCCTGAGTTTTATTAACAATTGTCTTAATATTAATCTGTAAAATAGAGAGAAAAAATTGTGCATAAGGAGGTGAAAGGAGGGAAAATGTAGGAGGGAAATTTTGACTTTCTCCCTGAGTCCCAGGAGTCTGATCTTTCTCCATAGAGCACATAAACATGGCACAGGCCTGTGACTGTCACCTGAATCCCAGGAGTCTGGTCTGTGCCCACAGAACACATATAGACATTGCACAGACCTGTAACTGTCAAGCTTTATATGTTCTAAAGATGAATAAAACATTGCTGTTGCTGGGTTTGTATAGTAATGTTTCAACAAGATGTATGGGACAGTTTTTGCTTCAGTGTGGTTCTAGACATCATTGTGCTAACTTAGAAGTTGAAGAGTTTGGATTCTACTTATGAAAATCTTGTATAAAATCAAATCTGTATATAAAATAAAAGTATGAAACACCATATCCTCAGTGTCATAGCATTTCTTCACACAAGAGAAAAGGACAAACGAGATTTCTGACCTGAGCTAATGATCCTGTATTTTCTCTGCAGCAGCAATATGGTGTGATATACCATTACATTATTACAATACATTTAATATAAAATAATAAAGAAGTCTGCTCAGAACCATTTACACATACAGTTCTATCCTCTAAAAAAATGTAGCTGGATAATGAAGTTGAATAATGGATTCAGATATGCTGGTTAAAATTTTATCTAAGTAAACTCAATCAACAAAATGGTGAAACACTTCAAGATCAGATCCCAACCACTGATCTCTTTGCTGGGTTCCCACAGCAACCAACATTTTAACAGAGGAGGGTTGCAGTTAAAGTAGTTCACTTACAGATGCCCTTTTAGTGCTATGACTCTAATAAGGTAAGTATAAAGCTATTTTTCTATATACAGCATTAGGTTTCTGCGCTGTTTCACTACAAAAAATGGGGAAAACCAGAGTTTTACCAAAATCATCCAACAAAAAAAACCAAAATGCAAAAATTTAAAGACTCATATATCCTCTAAAATAATGATATTTTTTCATGTCAGTATCCATCTGTGCTCTGCTCTGGTGACTTCCCTCTTGGTCAGCTCTGTATGGCCAAACTCAGTTTGGATTTGGGAGTGAGCTGGACCACTCTGGAGGAACAGCAGCTCTCATATGTGGCAATCCCTTCTGATAACCATAATTATTACTGCTACTTGAACAATTCCATTCCTGCTTTTATTCTTTGTGTGAAACGGAGTAGTCTTAAGTATAAAGGGAAGTGATCCAACATGGGAAGCTCATTTCCTGAGAAAAAATGTGCCAGAGAAACTATGCAAAATATACAAAATCAAAGAAATCCCAGACTAACAGAATTCAATGTTATTACAAACTTGACCTAAATTTCCTATTTTTTAAATGGAAAAATCAAAATCAGATGGAATTTTTTTGTTTCTCTCCCCACCAACTTCTTTCCTCCCATTTTAGATTTGGGCCTTACAAAATAAGAGAGTCAAAGGCCCCCTTTCTCTATCTCACACTCTATCTTCTTGCTTTTTTCTGTGACTTGTACCCTCTTCAGCTTTGGAAAAATAGCAGCATAGCACAATAGAAATAACCTCACCTTCTTCACAACTCTTTCTGTATCTTTCCAAACCTGGATGAATGATAAGAAAATACAGGATGAAGAAGTGGGAGCATGTGTGTGTGTGTGCATGTAAAATTCCTGAAAGTCTTCATTTGGCTGCCTTGGGCTGGAGTACCCAACATACAAGGCAGTGCATTTGTTTAGCCTACAAAAGAAAATGTTAATGAGGTGAGATCTAATTGACGTCTTCCCCTTTCTTAAGCAGGAGGTACAAAAGTTATGGGGATGTCAGAGAGACACTTCTCTGAGATACACAGCAAAATGACAAGAGGCAACACTTGGAGTGTTCAACATACAAAATCCCAATTACATGAAAGTAGAAAAGAGCTCACAGTGAAAGTAGTTTACTACCAGTAGAAGCTGCCGAGTTTCACATCCTTTTCATCCAGGGCTCATGCAAGATCCTTAGCAAACCTACCAAAATTTGAAACTTCCCCTGCTTGGAGGAGGAGGAGGAGGAGGAGGAGGCTGGAAGAGAGGTTCCTTTAATCTGCATTTTTCTGAAATTCTGTATTTTCTGTGACTGCATGCAAAACCAGTAAAACACCATAAATCCCTGCTTTGAAAAAATGCTACAGCTTTCACAAAAGTGGTACTCCAAAAAAACTCCTATACTCTGTTATCTCATTTCTCCACTCACTTGCCTCCTGAGATCCCCTGAAAAAAAAACCTTTCACAGAAAACACAAAACAAAAAAACTTTGACCTATCAGATATTATAGGGTGTACAATACTTCCCAAAAAATTAGTTCCTCAAAATCGTAGTTTATGAGACAATGTCAGCTTTTGGACTGATAATTTTCCCTAGTATAATGGTTTTTCCCTTTCAACAGTAAGATCGCGCTTTGAATTCTATAATGTGTACAGCTGAGTTCAGGTAGGTAGCAATTTGAGTTTTTATCTATATTTTAAATATGTATTTGAATCTGTGATCTAGTGAGGTGCTTTCTTATCGATTCACCTGTTGAGTACCCAATTCATGAACACTAATATAGTTGAGAAATCTGTGAAGAGGAATTTGTTTGTTTTATAACAGCTCATACCTTTTATTCCTTGCTTATGTACAACTCCAGTTAGTTTTAACAGATGATTCAAATCTGTAGAAGTGAGAGGATTGGGAGGCAGATTGCTTTCTTAATAACAGCTATTTAACATCACTTTGATGTTTAAATGTGTAATATCACCTACTTAAGGAACATCAGATATCACTGAATACACCTATAATGTATTTTTGGAATGTGGTGATACCCACTAAATTCAGACTATACACAATTGACCTTCTCTTAGTGCTCCACTTGGACAGTTTTTCAGATTAAGCTTCCTATAAAAAGATCCATTTTAACCCTAATCGCCTCAGAAGTATAAACCCAAACAATACGGTTCCACAGCCAACACAGTAATGCTATGGGATATCATGGAGTGGATTTGCACACGCACACAGACACACATGTATAGATATAATTTGTAAATTTGCTCTGTGTGTATATAAACAAAATTAGTACTGTACCCAAAAGTCCAAGTCAAGAGATGTGTCAAGATTAGAAATCTTCCTGTTTACAAGATTTTCCTGTTTTGCAGTATTGTGGCAGATCCAAATAACTTTGGTTTTACTTTCAGACCTGTGAAATCCTTGCTGTAGTATAGGCACCATCAAGAAAAAAAAAAAGGAAACAGCTTTTATTTATTTTTTTTGCCACAGCAAAGGCAGGAAAATACTGAAATCTGGAAATTATAGAATTATGGGTCTCACACATAAGCAGTGAATGTGAATATAAGTCTTGCTAGTTTGAATGTTAATATGAAGTGAAACAACTGTCATGAACATTAGGGACTTTAAAACTTCTATTGATAGGAAAAAAGTAAACAATTACCAAAATTTCAATTGATATGAAATACAACTTTCCATCTTCTAAATAATAAATACACTCAAGTGAACAAAACCACAAATATCCTTCATCAGGATGGGTCAGTATTAAGGGAAGCATTATTAGTTAATCTAGAAGCATGATGATTTCGTGAATATTTCCAAAGTGAATGTCTACTTCAACAGTTCTTTATTGTTGCTATTTAACAGGTCAAAATTATAAATTCATACAATAAGTATTTCCCTGCAATCAGACTGATTCGTCACAGAGACAAGTCACAATTTAACTGTATTCTGTTTAATTCTCATCCACCGTAACCTCTATATATATAGTACAAAAGGAAGGAGATGAGAATAAAGGAAATGTGGTAGAAAATTATGGCAAAATTAATTTTTCAGTTTAAAAGTTCTTAAATATAGTCACATTCAAAATGCTCAAAAATGTATATATTTATAAATTTAAAATATTCCTGTTTTACTACTTTTAATGTAAGAATATGATTATTGAATTGAATAAAATATCTGTGTTACATAGCGAGGAATGGCTAACATTAAACAAAATATTACATTCAAATCAATGATTCGTCAAATAATAATAGAACAGCACAAACCTTGTTCCACAGCCATCTGCAGTGAGAGAAGGCCCTGACAACAGCAGAACTAATGTGATTTCACTGTGCAAGAAGGAAATTTGGATACCAGCATGTAGCGATGGTCAGGAATTCTTCAATAAAAGCTTATTGTGATAAAAAGCTGATTCATCCAAACTAAAACTTTACTGTGGAACATTTCTGGAAGCGCTTTCATCAAGAATTGTTTCTTCGGGTCCAGGATTAGACACATTGCCAGAAACAAAGCTCACATTTCCATGACGACATGGAATCCAGCACCTTCAGTGTCAGAGAGGTAGCTTCTATCAGGCAAACCTAGGATTTGGAAACATAGCTCCAAGCTCCTCTGTGGACAGCCCAAACCTCTGTCTGCCAGGAGAGTTTACATTTTTGCCCAGGCATTCCTGAGGAGTGCCAAATATGCCTGGCACCCCTAACTCATGGAAGCAAAATGAGCTGGATGAGGCTGGAACGCGCTGGGCATTCTGCACATGCATGGATGTATTCACTGGGAAATTGAGAGTTTCTCCAGGACTTTTGCATGTTCTGGCTCCATGGGCCCATGCACAGGTGGCATGAGGAGGATGCAGAGGAAAATACACGTCTATGATAGATCCAACCAATATCTATTCTAAGTACATAAGGTTTTAAGATTACCACAGTGTGGAATGTGGGCAACTGTCATTGTCAATAAGTTCCTTCCAAGGCATGGTCTTCTAGCTTCTAATCAGCCTGACCAAGTAGTGACATTTTTCACTTTTGTCTATTGGCACTGTGGGGTTTGGTGTTCGGAAGGTAGAAATACACTCCTTCAGAAATTTGGTGCAGGCTCTGTTTCATTTCCTTGTAAATGATGTTTGTCACATGAGTAGGGATCCCCCAGCTTTGAGTTTGCTGCAGCTGTAAAACATGCAAAAGTCTTTTTACCCTACTAATCCTAGTAGCTATCTCCATGTAATAATCTGGTAATAAAGCCAGCTCCTGAGAATGAAAACAGGAGTCCAAATGAACAGGCTAATATTTCTAAATTTTAAATATTAAAAGGAAAAAAGTTAAGTACCACCTTTACCTTTTCGATTTGTTTGTGACTGTGAATAATGTGGGTCTCTATCAGTAAAAAATGTAACTATTGCTAATGTCTCACTGCAAGCATCTAGACTGCATCTGAAAGCAGATTGCCCTATATAATTTTCAGATGGGCCATTTAAAGATTAATGTTATGAATTTTCCATTACTTCAGAGCACTAAGAATCTAGGTGTCGTGTATACATTGCTTGCAGGTTTATTTCTGGTGTAAATATGTAAACAAGAATGTGACTACTGGTAAGAACAAGAAAAGCCTATGTGAGAATTGTTCAATTTGCATTATTCCTTTGCAGTGCTTCTTAGGAGGCCTGAGTTCCTTCTGCTTCTGAGATTTTTAACAATTTGAGTACTAAATGAACAAGTTGAATTTAGTGTAGTTATACCATGAGAAAAAATAGCCTTATCTCATGGGGGAGTAGTAGAATATTGTGCAGAGACCATTCCCCTGACATCAACTGTGTTTGGCAGATGGTGCTGTCAGTTCAGGTCTGTGTTTATTCTATCATGCATGTTGTAGCATATTTTAAAATGTACAA
The DNA here is from genome assembly GCA_034509425.1 of Eopsaltria australis. Classification (NCBI taxonomy): domain Eukaryota; kingdom Metazoa; phylum Chordata; class Aves; order Passeriformes; family Petroicidae; genus Eopsaltria; species Eopsaltria australis. Next base: position 278,985 of record JAVTVJ010000001.1, read on the forward strand.
TCTCATGTATTATCTATGGGCTAAAAGCATGCAACACAAGCGGGACTATATCACAGGAGTTAAACTTCTGTAAACAACTAGCAGCGGTTGTGTAAATGCTATTTTCTTGACATAAATAACAGAAACATATGGCCAGAGACAGGAAGTGGGTGATACCTGGATAGATTGATATCCTGCTAGACAAGTGGCTGTATTTATGACATGATTCTGCCTGACAGTGAAAGAGGAGGGGAGGAGAGCTAATGACTTTTTCATGAACTCTCTGACAACATACATTTGACCACTGAATAGCTTTGCTCAACAATCTGATTCTCAGCACTGTTGTTAAACATGTTCAATGAAGATGAAGAAATATTGGGGTCAGAAGTGGAAGGCAAAACTCTTATTTCTCATTTTCTTAGGGCAACTTGTATTGAAACAACATTATTATTCCAATAGTTTAGTACCCACACGATTTCCAAACACTATTTCTTTACTGGAGAATACATGTCATATGCAAGTAGTATCCTACTATAAGCACTCTTTTTCTGCTATGGCCTGAACTTTAAAGTGAAAGGTTAAATACCACAACACCTATTTTATAATCTTGCTTCCTTCCTATTTCCTGATCAAAATCCTGCCTACAATAAGTTTAAAGCCTTCAGCATACAAATCACCTTCTTGTATTTGAATGTTACTCGTTGAACATTACTGAATCATAGTAAAACAGAACCTCACTACATGTGGCTCCTCTGCAGCATTTCAAAACAGTGATACATGATGTTTCTTGTATCTGAGCTATCCTGTTTTCCAAATTTATCCAGTTTACAAAAACTTGCAACAGTTTCTGACAACTGGATGAGATTTCTTCCATCCCATTATAAATGCGGGCCAAACTAGATTTTCTGGCACATCTGTGTAACTGCTCTTCACTGTAATTCTGCCCTTAGCAATAAAGATTCAAGTTGTCTTCCTTTCAGCATGGCCCTGTGTCTACGGTCTATCAAAACTTCCTGAAGTGCTAGCTTACTTGCTTTAAAATGATGCTCATGATGCACTAACATCACCTCTAGATCACTCTTTCAGTTTTAACAGGTCTTCAAGGCCAAGTTAGGGTTAGATCAAATTTACATTTTGTGACTGAAACTGATGGATTATTCTCCAGTCAATATAAGACTAATGACAGTAGAAAGCTGTTTGAACATTACATTTTCAGTCTGCCTTACATATTGTTAAAATAGGAAAATGTCAAAGGAGAGCATACACAAGCAGAAAAGTGCACTTGTGGTGAGAAAGTCAGCAGGATCTGTTCCTAAACAAGAAGTTTCAGAAGGAAATAATCTTCAGGAATAAATCTACTTTTGCAAAGCAAGTCAAACAAAAGACTGCTTCCAGAATTGACCCTGAACTTGCAGAGCATGAAAAGGAAGCTGTTGAAATCCTACTGTCCTGGAGCAAAATCCTAGAACTTTTAAGGTAAACTACTTTTAAATGAAGCAAAATAGGGCTCAGCATGCCTTTTCATCCAATTCAGATTATGACCATCTGGAATATTCAGTCATCTTTTCCTGTGTTTCTGTGCAAGGGTCTGATGAGCTCTGTCTCACAAGGGACTTCGGAGGGAAGCATTCCCATTATTTACAGTACCCCAGTTGTTAAAATACAGACCCACTATGTGGGAGGCCAGGGCTCAGATTCCTACTTTGGTTCAGCAGGCATGCCTCTGTGAAGTGCCTCATCAACACCAAATAGTGTATTCCAGGATGTCTGCCTGTTTGTCATATCCTCCCACTGCCTCTGTTCCACTGTGCTCAACATCATTAAACATCCACTGGTGCAGCAACTCAACACCCGATGGTTTAGGATCCCAGCAAGCAACAAGTTATGTTTTTAGCCACATTACAATACATATTTAATTACTTATATAAAATGTAATTACCAGGAAAACACTTTTTGTCAATCCTCCTGATTACTTGCAGGATCCTGACATTTAATTGAAATAGAGGAAAATAAGACCAAGCGTTAACATGAAGAGCTCCAGTAATATCCTAGGCTGTATGCAGCCTTTTCAAAAGGCAAATGGCCAGGTCTTTGACACAGTGAGAACTTTTTTTTACTGTACACTCTTAATGTGGCTTTTGCAAAGCAGAAGAAAAAGAAACTACCCAGAATTTCTAGACAGCAAGTGGAAATACACCACAAAGGCAAGAGGGACGCCTAGGTGCAGCTTTCACACCTTAGACTCCCCATATGTTAACCCTCAAAATCTAGACCCCAAGAACTAAAAATTAGATGTGTCATCAGTTATAATTTCCAACACTGAGACATTTGCTAAACACCTTCTAGCTTGAATAAATCTACAATTAATAAAATGACATTTAGAACTATAATTAGCAGATAATCATCTAGCCACCACCTGCTGATAACAGATCATGATTTCAACATCTGAACTAGGGCTGATTCCCGAAAAATGCATGAATCAAGAATATTACATGCATGTTAATAATCATATTCTTGGCATCTCAAACCGTCTGCATGTAAATGCAGAACAAAAAAAAATCCACTTTTCCCACAGAGTTCCTCATTATCTGCTTCAATGGGAACATTTAATCATTTCTAAGACATTGGGGAAAACCAGCAGTGGCACAGAGACTTTCCTTGAGTGTGTGCTGTTGTATCATAGTTGTAAACAGAAGGAATCACTCATGTGTCTTAGTGTCCACAAACTGAGCAAAGCACCTGCACAGGGAAGTGCTGGCAAACTCAGCTTGTCATCCCTTGCTACTTTCGTAGAGGCCCCTTGAGTGCTTTCTAGAAAACAAAAGAAAAGGGAAACATATGCTCATGCAGAGCTTGAAACTGGAGGGAATGCACAGCAGTCTATTAAATGCATAAAGGTTGATTCGCTGATTTCTTTCTGTTGCTAATTTCTCTGCATCTTGGATCCTTTCACTGTATGTCTGACTGCATGGATTGATCTAGTGAATAGCAAAGCGAATATTCATTATTTGTGACAAAATTATGTTGCTTGCGAGGATTCCTTTAAAAATGAAATTCTTTTTGAGGATTGTCACCATAAGAGATGTCTTCATAGTTCTACAGATAGGTGGCATTTTCTTTTCTACTAGCTTGGTTTTACAAAGAACTATAAGACAATATTCACCAAAATATTCTTGACTACTGATCACATTCAATCATTGTATATGGATCTGAAAAAATATGACTCTGAAAATGTCATATTAGCCTACAGAGAGTCTTAGCTTGTGTTACAGTGAATCAATAGAAAATTGACCCTAAAATGCTGTGTGGGACTATCATCACTGAATTTTCTCTCATCACACCTCAGTTTTTATTCATCACTCATAAGTTCATTTTTTCTCAACCATAACAACCTTGAGCTATTATAAGTAGTTTAGAGAGGCAGCTTGATATATGTTTGTTCATCTCAAAAGCAGAAGAGACTCTTTTGTGTGGGGAAGTACTAGGGCTATACCACCTATCTGTCAGGCATTATGTCTGGGGACCCTTTCCAGCTCTTTCATGTTGGTAGAGCTGCATAAAAAAAAGCTGTGGTGAATAAGTGAATAAGCCCAATAATCAAGCTGTGGAAAACCTGATGGCCACAGCATAATCGTTCCTGAGATGTGCAAACTTTGGTGAAATTCAGGCGTACTTGAAATCTACCTGTGCAAACTGGAGATGCATTTCCACTAAATTTTCAAGTAATACAATGCTTACTGTCTGTTTACACTGCACAAATAAATATGCAGATACTAACATCTTCATATGTTAGTATTCTACATAAAAACAAACAACAGGAAAGAAAAAAAAAGACACAAAAATTCAGAGCAATATTTCTTAAATTTCTTTGTAGAGTTCTTGAAAATACCTGTTATTGTTTTTACTTTAAATTTCATGATAATTTTCCTTCATTCTTATTTTGTTTTCAGGACAGTACCAGGCTGCTTTACTTTACTTGAATAAAGATCTTAAATGTATCATAAACACAGTCTCTTTCATGACATTTAAAAATCCTCTGGAGTCGAAAACAGAATACTTTAGAGCCATTAGCAGAAAACTGCTTAACTACAAATGGCCTGGTTGGTATATAATATGCTTAATGTTAAAGCTGTTCCCAAGGTAAACATTCTGCAGTGGCTTTACAAATAGTGCATAGTAAAAAAATAATGGGATCTGTAATTGTTCAGTCATCTGCACAATATAAAAGTTAAGTATCTTAAGTGTACATGGAATGTATTCAGGCCCTGTAATGTTAAATCTGGTGTCTTTTGCACTTTGTATCTGTTGTTATAAAACAAGGAGAAAACAAGCTGTCTGCAGAGAATCTGATGCAGTGCTTTCCCATATGTCAGTCTCTGGGACCAGGCAGTATTAATGTATGAGTGGTCAGCTCCTTTCATATACTACTAATGTACTGGAAAGTCTTCCGCACTCGCTGCTTTCCTTCACGTCTCAGGACATCTCGTGCTAGAGCGCTTCCCCATGCAGAACAATATGGCCTTCTCTTGGAAAAGCCCTCTGGGCTGATCATTGTCAGGTTATGTTATGTTTTAACAGTGGGCACTTCAATGCTAGTTTTGTGCAGAGCTGTAGCAGGAACAAGAGGTCTAAACAAACAGAAGGGCCACTAGAGCCCTTCTATTTATCATTCCAACCTGACAGAAACCCCTATCTATTCCCTAGCTTTGCTGAATTTTACACATTATTTTTATAATGTCTGCTTTTAAAAAGTAGCTACCCTTATACTTGGCCCTTCTGCATAATCATTTTCTTCCTTACTGTTTAGATAAGTCAGTCTGAGAAATCTGAAGGAAAACATAAAATCAGTGGTGTCTGTCTGAAAGGTTTTAACATAGCCTAAATAAATATTATTAAAAATAATGGTATTAATACTTGCATGGCATCTTTTAACTGTGAAGGTGTGAATTAATTAGTGCTCATATCACAACACCCCTGTGAATTGGTAAAGAATTATTATAGCAAATATTCACTGGAAGAAATAGGTATAAAGAGAATATAAGCGTTGCCTAGGCAACACAGGGAATGGCAAAGGTGGGATTTAAGCCCAGCTTTTTTCACAGTGTTCATTAAAAACATTCCCTCTTTAATAACTGAGAGTGTATCATCAGTCCATCTTAAGTGAGCAATTGCTTACCATAAAGGTTGGGATAAACTTTCTTTAAACACACAGTTAGAAAATGCTTCCTGAGCACAAATCCTCAGTGTAAGTATGTTCAGGCAACTAATAACATACTCAAAAAGTAGCCACAGCATTTTCCCACTGTCTATTTGGCAGAAACAATGGCAACACAGTTTGGAAAGGTATTATTTTAGAGTTTCAGATTGGGTTCACTGCCTTTCTTCATGCAGCTGAAGTCAAGTATTATTTCAGTATTCATCATTCAATATTCAGTATTTCTGTGTTTTGAATGAACCTTCCCCATGTGATCATAAAGGGACTTGTCTCCCAGGACTGAGATGGGAAAGACATATCCCCAAGAAATACTGGCAATATGTTAAAAGAAATGCAAAATATTTTACACAGAAAAAGAGCATTAAGAGAGAGCTCTGTTGGAGTGATTTATTTAGAAGAACTACTTGGACCAGACACAGAATGTCTTTCTGTCTGATGGTAATGGGATATGTTTTGCTCACTTTTAGAAAGGGTTTGGTTTGGGTGGGTGATAATTCCAGTAAAGGGTGAGAGAAAATTTATGGGTCTGAAAGGAAGATTAGTAACATGGGAAATTTTGTATTTGTGGTATGAAAATATGCTGCATTTTTGGGGAGTAATGCTGTTTTGATGGAAAAATGATTAATTTCCTGAGAGCTGCAAGGTACATCTTTAGTTCACAGAAGGATGATGATGGAGAATGTTAAATACTTCAGTGTATTCATGAGAAATATGTGGTATTTGAGCAAGTGTTCAATCTGTGAAATTAATGGGGAATTGGTGGCACAAGGGAAGGATTAAATGAACGCAGTCGTGGGATTGGGAGCTGAGAGATTCTAAAAGATTGGACTGGGAGGCATCACTTGGGCCACTGAGTCCATTCATTCACAATCTCAGCTAACTATGTGATAGATGTTTATTTTAGATTTATCCACATAATGTTTATTCTGCTTTCTTCCACCTATCACATTTTCCAGGACCAAAGGAAAATTAAGATCTTCAGTAAAAGTTGCAACTACAGAATGTCACAGAAAGGACACAGAGGGGGTTACGGTCACCTCCAATAGCTGTGTCCCTGCATTATCAGGGAAGCAATTAAATAAAACTCTCAAGTGAGCCTAGAAAGCAAGCACTATGCTCCACAGTACAAAAGTGCATCAAATTTCAAATAAAGGAAATCTTTCCTTGTAGAGCCAGACCAAGTGGCCATTTTATCCTGAGTAAATGAGAGAGATAAAGTAGTATGGCACTGAACATTAATTGCTGTAGAATAAAAGCATCTGAATATCCTTCCTACAACTTTTCTCTAGTTATGGTCAATTTCCAACACTTCACAAAAAAAAGAACTTTCCATCCTGGAAGAAATTTGTTTACCAGGAAGGTGCATGAGAGGCGCAAGGCACAAGATTAAATCAGTCTATATGTAGTGTAAATAGGCAGCACTCCTTTCAACTCCCTTGACACATTGGATACTTAATAATTCCTATCACAAGCCTAAACTCTTTTTTTCCCCCAGTATTCTCTTTTGCAAGTTTTAAAATCTTTCCTTCTTATCACCATCCTACACTGAGTTCCTACTGATGTCTCCTGTTTGGGAACTAAAAACTAATTTCTTGGATGGTTAGAGATCATATAGTTAGCAAACTAAATGCATTTGTAAGCAATTTATTATAACTTCTCTTATGTTCATTTAATTCTTTTATGTAAAAACTCTTCTTCCTCTTGAATATTTAGCCCTGAGTTATTACATTTCCTCCAGATAACTTCTGAAGAAGTTAGGTATTAAACTATCTTCACAAAATATCTGCTGCATGTTCCTAATAAATCTTTCCTGCATATAGCTCTATATTTCCTAAGTACAGACAGCTAATCCTGCATATAATGTTCCTAAAGAAGTCTTATGGTTTTCTTCCCTCATGGTACTAGAAAACCTGGTCTGTGATGAAACAACCTGCTCTGATGTATCCTGGAACTTGCCATTCTTTTTCACAACTGCATCACATTAGTTGCATCCTTACATACGCACAAGTTTTCCTCCATTTCATTAATTTCCAGTTGATAAGACACAGTCCCCAAACTTGTTGTCTGGACTCAAGTACATCCCAATGTGTTCCATGACAATAATTTCCATCTTGCTTCTGTCACTCTGAACAGTTAAACTACAGAATTTCTTTGAGGTACTTTTATGGCCAAAGTAATGGCAATAACTTATATTGTTCCAAAACATCACAATTGCCCCTAAAAATCAAAATAGTTCTCTGTGAGTAAGAAAGATATGTTCTTCTTTCAGCATGCAATTTCTATTTTGTGCCATATTTTCTAGAGCACTGAGTGTACAGCACTCAGGCATGAGTGTGCAACTTTGACAAAATGCTGTTTCAACCTTGAGTCAAATGCAAACTTTGAGTGACAGTAGTGTGTAAATCCAAACAGATGAGGTGAATAAAAGATAATAGCGAGAAAATTTTGATTGACAGATTCACCTCGGTGACTACTTCTACTCCTCCAACGGATTTTGAGCAGAGATTCTGTGGTTGGGATTTGGAAGCCAGCAGGGGATCATTTGTAAGTTTTAGTCTTTTTGATCCCTGACCCAGTGGGCAAGGAAAGACTTGTCAGGAAAAACACTGTGTTTGGGGGAGCAGCTAAGTACAAGATGCTTAGTACCAGTTAGTCTGATCTAAATATTGTTTTAGGATTTCAGCTGACCAAAATGTTGTCCTATTCATGCTGTTTAATGTGCAATAGGATTAAAGGCATGCATAATCTGAGCATGTATGAAACCCTTGAGACCCACTTGAATGGCATGCTGAGGCTTTTGGCTCAGATCCTGCCCAAGAGGTATTAATTCGGGTATGAATCAAATGAGGCTGGGAACTGGTGCAGTTGTGCTAGTTACTGCTGATGTCAAACCTAAAGTCTCTCAGCTCTAATAAAGAATGTTGTCCAGCTTGTGAGAATGCATTAAGAAGGACAGAGTAGTCCCATTCAATGTCTAGCAGGTCTGAAGCTCTGCCAGTGGAGACAATTTCAAGGTTACCAAACATTCCAACCTTCCCTCCGTGCTGCTGTCCCATAGACCTCAAGCAGCTTCCCAAGTCTCTTCTCTCCTTGGTCTCCTAAGGAAGTTTTAGGTAATATAGCAAAAGAAACACAGAGGATTTGAGAGGCATAGTAAATAATTATGCGGCAGACTGAAATATCCTTTGCTCAGAGTGGTTACTAGGACTTCTAACAAGAGAAATTACTTATGAGTTCAAGTGATGAGTTTCCAGTATGTCAGTTTACATAGAAGATCAGATTAAATTGGAGCTCTTGGGCTGTAAAACCAGTGACATTTAACCCTAATGGTACATGGGCGTTAACCTGTGGCTTGAATAACAGGAGCTGACTGCACCAGTGACTGGATCTGTAAACAGTAGACAAAAGAGGTGACTGCAGCTAGTACAAGGCACTTGGCAAATGAAAACAAGATATCACCAGTGGAAACAGTATGCAAATCGAGGAAACAAGCAAAACTTCCCATATGTCCTTTATGTCCAATATTTAATCCAGAATTTTCAGAAAGAAGATAAGTGGAATTCTTTGCCAAGGTTAGAGGAGTTCTACTCTTAACTGGTTTTATCCTCTTCTTTCTCTGAGACAGCAGCACTCACATTGACATAGTGTGGGGCCTTCCCAAACTGTTCAACTGCCCTCTTTTATAGAATAATTTAAACCCCCTAAATTGTTCAGAAATTTATTTAAATTATGAACATTTCTAACTGTGAAATATAACATATGTCTGGGGAGATCAGAATCACCCTAAGGGACAAAATCATGAGCTTCCATATATCAGAATGTATATTCTATGATGAATACACCTTTTGCATGCTTTCTTTTTTCTTAGTACTGTGTGGAATCAACATTTCGGCAATATAAGAAAAATTTCTGTAATGTATTACATTACATAAAAGCATGTATTACATTTGAGACAAGATTATTATTTAAAGTAAGTAGCAGACAACATTCCAATGTACAGTAAAAAGTCATGTGTCCAATTACACTTTAATTATTTTGTGGTTACTCATAATCCAAACTTAAAAAGAGCTTTAAAATTGTTTCATGGGGAAATTTTAATTAAGTACAAATAGTTGACATGCATCTAAAACCTGATCCAGGTAAGCTTCAAAAATCTATGAGATATTTAAAAAATTAATAATACTAATAAAACAGCACTATATGCCCCTATTTGATATCTTAATTTTGATATAAACATTGCATTCTGTAGAGTTATATTCAAGCAGGTTGATGATTGCAAGTTCACTTTGAAATACAAAATTCCTTTCAACTCTGAATACCAAGTCAAACTTCACAGGTCCTAACAGGACACCAAGCCAAATCTTAACTAGAATACAAACTTGATTTGTTCACCAGTTTTACTGACACTTTACTTTAGTAATGTTTTACTATAAATTTTAAGTGAATTACATCTAGGAAGTAGTGAAAGTTTTTTATCTTCCAGCAATTGTTTTGATGCAACTTAAAATGGGGAAATTTTGTTACGCATGGTGGGGACATAAAGGTAATGTCTTGGGCAGGCATTTTCTATATCTAAGAAGAAATTAGGTGAGACAAAAATTTGACTATATTAATCAATTTGGTTAAACTGCTAAAATGCTGGGTGCTGTCTCTAGTAAAGAGTAGGTACCTATGCTGAAAATTAATTAAAATAGAAAAAAGGTAAAAAAGCATACATGAAACAGGTTAATCAAAGGCAAGAAAACTGACATAGATGAGCATATTTGCTCTAGATAATGAATAGCATAATGAAGAAAGACTTAGAGGTAGGTAAAATGCTTTCATTGTATTAATCCTAATACTGAAAGATAAAAGTTGTGTCCTACTCCACATTTTTATGCTAAGACTTTTACTTCTGTAATTTTACTCCATTAACATTGACTTAAACGAGCATTATTTATTTGAAAGGCATGGACCGCAGATCTAATTCCAATTATCTCAGTGCATGATAAAGGACCTAGATTTGCAGGAAGCATTTGGATACTCTACAGGAACACTCAGCTGAATCTAGCTGATTCCTAAGCCTGTACCCTTTAAGAAGGTGGTAATACAACATTAAGGGGCAAGATAGTCTAGCCATTTTGGCTAAGGAAAAAAACCCCACCTAACAGCAAACCTAACAACAAAAATTGACCTGTTGAACACCAAGAAATGTATTTACAGTAATGTATGTAGAAAACGGGTCTGAGGAAATCCAAAGGAACTCCACAAAAAGAGGACTTGTAAGCAGAGGCAGAACACTGATGTAACTGTTAAATAAGACCATTAAGCGACTGAACTTGAATATTCTTGTTGAATTAGCCCTTCTTTAGGTGAAGGAAGATTCCTTCATTTCTCTCAAAACACAAAGAGTTTGTAAGATGAAAGAGCTCTGACAGTTTATACCTCACAGCTGAAAATCCATTCCAGTTACATTAAAACAAGGTGATTTCCTCTAAGGAAAATTAGGTTCAGCACACTAGTTTTGAATGTAATAAATATATTAAGAACAGTCCTATCATCTTGACAATGGCATTTTGAAAAGAGGTAGCCTTGTTCATCTCAGAGGAAGGCCATAAGTTCAACAATGCTCAAGAGGGGCTTCCAAAACATAGATATCATAAGGACAGTGCCATTCTGCCTTCTTCCCTCAGATAACCTCTAGGGAAGAACAGCTTGAGATATCGGACTTGAGCATCACATTATGTTTCTTATCAGCTGCTTCAGCTGGCTCCTCACTTCACCTGTGGGTGTTCAGGATTACTTGCTGATCAGCCCATGCCCTTTGGAGAGATACTAGGAACACTGGGTTTTAATTGTTGTCTGAGGGCCAGACACTGAAAAGTTAGGTGCTGCTTTGATTAATCTGTAGCTGTTTAACATTATTGACTGGATTTAATTTATGCAACACTTAACATTTATCACACCTGAATCCTCCCGTGGCTTTATCTAGTATCCTATAGAATGTGCAAAGTAGCCAAAAGTAAGCAAAAATAGGACCCAAAAAACAAAATATTGTACCATATTGTAATACTCTGTTCCCACAAAATCTCTGTCAAAACAATGCCGAGTAGGATGAGAAATAAAAGAGTGAAAAAGATTTTATAAGCAACATCCCCTATTACCAGCTCCCCTAACTTGCCTTCATAGGTAGACCCTCAGTAATGAGAACATAAGAAAAGAAAATAAATTGTTACTATAGCACCAAAGTAATTAAAGCTGTTTTGCTTATTATTGACTATTTGCTTAGGGAAATTATTCATTTTATCAGGAACAGAATAACCACAATTTCATAATTGCATTCTGTGCAAAGAGTGAATGATAGCACAATAAGATCTTCCTATTTAAATGTGTAACAGGGCTTGGGAGCATAACTGGCAACATTATTCTCTTAGTTTATAAAATATATATAAAAAATAAGTGCCTGTTTTTTCAAATACTGGGTAGTTAAATTACCAACACTGCATCAGCTGCAACTAATAACTAATCCCATGAGAAAGTCTCAACATAAATCCAAATACTACCACACCAGCTCTGTACCTCAGTACAATTCCTCAAATCCTCTCTTGCAAATCCCACCTAAATAGGTTAGTCCTGGAGCGGTGCGTTTCTGGAAGGAAAGGGGGATAAGGACTACAACAGGGAGAATTTTCTGAAATGGCAGGTTTTTCCCTCTGTTTTCCAGTTTAAATCCAGAGGACTTCAGGTTTTTAACTGCTCTACGAATTGAAATTTGACCAAGACAGCATCCAAAGAAAGATATTTGGGGCAGAAAAATATATTTTTTCCTTATCCATTTAAAAAATTAGGTGTAATTTTCATCCAAAAAATAAGTCCAAGCAGTAAACAAGGGGACAAACATTTTTGCTGCTTTTGTTCAAAACTACACTTAAGAAGCTGACTACCTGCTCTCCATTAGTCTTGATTCCACTGGTTTTTTGGGTCATAACTTTAACTGAAACTTGGTGCTTTAATGTGACAAAGGTATTCTGGAAAAAATGTAGTCCATTCTATGGATTTTGCTCTTTTTATTTATTTATTTTTTTACATCCCACTCTCTTCTCTGTGGAAAGAAGAAATTTACCAGGTCTGAGGTGTTTGTCTTCCATTATAAGATGTTTTAAAACACTGCTTTTTGAAGAAGTCCTATAGCCAAAGCTTATAAACCTGCGAAGTACATATAAATATCTGCTTTGGAATAGATCTGCAGGTATATGAAACACCCAGCAGCAAGTAATAATTAGAAGATGTTTTACTATATTCTTTCGGAATGTCTCAGTATCACTGATCCTGATAAAGTCTGAAATCATGATATAGTAAATGTGGAAATATATTAAAAATATGCGACTTTGTGTGCACAGGCAAAATAAACACATTATATTTTATTATGTTAGGTGTGTTAAATTCTCACATACACTCTGTAGCTATGTACATTATTGTATGAATACACAATCAACTATGGTAAGTAAAGGAAAGAAAATAAAAGTATAGCTTTAATTTTGGGGAGGCCTGTTGAATCATTGTGTATTTTTCCCCCTTCAAAACCAGCTCACAATAATTTGTAAATCATCTTTTCATCATTGGAAAGAAGTTCAGATTTCTCCCCTCCAGCTATTATGTGGCTGAGCTTTAGGAAAAAAAGTCCTTTGTATATTAAGCATTATTTTAAAAGTCAATATCTACCCTAAAATTTTCTAAAACTTCCATTACATTCAGAATAATTTTGCTTCTCCTTTATTTCTGTGAAAATATATTTGCTTCTCTATCCTGAAATATATACCATTGTTCATAGTTGTTTAAATAATATTCATAATGAAGGAGAGATTTATCTTTGTATTGAATTATTCCATATTGAGGTATTGAGTATACATTTACTTTCAAGGTAAAGTCAAAATAACTGTATTACCAAAAAGCCTCTAATGTAGCAATTAGTGGATGGAGAAAGGTACAGACTGGTTGACAAATGTGATGAGACAAATTAAGAATTATAACATTGCAAAACACTTTTTTCCTTCTATCATGCACAACAAGACTTGGTATTTTAATTATAGTCAAATATTTTAGGCACTACAGAAACAATCAGAATGCTTTGCGTAGTATACCGTCTCCAAAAATGTCTGTAAACTTGTAACATAATGTTCTGTGTCACAGAAAATGTAGAGTTTTAGATCAGCTTGATTCCAGTGAAGCCAAAGTCAACTTATAATGGAGGAATTAGGTTTGACTTTTACTATAATTTCAGACAATAATCCATTTTCTCTACTAACTCACTTCCCATTCATTAATTACATTACAGATTAAAACAATCAGTAGGGAAAAAAATCCCATCCAGTGTAAATTTTACTTTGTTTCCATTTCTTATTTCAGCCTATAACTTTAGATATAATTAGTTATATTAAAGCTCTGAAGAATAAGGCTGCCATTAACAGTGATTTAGCAAATGCTTTAGAATTTTAGTCTTACACTACATAATTATACTTACATGAAATATAATTAATGAGGAAAACGTCTCAGATGTGTGGGCTAGGAAGGCAAATATAACTATCCTTTATTGTGCCTTCAAGGTTAGAATTATTATAGCACTTATAATTTTATTATAATTACCCATAATGAGACTCCACATGCGTGATACAGTCTACATGCTTTTGACATTAGAAGTTTTCAAAATGCCTCATTAAGTATTTTACTCTATATTTATGTGGTTTTCCTTCACCTCCCATTTTTGGTGGCCATCTATTTCATGTAAAAGCATACAAACTTATTTAAAAAATGCTACCAATAAAGACCATAAAATGATTACAATGAATAGATATTAAGATGTCACAGCTGTATAACCTATTCCTTTTATGTACTCCCATGCTGAATTGTTTTATGACCTATCATAAACCTATTAAACTACTGGTAATAAAGGATTGTAATTAGTGATAAAACCTTGTTGCTTAGTGAGCCAAGACAGTCATCCTTACTTTGGATTTTATTGAAAGTAATCAAGATGAAACCTTCAGCAATGTCAAATAACACCTTCACAGAGGAAGGTTGCACTTTTGGTAGAGATTGACAATATTGAAGCTTTTCTGTAGTTTACCTGCACTGTATTTTGCAGGCAGAGCTTGATTACCTCTGTTGCCCTCCACCCTTTTCCCCATAAACTTGCACAGAAGAATGAGAAATATAGGATAAATGAAGCCAAAAAAGCTTGGAACACAGTTTGACTTCAGTGGCTTTCCATTTTGCTATTGTATTACGCATGTAGAATGCTGTCCACAACCTGCTTCTTGGCAGGATTCAACAAGGGCTAAAGCAAAGGAGAAATCCTTAGAAGTGAGCTCTGACTGAAACAGAGAATCTAGTTAAGGAAAAAAAGCATGCAAGACGCTGAACAAAATGTGTGACCTTTTCAGTTATCAAATCAAATTAACTTTTTTCCTAGTCATACTGGGCTGAATGCAAACATAGCTTCCAAAGGCACAAAAGCCACTGCTTTAATCTGCACAGTATCATCAAGTCCCTCTTAACATTTGTGTGTTGGCCTTCTAGAATACATTAATTTTGCCAGTGTGCTCAGATGGTTGGTTCTTGATGTATCCTGGTGAAAGCTGACATTTTCACTTCCCTTAATGTAAATTTTCTGTAGCTTAGCCTCAAAATTCCGGGTGGAGTAATTTTCTCAGAATCTAAGAAAATGTCTTTTACCATTTTGGCATGGAAACACTGTATGGATGAGACTGGGTGAAGGGAAAATATAATGCCAGAGATTAAACTCAGAAATCTGTATTCCTGTCTCCGTGGCATAGCTACAGTATCTTGCACATTTTGAAAACTGGAAAGGAGGGGGGAGGGGAAGAAATCAAACAATATTCACTTTGTCTTTATAGCACTATATTTCACTCTGCAGTAAACTGGAAAGACAGAGCTCTAAGCACCAAACAATTAACCCTCCACTAATTCCCCTTCTATCCTACAAAATAAAGAATACATCAAAGACAGAAGAACAGGTATCTTCTCTCCCATTCTTCTCAACATGGATTTATTTGTCCTAACTGGACTTTTAAACCTATTGTCCCTGGCTTTTCACAGCGCTGAATTGAGCAATAGGGAAACTATAGTAACCAATAATCTGTTTCACTTCAATGGAAACTATGTATCTTGGTGGATAACAAAGCCTGGGATAAACACTAAAAACCTCTGACAGGGTTTGGAGAGGGAGAGTATGGTGGCCTGACTGTCAGGTCACGTTTTAGCCGGCCTTCACCTATAGGCAACAATTATTAGGGTATTCCTCATTTGTTCTTCACTAAGAAAATTCTTCAAAGGTGTTTAATGGTTACCTCACCTCCGTTAAAATTCACAGTATTCTGTGCAATTAATTCAGCCATATGCAGAGGTGTGTGCACGCTTATCGCTTTTAGCCACATATACATTAAGATTATCTGCACCAGGCTCCTTTTGAAGGGATGCCTCTTCAAGGAAAGCTGGTAAAACTTTGTATAGTAATATTTGTAGTCAAGTCAACACAATACACCTCTTCTTAATTCCCATAAAGATTTTAAACCTCCCATTTCAAAGGTAGCAGGGGAAAAGTGTATTTGTACTCCCCAAGCAATTATAAATTGGAATTAAAACAAGTCCAATATCCACTTAGATATCAATACAACCAAATAATTTTACATTACATATGATCTACATGAAATCAAGTGCACCAAAAGCTGATCACTTTTGCAAGTAAATCAAAAAGGCTCTTCCTCTATTTTATTTTTTATCTTAAATGTATCCAGAGTTTTATAGCTAAATACAAAAGCACTAGCAGTTGGTCATGCTTTAAGCTACTAGAAGAAAGTTAAGCTTCCACGTTGGCTAGCCGAGATATCAGCTCTAAGCTGACAAGTAATTAAACCAGCATATCTATAACAACTGTCATCTCTTATTTCTGTGCAACTTGGATGTAAACCAAAGGCACGAAAGCCAAAAAAAGACTTCACATTACTGGGCAACTGCTGAGCATCTCCTGCTGAACAGTTTAGCAGACCTGGGCATTTAGAGGATTGTAGCAGAGATCAAAAGGGTCAGAGATCCCTTTACCAATTAACAGCAGGGAGAAGAACATCAAATAAGGTGTAAATTTTAGCTCTGCAGTTTTGAGTAAGCCAAGCATGAAATGCATTCTAATACTCTTGAGTAGCTGCAGCTTTGAGCCATCAGTGATGTCACTGGTGCACTAAAGGAAGCTTAATCGCACTTAGAGTGGCATGTAGCAATCCCGCTCAGCTAGGTGCTAAAGCCTGCTGCTTCTTGTCTCTTTTGATAACACATGGGAATTGCTAGCCCCGACGTGGCTGGCGAGAACAGAAAACACTCCACAAAAAGCAGGCTTTCTTTGGGGTCTTATGCTTTTATTGCTCCCGATCTTAAAGAGATAGTGACACAGTGTTTATTTTCTCCCCTTAATTGTTTCAAATAAAGAAGGAAATAATTAATAAGGCCCAGTGTAAGTAATCAGCCTTTGGGGGCTTGAAGCGCTGCTTAATCCAACTTTATGCAAATCACCATGGGGGGAAAGCTGTTCCTATAGACATTGCTCTTTCTTCTCTTTCTTCTCTCTCCAGCCACCCCCCACTCATCCCCCCACCCCGCCTTTTAAGTATGACAAAAGAATGCCATTGAGCCTCTTTATGCATCCCCTTGACCGGTATATACTGCCCAGAATATGCAATCTGACATGATAGTGCTGGGAAATGCCGAGCAGGCCAAGAGCTGCTGGCACCAGAGGGAGGTGCTCCTTTTCTGCACAGGGGCTGGGGACCAGCTGGGGGGTGTCCTGGTCCTTCTGCCTGGGGAGTCTCTCGCCCCAGCTGCCGCAGAGGATGTGCAGCAATGGCACCTGTGAAGGTGGAAGAGGCACCATTAACAGCAAGAGCAGCAGCAGCAGTAGCAGCAGCGACAAAAGAGATGAAACGGGCCAACTGCTCTGGCAAAATAGCAGTATAGCACTTTAAGGCTGAGCTAAAGGTCAGAATCAGATAAGTTTAACCTATTTTTAAAGTGGCTTTGTGTGTGGATATTTATTGTTGCCCAATGTCATGCTTGCTTTCTCACAGAGAAGTGCATGAAACAGAGTTTATACAGAAAAAGGTTTTTTTTTTCTTACTGTTTGTGAATTAAAATTATGTCAATAATAATTCGAAGCACAATCCTTAAAGAAATAAATGTGAATATTATGTTATTCTTTTGTTTATTTCAGCTAACAAAAGATTACCATGGGGACAATTACAAATTCATGATATGGGTACATTCACAGAATACATTAGTGGTCCCGCTTCAGTGAGAAAATACAGTTGTGATGTTTAAAATGTGTTAAGAAGAATTCCCACAACTTAAATATGCACTTTCATTTTACAGATCTCAGCTATAATGAGTTCAAATCAGGAATGCTCTAACAGACTTCAATTAAATATATTTCACGTAAACTTAGCTACTCTGCTCAGAAACTCATCCCAGAGCATCAAATACTTAATTTTACATACCTAAGTATTCATAATTGCATATACCTAATTTATTTAGGAAAAATCAGTGAAATCCCCTTTCTGCTTTGGTTTCAAGAGTGCAAGTACTTGGTTTTCTAAACATTATGAATACAACTAGATCTGAAAGACATCATATCCACAACAAAGAGAAGCTAGTGACCAGCTCAAATACATTGTCTTTTGAACAACAAGTCAGTGCAGACAGAAGTAAATGACAGTTAATTACAAATTACATTCTGGTTGGGGCTGTGAAGGCCTCCTGGCTTGAATAATAATCAGGCCCTCGGGCACTCACCTGCCTGCAAACGAACATACAGAGACACAGGCTGGGGTGCTATACAAGTTTCAAAACAAGCTGCTAAACACAAAAGCTTATTGGATTACAGAGATTTAGGCAAAAGCATTCAGATCTCTGGCAGCAACTCTAATAGTAGGTTGAAGGAATTTCTAAAGGATGAGTTGCCATTTACTGTAAATTTCTGAATACTCCTCCTGATTTTGGGGAAACAAAATGAAATCTTTTCTAACATTAGAAAAGTTTTCCTATTGCAAGCACCTTTTACAAAACACGGTAGGAGAAAGTGTCTGTTATGATTTAGAGAGCTGATCTCTTTCCAAATTAGAGAAATTACACATACTGTTTACATTAATTCTTTCCGATTCTTGCCATTCAAGCAGTACCATATATATTCTAAATGTAGCCTATATAAATGCAAATGAATCAGAAAAAAAGTGTTACTCATGGTGGAAGTGATACTATTATGCAGCATATTTGACTGTTGAAATTTGTGTTGTTTACTGATGTCTGTTGTATTTTTTAACTGTTGATTTTTATCCCATATATTTGTAAAATATGACAATGTCTACATTAATTAATGTCAGTATTAGTGCAGTGTAAAACCTTGGCTTTTGTAATTCACTAAAGCAATTTCTATTCATTTAGTTGAGCTAAGTGCTTATTGTTAAAGACAAAAGGCTCAACAGTTTGACATTGAGCTCATTATGTATGTTTAAAACATTCTGCAATTCAAGGCCACACCACATGCAATAAAAAAGAAGCCGGTGGGTTCAGGGATTAAAATTCAGACCACACATTTCTCTTCAATAACTTTCCATTTAAATCTGATTCAAACTTCAAAACAAAGCTATTTAAACATATCAGCATAGGTGGGTGTGTAAGTATGGAAGAGTATATATCTTTTGTGCTCTTGATATGCATGCACAAACTTTCAGTTGTTCTGTTTTTCTTTAAGTGAGCTGCCATGTAGATTCTGTAAAAAGATTTTCTTGTTAGTAGGTGAATGTGATCATGTGTTTTTGAAAGAATTTCTCGGTTTCAGAGAGAAATAATTTATTAATTTTTTTTGCTGTCTATGATTATTTGCGAAGACAATATATAAAGACAACAGATTATGCTCTGCATGGCATGTACATGTACACATAGTGGAATGAAAAGATAAATAAAATGGAAAGTAAAATGGGTTGGAAATCATCCTTTATATTCCAGAGAAAGAGCAGAGACTGCAAAAAGGCTTGAATATAAAAAAATATTCTTGCAGTTAAAAGTATACCTGCATGTGCTTCTTCCAAATCTCTTCTATTCCAAGTAACCAGACAGTGACCATGATTTCTTTCTCCAAGCACAATTTCTCTAGTAGAACTTTTGACTTCTGGATTAGAGTATAAGAAACAACTAGGCTGAATTATCACTATGCCACTGTGAATGGAACAGCACCTCTGTGTGCCATGAAAGCCTTATAATATTCCACATGGGATGGAAGTGATGCTCCTGTGGTATTGAAAGCCCAGCAAGACTCTTTCACATTTGTCTGCCAAACACATTTGCCTGCATGTGGATCATCTGTATTTCTTAAAAAACTTAAGCAAAGAGTGAGCTCAAGTGTTACTACCACCTTCAGGCTTGTGGGGACAAGGTGGAAAAGGCATTATGGAGCAAAACTTTGTGTCAGGAAAGGCTGTGACAATAACTATGAACTCACATGGAATTCTCCGACAGTAATTTTCCAGGAAAATAAATGTTGTGCTCAGCACTCCTCTTCTGCAGCTGATGTTTCAGGACTCCTGTCCAAGCTGTACTTACTGTCTGTACCTCAGGTCATCCCCCTTAGGTTTCACAGAATGAGCTGGGGGAAAGACAGCAGCATCAGACACAACACACAGAACAGTTTGTGACTAACTTAGAGCCAAGCAGCATTAGGGCCCCTGTTGAATTTTTTTTTTTTTGCACTGCATGGCTCTTGCAAAGTTCCCCTACAAAATTTTCCAAAGTTCTGTCATTTTCCAATGCTTTATCCTCTTCCAGGGCTACTACAAGGATAGCTGCCTCTCTTCTCACACAGAGAAGAAGAATCAGGAATTCAAACTCCCTGATAAATCATGAGGAAAAATGAGTTCAGAGAAGCATTAATTGTCCTTCTTAAAATATTTTATTTTCAGGATCAGAAAAAATCAAGTGATGCAGAACACTTGATACGCATCTGTCTATTCTGAAATTAATTTTCAAAGAAATTTGTCTCGGATGGCCCAAAGCTACTATGTACAATTAAAAATAGTCTTCTCCATCTTTGATTTAAGGGATGTTTGTGTGAGCTACAGTTTTAAAACCAGAGGGAAAAATAGCATCACTCAACCAGAGTAAAGAAAAGGGGCCACCTTATCGGCAACAGAGTGATTTTGACTGTACTGACAATGACACGAGTAATCCATCATGTCATCGGCCCGGTGACGGATGTACCCTGCACCTCATCTCTGTATGTGTGCAGGGAGGACTATGTAGCAAGCCAGGAGGCAAGTAACACTTAACCCCTGCAAGCTTCGTGTCCCTGCTGTGCTTCAGACAACCTCTGTCATGTATGAAAAGCCTAAAGAATGACAGTAAATCTATACAGACCAGCACAATCTACCATCGTGACAACTACACACCACCATAGCCTTATAACACTATTAAACTGTATCATCACAGACTTGTAAGACAAGGCCTGCATTATGTGCTTTGTTGAGCCACTTAAAAGGTCTTTGGAAATGCACTGAATATATCTTTTGTCTTCATTCAGTCAACAAAAGGATATAGTTCATAAATACTAATTCCATATAGAAGGATGATTAATTATTTTGGCCCAGCAGAAATAACACCTTATTCCAGAAATTGACTTTAGTAATAGGCAATATTAAAAGGGAGTAACAAAAGCTAAATCTTCTTAAAAATACTTTCTAAGAATTTTATTTTAATTGACAATAATTTTAACAGAAAATCACAGCTGTTTTCCGGTCAAAGGTGTGATCTACTTCCTTCAAAGTTTTAATTTGTATGGTCACTTCTGAGAAAAGTATGTACCTTAAAAACTTTGACATCCACTGTTTATTCAAATCTGAAATATAACAAATATTTCTGCCAGCACAATTGCTGCTCTTGAGAATCTTCATAGTTAAGGTATAGCACTGACATATCCCAGGATGGTAACCTTATAGATTAATAAAAATGTGCTAACCCATAATTCCCTATATATGTGCATATACACAGATATATATTCTGGATGTGTAATGTGCCATGAAGATACCATTCAAAATTTTCACTCAAATCAGGAAAGAGAATACCAGGTATCTCCTTTAAAAACAGATTCAATGGCTACATATCCTGAGTCTTCAAAAATGAACTTTTATTATCTCCCCTTTTCTCTTTCTGTTAATACAACAAGCTTCTCCTGGGTTAAAAAAAGGGAAAATAACTGGTTGAATAGTAACATCGTTTGTTCATGTATATGCAAAAAAAAGATCTTTTCACACCTTGATGAAATTACCATAAATTTAAATACTAATGAATTGGTAGAGACTAGTGAAGAATACCAAGGACCACATTGAAACTGAGTTACATCCCTATAAAACAGATCTATTTTCTAGGGACATGTGACATGAGTGTTATATGCCTTTATTGCAGAGTCCGCATAATTCACAGTCCAAAATAATTTGCAGCTGGATAAAGGAAATCAACTCTTTACTAGTGGAACATCTCATCAAAAGGACATTATTTTACTTCTTGACTGAAATTACCATGTACTGTTGGAAACCAAAAATCCACAGTTAGAAAATACAAGGAAATGTGTGTTTGGAGCTATTCCGCATGTTGTCATTGGGCAAAGCACAGTACAAACATACACAGGGCAGAGGGGGAGTGGAATGTAAGATGAAGAACTACTGCACCTTTCAGTAATTCCAAGAAGTTGCTAAGAGAAGGACAGCAGACATCAGGAGTAGTTTGTCTTCTCTGTTCCCTTCTGGCCCCATACAATGTATGCATGAAGCAGCACAACAGGAGCCAGTGCAAAACAAATATGCATAGTGGCAGAGTCAGTGTGCACATCTAAACATTTGCTATGCCCAATACTGGGGAATTTCCTCACTGTTAGTGCTTTTCAACTCATCTGCTTATTGTGTGCATGGTTTACTCTGCTTGGTTCTGTTGGGGTCAGTCACAGCCTTCAAAGCCAAAGTTTGTCTATATTTGCTCTTCTTTCCTGAATGGATCAAATCACACTCTTTTTTTGTTGTTTGATGACCATTCTTTTATCTTCTTATTTTGCTAGGTCTTGAGAACAGTGGAGACCTGATGGCAGGATACTCCACATCTACCAAAATCAGTTGACAGATTTCAGTTGGCATAAAGTTAATGGTGTGCTTACCTTTGCCTGAGGGGTAAGAAAGCTCTGGACTTTTTTGCCTGCAGAAGCAGCAGCTGGTTCAACACTGCCTTCCTTCCCCAATATTTTTTCCCATTCTACAGCAATGTATCATACACATGATCTGAAATTAATTAGTCCAAGGGCAAAATAAGATCAGAAATGAAATCTTCCTACACTGTTCAGAACAACATGGCAGTATATTAAATCACTGTTTATAAAAACACAAGAGTCTTGAGAAAAGTTATAAAGTTCCATTCAAATCAGGAATGTCATTGGTATGAAAAGAATAGCCTTTAAAAACATATTTATTGCTGAAATTGAGTTTTTTCAAGTTTTTAAATGTTTACACATTATTTTCTTCTAGTGAAAACCCAGATAGGTAAAATATTTTTAAAAGTATAGAATTCTCCCCATTATGTAAGAAAAATTTGAAATACTTCTCTCAATCTGTCATCCACTGATCTCTCCCCTGCTGGCCAAAAGTAACATTTTTGTTTCTTTATTCTCAGTAAAAACACATGAATGTACTACTATTTCAAAAAATATTTTTTCTGTCATCTTGTGCAAGTCACTAAATGCAGTCATATCATCCTCAGAAGAAAACATCCTAAATGTATTTTCTTTGCTATTGTGACATCCACAATGGGGCACAATAGGTCTACAAAGAGTATGTATTGGTCCAACAGGAGAGTTTGTGTGGGATAGGTGTGGCTTGCTGTACAAAGGAACTTATCCTCCATAAATTACAAATTACTACTTAATTCAGTTCTTTTTGTGCAGGAGTCAATCTTTTGTTCCCTGTGTCAGGATGCAGCACAGGCCAGGGAGTCAGGGGCAGCCAGGGCAGTCACTGCCCTAGGAATTAGGTACCCCCATGGGCACAAGGATGGTACAGCCAATAAATCTTTCTGAAGAGGTTCATTTTAGTGAGCAGAGCTGATGGATTTGCCTGGAAAAACCCTTATTAATGCCAAGCAAAGCATTCAACTTTACTTTCTCAACTAGTTCAAATGTCTGTGATCAGAAGCATTCCCACAAGAACTTGTCATGATTCATTTAAAACAAACAAACTAACGGTTTCTATACTTAAAACAGAATATCCAACTTTGTACCAACTCCTTGTATGCAGTGATAGCAGTGCTGTTGTGAAAAATTTAAAATGAAAACAAGATACAGTAATAAATGTTGAACAGTACATCACAGACTAAAAATTCCTATGGAAATCATTTGGGCTGCTGGAGGTCCAATGTTTCCTAATTTGATTAAGGCTACATCATCTACCTATATGTTTTATAACATGTGAACTACATGTAAACAGAAACCTATTTTACACATGGGCACTACAACCTTTTGAAATTTATATTTTAAAATTCTCAAAATTAGAGCCCATATGCTTGAAACCATGGTCCTGAAGATAGGTTCTGCATTTGCCATTTTTGAGTTTCTCAGCACAAGAATGGCTTGCCAAGGGTACTTGGTCATTACTATTGAGTTCACCAGTAAACACCACGATCAAAAGACTATGAAAATCAGCCCATAACTTTCTCAGCCTGAAGGAGAATTCAGCTGCCATAGGTAAATCCTAATCCCCCACAAACTTGATAAGTAGGCGGTTTGAGATGCAATCTCAATCGCATCTCAACTGAAGACAAGATCTTGCAATCCCTGAAGTTCTAGTCTCAGCCAGAAAAAATAAACAGAAGCTTCAAGATTCCTCTAAAGCACATAACAAATGTACAAAAAAATATATGCAAAGAAAAAAACAATTATTTCCTACATTTTTACATCTATAGTATTATATTTTAAAAATTGCCCTTATTTGAGTGCTCTTGGGGTTCCTGTCAGCCTTTGCATGGATAGTGGGTAAAAACTAAAATTTAAACCTCATACATTATAGCTGCAAGTAAGGAAATTTCTCATATTTACTGATTTCAGTAAGTTCCATAAACAATATAGACTAAAAAAATCTATCTTTAACAGGAAATTTACCAGTACGTCAATTTAAAGGTTTGACAAGCCATCCTCCTCCTACAGGGAAATTTTGTGGTCCCACAAGACATTCCTGGGGGCAGCACAGCCACCAAAGCAGTTCTGTTGAAGAGCCCAATACATAAAAGATTTTTCAGAGCAGGTGACGTGCAACAGCACACTGTGTTCTAGCTTTAGCTACTCGGAGTTAACAAGTTTCTGTCCTCAGCCTGTCCTCGGCTGCTCGCCATTCCTCCCCTCCTTAGGGGTAATGGCCGCACAGATTTGGAGGCATAAGACCACTAATAGTTACTCCCTAACTTGTTACCTGGGTGATAATATTTAGTCTCCTCAATCATACCTTAAATATTCTGTTTTAGCTGTCCAGTGTCATTACATGGGCTTGACAGAAAGATTTATTAGAAAACAGACAAAAAAAAAGCTGCAAAATTCTGATACGGCTTAGCTAAAAATGAAGCATGGGATTTGGAGGTGAAAGAAATTGCACCTTTGCCCATCCATAGAGGGGTCAGGCTCTGAAAGTGTATTATCACATGTATTATCACTATTCACTTAGTGTATTCAGTGCTATGGACAACTCAAAGTGTTCTACATTATTTTAACTGTTAAAGGCAGGACAGACAAAACCTTTCTACACACTCTCAAATCTGAGTTCTTTCAGATTTAATATAGTGTAAAGAAATGGCATTATATTTGACTGAGAAACCAAGGAACTCTGACTTACTCAGACTGGATGACATATTTTTCTTTTGCTTAGCAAGTGGATTTACTTTTTGCCCCATATAAGTAAATGCAGAGGAAGAGGAGTTTAGTTAAACTACGTAAGTAAAGATTTGGGGATTAAGTGCGCAGTTTTTGGTTTATTTTTTAACATTTTGCTGCAAAGGAATGGCTTTCAATTGTTTATGGGATAACGTTAAATAGGATTATAAGTTTTCATGCAGTTCTTGATACACATTTGTACTTACTAGAAGAAAAGGAAGAGAAATTCTGCATGACCTTGGATTTGGATGCATAAAAAGCCTACATGACTCAATACCTCTACTGCAGGATGACACATGCAATATAATGCAAAGCTTCAAACTTCGCAATACCAAGAAGCCCTGTAAGTACTTGCAGGCTAGAGAAATATATAGGCAACTTGACCACAGACCTTTATGTACTGGTTCAAAGAACTGAATTGTGGTTCTAACGGTTCATTTTGAAAAAGCATTGTATTACTTTTCTTGTCAAGAAAACAAGAAAAATGAAGAATTCAGTGCCTCAGAATTAGAAAACATAGTTATTGAGAGAATATAGTGACAAAATGTTCTATAGAGTAGAAATGGAACATTTTAAATGTGTTGCATTCCCTATATAACATATGGTGAGAGCAGAGGTGGCTAGGAGAGATTGATGTGCGTGTGCACACTCTTGAGTTGCTCTAGAATAGACTGAATCAATGCAACACATATTGATTCAAGGGATTAGCAGTTAAAAGACAGTTCCACATTAGAGAGCTCTGAAGTTGTCACTGTTACCACATCACCACTTTAACATCCCAAACAACTGTTTCTACTGGTAGTGCTGGCATCTTAGGACCAACATATGTAGATATTCTACATTTAATACAACCAGGGTGTCTGAAAGGGCTACTGAAACAAAATTATAAACTAGATTTTGAGTAATATGACTTTCAAAATAAAGTTCCATCACAATGTATTTAAAGAACTAATGTACGTTCTAGAGATAAGTTGGTAGGGAAACCTTCAGAAATGTTTTCCTTTCCAGTGATAAAATAAGGCCATCTACTCTTACGCAATTGCAAGACTGCAACATTTTTCTTATAATCTCTTCACTATATTAACTTTTTATTCCTCTGGTGAAATTTAAACCTCAAGGCCTTCAACCATTTCCTTCTCTCGTCTATCCTTCAGTCAGAAGAAAAAGGAGAATTAGATCAATGTTTTTCTTAGAGTTTTCTCTTGGAGAAATAGACTTCTAAAAATGCATTAGTCATGGATTTGACTAAAGGTTAACCCTGTGTGTATGACCATCCCTGAGTGGATCAGAGATCATACCTTCAGCTGTTCAAAACAGTGAGTCTGCATCATAAGCCAGAATATTTTTGATTGTTGTAGGGAATACCTATCAATTTTTATAATATCAACATGATAAATCTGTTATTTTATAATATACATGAGGCAAAGGCCAATTGAATGACCAGAAAGTTGGAAAGCAAGAACAGTTACTAGAACAGGTTAGTCTATTACTTATTATCACTGTGGTCTTCCTCCAAACACTGAGGCCATAACACCTGTGTAAGGAGGAGTACCATCTGTGCATGTTATAGGCTACCTACTTGCAGAAAACACTGGATCGCAATTATGAGTTCCTGAACTTTACTGAACAATTATTTTCTTTCTTTTCTTTTTTTTTTCTCCTTCTAGCTCACTGACTGCAATTTGCCATCGCAATTTATTTCTTAGCAGCAGTTAGAGTTTAATAGATGGAGGGCTCATAATTTATTTCTAGTACAATTATCCCCTCCATAATTAAAGAAAATCTGATGCTCCTTTCAAAATCACAAAGGTTCCATTGGTCAGTGACTAATATTAGCACTTACAATATTTTTTTTCTTTCACTGCCTATTTCCACATTAAGGTGAGGCATACAATTGTTTAAATGGGGAAGCGGATTTCTCATTCAAAAAGTAATTCTTCATAGGGGCACACTAGGTGATAAAAATCAATGACAAGTATAGTAAATTGCCTGGGAGGGTTCAAAACAGATTCAAGATAAAGGAGAGAGAGAGAGAGAGAGAGAGAAAGAGGGAGAGAGAGATTATGTCAAGACAGCATCTAATGCTTTTGCCAAACACTTCAGCCTCACCCTATTTGACGTTGATCTAATAGTCGACCATTTAATTTCCAGGTCGCAGTGCCAATCTTTTGTCACCTCTGTTGCCCCATATCAAACTTTCAGGAAACAAAACCCCTGAAAGCAGACAATCAATAATGAGATCAGCAGATTTTATCTTAAGAGAAACAGGACTTGCCTGCTTTGTTTGTGGAAGGTTGTTTCTTTGAATGCTTTAGCCAGGGCTGCTTGTCAGTAAGTGACTGTGATGTGCACAGCATGATTGAACGAGACTAGATAAAGTCACCAGAAAATGTGGAAGTGGAAAGCAAAACACATAAACTAAGGGGTGAAAATGTACCACACCATGTGTGGCCACACACTTCTTATCATATGTACTCTCCTAGCATGTCATCCTGTATTATTATTGGTGCATTTTAGATGTCTTGTTGCTGGTCATGTGCTAAACACATTTTTATCTTAGGATCAGAAGATACTATGGGGTTTCTAGGTTTCAAGATATGAAGGACTATGCATTTCTCCATAATACTGACTCTTTGCTGCTTTGAGCTACTATATTATTTAGTAGGCATGTTGTGGACTGAGAAGTTTATTGTATGGTTGGCTTGCTGTTCCCATTGTTTCTAAACTTATTTCTGAACTAAAGGGTAGAGAGTCAGGGAACACAGTGGAACATGCATTTAAAAATTTTAACAATATTTTGTGTACAGGAGCCCAGTCTAAGAAATCTGCTTCATGGACTTGTGATGTTAATATTTCAGTTTAAAAAATTATGTAGTGTCAGTGTCGCACCATATTTTGCATGGGTCCATCCTCAGTGAAATTATCTAACATCACTTCCACTCCCCCTTCCTCTCAGCAAACTGGTATTTGGTAAAAAAAAAAAAAAAGAATACAAAAGCATTAAAATAAAATGTAATTTTCTGGAAAACCTAACTGCAACCAACACTTCAGTGTAGAAAAGTAATGACTCTGCATATTACTTTTTCTAGCTGTTGTCTTTATCTTCAAATGTGCCAGCCTGATCACATTTCCTTTTATAAGGCAGAGTAGGATCAAATCTTCACTTAACACCACCCATTTTCATTTTTATTTCAATTATATCCAGTAGGAAAACAATCATTATTTAAAACTAAGTAAATATCCAAAAAGTATTCAAATGAATACTGACTCCTTCAAAAAGGCAGGGGTCAATCTCTTCTTTTTAACCACAATGAGGTGCTAGTCAGTTACTTCACTTTATTTTTGTGCAATGGCAGTAGAGACTTGAATGAGAATGGTGAAATATTCAGCATTTGTTCTGTGCTTTTTTTTTAAGTTGCTACTAGTAAAATAGTATGGCAGAAATAATACCATTGCTTTCCTTGACATAAACACAAGATATTTTAAATTATTTGATTTGCTCAAGAAACTCAATTGAATGCAGTCTACGGGGTTGGGGAGACAAAAATTGCTGTTACTAAAGCTTAAAAATGTAATGCAGTAGCATCATGAATACCTTCAAAACCAGTGCTAAAATGTAGGGTAATTTAACTAAAAAACACCCTCTTCTTCATTCAAAATGACACATTATATGGATTCAGAGGGCAGAAAGAAGAATCATACTAGTGAAAAGGAAATGAATGTATCTAACAAATAGAAAAAATAGTTACTCTGCAGACCCCTACACTTAATTTCCTATGCTCTTAATTTCTGCTTCTCTTCCTTATGATTTTCACCTCCAAGAAACTGAGCAGTTTGTTCCAGATCTTTAAAAATGTCTATTTCTAAGGAGAATGTTGTTACTCTGAGCTGAATGATGATTTAAAGAGGAATTTGTGCCCAGGGCATTGACCTTGGTGGCCTTTTCGTACATTACAATTCCAAAGGAAATCACAAAAGAAGATGGGCTTACTGTAGTTAATGAGATTCCTCACCAAAAACACTAATCTGGGTTAAAACTAAAAGAATGCTGATAAGGATATTACAGCTCATACTGAGAACAAGAAAGGTGCACTGCTAAGATCAATTGTGGATGTTAGGAGGTAGTCTTCAATAGTGGGTTTTTAAAAAAATATCTATCAAAATGGATGTTTGAGAAAAAGCCTTTTAAATGAGGATCTGCTAAAATAGAATAAAACATATCATTTCTACCTTTTTTTTTAATATGGTACCAGGTACAAATCAACCAATATTAGCAGAAGTTTAACATCACTTTAAAAGAAAGAGATTGACCTACTGAGAAAGTACATGAGTAAATGTGTAGCAATACACTGATTATTACTGTTTCCCCTCAGGCAAATACCTCTCTCTTAAGCATGTGCTTCACTGGAACATTTTGTTTTATTACCTTGTGAGATAAGTGGGGAAAAAAGCCTTTAGTACCTGGGGAATTAAAAAATTCAGACTTGTCATATCAGTGTCTGTTCTCAATTTCATGCAGGGCGCATAATTATAACCGTGTTTAAATTGAGCCCAGAAGAAAGATGGGTTCAAGTGCAAATTAATTTCAGATTATCACAACAAAGGCAATCAAATCTCAACAAGCTTGCCAGCAAAATACTTTGCAAAGGTCCCCAGGTCCCTTCCCACCCCCAACTTACAACAAAGACCTTTCAGCTCAAATTAAGCTAATGATCTAATACAACATTTCTGCCTACCTTTTTGGGTTTTATTATTTACTGAGATGTGTACATTAAGTTAGTGAAAAATGGGGGGAAAAGAGGAAGAAAAGGTGGCACAGAAAGGTCAGTGTTTAGTATCAGTAAAGTGACAAAATAAACAGTCAACAACCCTGACAAGGTCTGCATGTCGTCAAATTGTCTTATTCTGTGGAAACTATCAGAGTGAATTGACAGTGCTGAAAGAACTTGAAATTTATCTGAACCCCTTCTCATACAGACAGAATCCAAAACCAAACAGCATGGCTCACCTCCTCCACCTATCTATCAGCACAGCTTTTATATAAATCCAACATCTTACTCTATCCTATGGGAACCTGCTGGGGAATGAAGGGAATCAAGTGCTGAAAAAATTCAAGTCAAGCCTCATTACCTCCTCATTACCTTTGCAAAAGTGGAGTGAGAGAAAATTTTATCTAGGGAACAGAAGCCTGGGAATCTCATTCAGAGTTCTGTCTGGTTATTGCACAGCCAACCATGGAGCTCTGCCTCTGTGGGATTAAAGTTTTCTTCCCATTTCTCTATAGTAATGATCCACTCATTAAGGTTTTTAAGGTAAATTACCATCACTTATCATTATGCCAGTCACTAAGTAAGCTGCATTAAACAAGGAATGTCAGTCGTACCCTTTGCTTTTCTTTCTTTCCAGTTATCATGATGAAATAAAGAAAATATATTTTGCAGTTGGTTTTATAACTCTATATTAATTATATTTTCCCACTTGTATTTGTTAGACCCTTAGGGCAGACATATTAGATAGAAATAGAAATTACTTTGTAAAAAACAAAAAAATATACGTGCAGGTATATAATTCTGTCTTCCTGAAAAAAAACCCTTGGAAACATGAATTTTTTTAGAAGTTTATTTTCATATTCACTTTGCTTCTATCTGAGGATTTTGTGTACTGCCTCACTCTAGCATGTAAGAACTATTCATCTTGCTACATTTAAGTTTGGTTGTTATAATGTGCTTTTTAATTATTCAACTAACCCTTTTTGTTTTAAATCACTTCTTTTGTCAGTTTATCCTTTATTATGCAAATTGTTGTCGCAAAATAAAAATGCCCCACATACACCCTATTTTAAGCTTTTTGTAATGCTCAGTTCCTTGCTTCCTTGTTCTTTTCCATAAAAGTCTTGAAGCTTCTTGTTTATTTTTTTCTTTTATACTCAGAATTTCCAGACAAATTTATATGGGCATTTTTAAATTAAAAAATAATGTTGTTGGGTTTTGAGATCACGTTTCTTTTGGGAAATTTCCGATTTTTTTTTTTGCTGTCACTTCTCAAACAAATTCATTGGAAGTTCATTTCAAAAATAAACATGTAAAAACTAACTATGCAGCAATTGTGTTGTTTTGTCAACAGAAAAGTGATGTGCAAGAACTGTATCCCCTCCAATGACCCATTTGCTTTTCCTATTTGACTGCAGAGACCCTTAAATTCGCCTAATGTCTATCTATCCCCATCATGAGACACTGGGTGATAGCCACCAGTCCACTGTAGATAGAAAAGAAGGCCATGGATCTGATCTTCCCAAAACAGCCAAACTTCCAATGTGCAATGAGAAGAAGAGGAGAGTCAATGATACTTCAGAACCTTCATTGGAAATATTTGGCCTCATCCCTTTGCAAGAAATATGTACTGGAGGAGAAAAAAGGGATGTGAGAAGATAAAAGGTGGGAAAGGCAAAGGCAACCAGGATAGACCACAGGTGGGAACTAAGAAGCAGAAGATAAGAGCTGGGAACTCTCATGGCTCCAATAAAATGCCAGACAATATCAGATTGTAGACATGTAAAAATAAATTTCTAACAAAGGCAAGCTGCCTTCAAAACTGTAAACAGCTGCCTTAGTTTCTCTGCTACCAGTTGCTTTTCTAGACTTCCCCCTCTTCTTCTACATAATATTTTTTGCCCTCTTTCCACAGTTTGAATTCCTTCTCTAACACTTAGGAGCCCCATATGCAATTTAAAAAAAAAAGATTTTCCAATAGGGTTTGCATTTTTGCAACTTTACGTTTTGTGTACAGCACAATCCCCATTAACTCTACAACAATTGTGGGTTGGAACACTAAATGATAGAGAAGTGAAACTGATTATTTTTCAGGTAGTGATATTTTGGAGCCATGAACTTCTGTCATATTTTTGAGAGTATGTTTTAACCTTCCTGGCAGAGAAAATCTTGAAAGTAGATCTTTAATGTCTCCAAAGACTCTGAAACCAAAAAGAAAATAGAAATAATCAATGTTACATTACCTTTTAAAATACTCTGATAATGAGCCAGTCGTGTGAGGCCCATTTGAATATGACCAAATGCATTCTAAAATGATTAGTTTTACCTTCTTTTGCTACATATTAAAATTTATCTTTCCTTAAGCACTAGATATTAATGAGTTAAATTAATGTGCCAGTCATGAATGTGAAGTTGCTGTCCGTAAAAGCTCTGATCTTGAAAAGGCTTCAAAATATGCTTATCAGTTCAGGAGTCCTTTTGGCATGTTGAAAAACAATGTCCTTCTAGGACTAAATCTGGTTAGAATGCAGTCAGAATTATTTTCAAGAAGGAAATAGTACTGTTGCAGGTTGGGGAAATATAAACAGCTTCATGCATAAAATATCACTAAGGTTACCTAGTTTAGAGAAGGCAGGAGAAAATTATAAAAACCCAACCACTTTAGACTAGGTACTAAATGAGATTCATACAACCCATTTATCTTGGGCTTTATATTAATTGAAAATATAAGACTGGTCCACATAAATATTTGTGCTCAGTTATACATACTTCAACGTCATGATGGTGATGTTTTCAATACTGAGTATAAATCTTTGTAATGCCTTTAAATCCCTGAGAATTAATAATCAAATATTAGATAATATCCATTGACATCCAAGAGCAATTAATCAAAAGACTGCAAGATACAGTCATATGGCATGAAAAAAAGCAGTAAAATAAACTCACTTGAAGAGAAAATATACTTTTTCCTTTAACATCTAGAATAACCATGCTTAATATTACTGCTGCAAACACTGAACAGGCATTCTCACATGCAGCACAAATATACAGACCCCTTGTCAATGAAAAGTGTTTATTCTGTTTTAGGTTGACAGTGGAAATACCTTCAATGCATTTTGGTTTCAAAACTGGTAATTTTTATATACAAATACATGCTTTTTTATATTGCAACTGATTATAACGTCAACACTGCAGTACTTTGATGACTATTATAATAATTTTATTGCAGGTTTCCACTTCATGGTAACACCATAACAAACGTGATGCGTCTATTTGTCAAATAGGTGAAGGATTGGCCCATTCTGTGAATAAATATAAATAGAACTAATATACAAATAAATACAAATGGGAATATTATCACTTTAGAGTCACATACATTTCCTCAGACAGAATAATCTACTGAGAAGCAGTAGATTATTGTGTTACACTCAGAGTGTGGGAAAGGCTGCAGAGTCCGTACAATGATTACACTTTGTAAAACATAAACTAAGGTAATATGAATTGCAAATAGCTCTGGCTTGATATGTAGGATATTGTAATAAGCATCCTCCCAAACTTGAGCAATCAGAGGAAGTGCCCCTTACAACTTCAGTCTTTGATCTCAAGGTAATTCTGGATCTGTTTTGCCACTAAAATTACTCATTTTTCCCGAGGCAGCAGTAAGAGTGCAGAGCTAAGGCCATGCTCAGTCATTTTACTACACCTTGAGGTGAATTTTCATCACTTTGGTAGATGGATACATTGTCTTAAACACATCAAATGTGCAGATTGGTCCAAAATATATAATCACCTGAAATACTAAGTACTGCTTTTAACCAATTTTATAATCATTTTTTTCAAATACATTCACAATATATGCAAAGTTTCATGTGTCATACATGAGAGTTATCAGTTTCATGTTTCATAGCAAACTAGATGATGGGGAAGGTAAGATTACAGCTCTGAATTTAAAGGCAATTTTAACCCCCTTTAAATCAACGCTGTTTTTACCACAAATGAGAAAATCCCATTTTTCATGAAATGTAAAATTGTTCCTTAATTTCTTTTGGAGGCAAAGAAATATACCTGCAGCCTCTCTGTTGCCCACCCATTGGCAGGTTTGTGCCAATACAAGGAGGAGAGAGAGGAGTTTCACATGCTGCTTATCAGAACAGGTTGGGTTGGAATGACAGAATATATCAGAACACTGCCCAGCTGAAGAGGCCACCATTGTCACTGCAGACATGTCATTGAGCCAAGAGCCTGGGAAGAGGCAGCATTTTTGCCACGCAGTTTTGTGAATGTTAGGGAGGGAATAGCAAGCTACATTCCCTAGGGTAACCTAAGAGAACAGCCCTAGTGAAATATAGATCTCATACAGGTCATGGAAACTGACTGGTGTATTTTTCTCAGGAAGTCTTCCCTTGTCTCTGTCCCAGACAGTCTTCCCTTGTCTCTGTCCCTGGCACCACAAGGCCTCACACCTTTAGGAATCCTTAAAATGAAAACAAACTCTCTTCTACAAGCACTTTCTAATAGCATTAAAATAAATCATCATCTATAAAGCCAAACAATGCCACAAATCTGTTTCCAGCCATGAGTTGGTTTCAGTAGTGTTTACCAGCAGCCAACATTGAGTTACAGTACTTTCTTTCTATTTAAAGAACTAAATGGGGAGCTTTTTCCAAATCCCAAGTCAACTTTTTAAAATAGAAAGTAACATATAAGAGCTTGCAAATCTGCTTGTAATCAGGACTCCTGGAAGTTACATCTGGTTGACAGATTTAGAGCACAAGTGTAGAAAAAGGAAGGGTAGAAGAACAGCAGCAGCAGCAGCATCAAGAATTGGAGGGGAAAAACAGAACAGCAGCAGCAGAAATTAAAGGAAGCATCTAGAAAACAATAGATAACAATGAATAAAATATATTTCATGCTAATAACCAATACTATGGGATACAGATACTGAAAAAAAAAAGGTAACACACTGTCAAATATTCTTCCTCACTGAAATTGTTAAAAAATAGACAACAAATATTTCTTGACAAATTTTGATTTAAAGATAATCTGAAGAATTTCTAAGTCCTTCTGAGTAGCCTACAAAGATATTATATTTGTGAATTAAATGTATGACTATTGGGTAAGAAATAATGGGTACCTATAGCTACCCAACAAATTAATATCTTAATTTTGTTAAAACAAAATACGTTTCTTCACAAGACTGAATACACACAGATCTTTCACACTTATCCCTTTTATAAGCATAAGATTATGAAGTCATGAGTTTACAGTGTTTTACTTTGAACATACAGAAGTTTTGCAAAGCCTCTGGGAGTTCTATGAAGGCAAGCTTTGTCAATCCCCGTCTATTTCTGTTCAGGAATTCTCAGGTTCCAAACATGAGCAATTACTATTGTTAACTTTGTTAGAAGCAATATTGACAGTTTTTGACAATAGCACAGTAGCATAACTTTAGCCTAAAGCTGCTTACAATTGTATTTTGCTATCATAAAAGTAGCTCTCCAAATTCGGTAAATACTTTATTAAAAATTAAAAGATAAAAAGATGAGATGTATGATTTACAAAATGCTACTTCAATAAAATGCACAGATACAGTCAGGTGCATGCATACAGACACAGAGATGTTTCTAAAATTCAATTAGTATTTCTCCAACTCCCTCTCTGACTGTTGGGTTTTTTAATGACAGGAAAACTGCTTCAGAATAATCAATCACTTTAGAAACATTTCTGAGTATCAAATGGTGTTCAGAACTCCAACACCCTACGTATTCTGTGGCAGGCACACATTGCTTGTCACCAAATGAATGCTACTCTAGAAGAGTCAGCAGGGCTGAACCAACCAAAGGTCCTTTATTGAAGGAACGGTTTGGAGACATTTCACTGTTACTCTCAGTTGTGATAAGTTTTCTTGCTTTTATAATATAATCTTTGGGTTTGGAGAACTTGATCTTTTACAGAACTAACAGCTCAGAGAAGCTTCCAACTTAGCTGTAGCACTTTGTAGTGAAAGAAAATTCATCTTGTTTTTTCCCTCATAAGGGTAAAATGGCCAAGAAAGGCATAAAAAATACTCCACTCAAGGCAGAAAAACAGTTAATAAAAAGATTCCTTCCATTTCCTTTCCTCATTAGACACATTATGGGTTGTAAACAAGCAAAAGGGATCAGAACATAAAGTTAACCAGGGAAATGTAAAAACAACATGATGGACCAAACAAAAGTTTGAGGACGAACTTTCAGTAAGTACAAAAAGCCTTAGTAAAGCTTTTTCATGCACATCACAGTTGAGAAACGTTCCAAGGAAAAGGAAAAAGTAAAATTTTATTAGTGATTGACAAGAAAATAGTTGATAAATTTCTAAGCCACAATTCTTCTAAATAAGGGGTCCTCTAAATTTGCACTTTATAATTAAGTGCTTCTAAACTCATTTATGAGACAATCTTTGTTAGAAATAATTTGTTAACTATGTGATGGTGAAAACAGATTTTTTTTTAAAGGCTGCTTTCGCATAATGAAGGAACTACAGGCTAGGAACTCCAACATCTCTATTGTGCAATTCAGCAGGAACTATTGTAAAGAATATAACCAGTAGACATATTAATAAAGTACACGTAATAGGAAGGAGCTAGAACTACTGCTATAAAAAGAAATAATGCCAAACAAATCAATACAAGTTTTTAAAATGATACGCAAGTGAATGACTAAGATTCACCCTGATGATGCAGATTATTTGGCTTTCCAGAAAGCGTTTGACAAGATCCCTTACCAAGGGTCCTTAAAGAAACTGAGAAGTCAGAAGATTAAAACGAAGATTCTTGCATGTATAAATAATTGGTTAAGATTGGAAACAGAGATTAAGAGTCCTTTCTCAATGTAGAAGGAGGATCCCTGTGGAGCTCTGCAGTTGTGTTTTGGGTCTCGTACTGATCAGTGTATTTCTAAATAACTGGAAGGAAGAGAGGGCGAATATAAGTGTCAACAGTCCCTTATGATATTAAGCTATTTAAGGCAGCAGAAAAAAGAGCTCACTGTGAAGTAATGCAGATAGTGCTACTGGAATTCGGATACTGCAGACATTTCTTACTCTTAACCTGGCACTGTATCACACCTACAGGCATGGGGCAATTAAATGTTAGATGAAATTCATTGAAGGTAAGTATACAGGTAAAAAATGGATATGGAAAAGTGACAACCATTATTTCAGATATATTCTTGCAGACTCTAAGCCAGCCTTTACCATTTAGGCCTTCAGTTACAGCAATGAGCAGACTCTTGTGAATCTTTAATGCTGACCCCAAGTTAGTCCTGGGGAAATTTCAGAAGAGTGAGAAAAATCTTGTGTCGCAACCTTTCAAAAGGGAAAAAGGATGAATAAGTGAATGCTAGTTATCCTGGTTATCTGGGAATTATGAGAGGATAGTAACAGTCCATAATTTCACCCAAAACAGCTCATACAAAAATAAAAAAAATATTATTTGTTGACAAATATAGTTCATAAAGGTAAGGGTTGTAATGTACTTAGACTTCCATAAAGTTCACAGTGTTTTATGAATAAATGATAAAAAATTAAGCATTAAAACCCATGACATACTATATAACAATTAATAATTCTTGATTGTGTGCAAGTTCAGAAATTACTGCAGACAAGGAATAGTCTTCATAGGATTTAAAATTTGTCCTATTCTTTCAATGGTATGGTAACCTATGCAGAACAGGTTTGAAAGCCCAGATGAATAAATCAGTATTCTTCAAAAAAGAACATAGCTCATATGACAAACGCATTTTAACCATAGGTAAAGCAACTAAGTTTGTGGTGGAGCTGAAGACTGAAAAAACACCTCAAAAAGAATTTGTACATGAAAAAAGGAACACAAGTTGTGGCTTAGAGGTATCTTCACAGTATCTCAGAACTTTCACCTGCTGCTCCCTAAAGCCTAATATAAAAATACAAACAATCTAAGCAACCTTTTGCAAAGCCAATACCTCCAACTGAAACTACCTGCAGCAGAATTAGGTTCAGTGTAATCTACTTACATTGGAATTATAAATTCAGTAACTTGAAATTGCCTCAATCACTTGGGCTAATATGATACTGAAATGTTGCCTATCATTTTCTATCACATGACTTTTTTTACCAACACATCCTCAATTGCATTTTTTAACATTTGTTTTTCAGTTGTACGTGGACCTATTGGTTTGTATTTTTAAAAGCAAGGAAAAATTTTGACATATTAGCAATCAAGATTTTTGTCCACAGCCAAGTTACATTGCATTCAATTTATGAATATCTGCCACAAGGCAAAAGAAGGAATGGATGCAGAGATAAAGTTGCATTTTCTTTTTTCTTCAGAGAGTAGTCGAATGCACTTGCTCCAATCTGTTACCCATTCCATCCTGTTTTCATCTTACTCTTTGTTTAACCATGATTGTCTTTGTAACCCAGATTCTGTTCAGTAATATTTTTAACCAAATCTTTTCCTAACTTGTCCTAATTCTGGTTTTACTTTTAGTAATAACCAATCACCTCTCACCCAAGTATAATCTGTCTGCCCTTATCCCAGTCCTTTCTTCTCACTGCGTCTTCATCGCATTTCCAAACCTCCCTCATTACAAGTCTTTTCTTGTTATAACACCTTGGCAGAAGCTCTGATTCACACTCCAGATTACGTCTCAGAAGACTTGCTGACCTAATTTTGCTCCTTATCTTTCCCCAGATCTGTCTTTTGAACCTCTCCTTTCTCCAGTGTTAACACTCCTTTCTTGAGTGTTAGCTGGAGGCCACATGCAAAACAAAACACACAGGGACAACTTGACCTTCATTCTGACATTGATTCCTGCCTTTCCCTTGTCCTGCACAAGGCTGCAAGTAAGACAGAAGTCTCTGACCAGTGATAAGATCCAGGATACTCCTTTGCCTGCTGTGAAAGAGGCCACATATGGTTCAACTAGCAGTAGACACATGCCTGCAGAGAAAGAGTCTTTTGAAATTTTAGCTTTTTAATATGAAGGAAGTTGGCTGAGTGTATCTTTCAAATGCTTATTATTTGGCCAAATTTCAACAGATTTTGAAGGGGCCAACAAAAAATCCCAACACATCCCTGACATATATTTCAAGTATCAGTTAGAAAAGAGGGATTTGCTGGTCAAAGAAATAATGGACCACCAAAGCACTTTATTTGAAATTAAAATAAAATGCAAAAATAAGAAATCTCAAGCTGAGGTTGACACAAAACATGGAGAAATTTCCACCCGAAGTATTGAAGTTGTGCCAAGCTATAAGCAACTGAATAATTGGAACTTAAAATTGGGCCTGATAATGAAAATTATTGGTAATTTTAATATTGGTAATGATGTGATGCTACTATCCTGGCTATAATAACTGACAAGTAGCATTCTTTTATATAGGCTAAAAGTAAAGGAATATAATTTTCCACAACTATATGGACAAACAGCCACATAATTATGTATCTTTCTCTTACAGCAAAGTGGGTGAGATAAGAAACTAGGTGATGCAGGATTTTGCTTCTCCACAGAAATAGGATTTTCATTGGTTTCACCAGTTGTGCAAATTTGTTTTTGTACAGGTGTATTTTCTTTTAAATCCTAAGGAACAGACATATGTCCCCTAGGACAATTTTTCAAACATGTATGAAAATATCCCTAGTTGCTGTGTAGAGTGAACAAAATCCATATCCAATATCCATACGCAATTATGTTCCATTAGTCACCCTTCCTTCCATCCCTCCTTCCTTCCTATTACTCCTTGACCAAAGACACCTGGCTTTTTATTAACTATTGCACAGATTGAGGATGTCATCCTCGAGCTACTAAGTACCAAGTTTTCACTTGACATTTTGCCAGAAAAATTCTGCTTCCTTAAAGACTGGATGCTGTAAGCTCTATTATCATCAGTATTTCGGATCAGTGTATTGTCCTAGTTTATCTAAATAAGTGACAGCCCACTTAACCCATAAGAACTCTAGCATCTTTAATAAAAGCCTCATTATTTTTCCCCCTCGTATCCCAACACCTTACTTGCCAAAGGTCAGTAAGGAAATGTTTACTGTTCAGCTTCAGAAACATCTCCCAGCAAATTGCATGAATGGAGAATTACAGCCAGGTATTGTCATCCATAGAATGCTTCCAGATTGCAGCCTGAGGTTTTGGGGGGTGGGAGGGTGTCTCTGTCTTGGATTAGATTCATGTCAGTTTTGCAATGGTTTTTACTTGGCATAAACTTGGAAGTGGAGAGGGGACCAAACTGTAATAGTTCAATATATGATGAGCCTAAATTAGCATAAGTGGGGTCTGATCTACATACAATGTAAGTGATATATGCACAGGGGAGTGTATCATTTGTACATTTTTCCGCTTCAATCCAGTCTAAGTTCTCTGTAAAAATTATTTTATGATCTGCCATTAAAATATTAATAAAAAGAAA
This sequence comes from Eopsaltria australis, assembly GCA_034509425.1. NCBI lineage: Eukaryota > Metazoa > Chordata > Aves > Passeriformes > Petroicidae > Eopsaltria > Eopsaltria australis. The sequence goes on from JAVTVJ010000001.1 coordinate 319,372, forward strand.
AACACCTATCCAAAATATTATTGATTTCTCTTGTCAACCTTTCTCTTTTCTACTGCTGCCAATGAAAATTCCTTTTGGTTATCATAGTATGTGCCTATGTTTTTGGAGTCTTTTATTTAACGCTTTCTCTTAATGACAAAATTTGTCTCATCCAGCTTCCTTATCATCACTTGAATATTTTTACCAGTACAATACCTGCACTGCTTCCTGTTCACAGAGGGTGTAAAATGCCTGCCTTTTCCACTTCAGACCGGAACGTCTCCAGTTATCTCTTCACATTTTTCTCACATCTTTATACAGGAACACATGTGGATCTGCACGTGTATTAAATGCATGTTACAGTAAGCATGCATGCTAGAACCAGATTTTGCATTAACCTACCCATGTAGAAACATCCTTGGTTCATCACAGAACACCAGACACTTTAAATCAGGCTGTCCTTTAGTATAACCTTTGTGGCACACTCTACTGGTTGCATTATGCAGCAGCTTTATAAGACAGTAATATTATGCCTGATAGCCTGATATCCTATCACACCTCAGAGAACACACCAATTAGCTGCATCCTAGATGGCAATCAGCCCTCTTCCCATCATTTTACCAAGAGAGGGTCTAGCTGTTTCTTTGTGCAATGCATGAAGCTCTGATGTGCATTTCACTTCTTTTGGTTTGATGAAAAGATGCCACCCATGGCACTACACAGAATTTCCCTAAATCATTTTCATGGCAGGAATACTGTGCTGAGTTGGACAAGATAGTGGGATTGTATTCATATTGAATATAATGGATTGAAATCTCCTTGGCCATAAGAGGTGATATATTTTCAGCAGCCAAAAGTCTTTAACTGTTCATGGAAGAATGTGTAGACACTATATTACTTAAGACCTGACTATAGCTTTGCCATTTACCTTTGAATAGATGGGAAAGAAGTCTGTCATTTGGAGAAAGAAGCTGGGGGTTTCTGTTCCTATTGTTCATAGCTGTGGAAATAATTAGGGTCTGTCACTGCTTACACACCACAGTGCATTCTTTCAACACACAGGTTTAGTTACACGGGGCTGCACATTATTGTTCTAACCTCTTTTGAGTAACAAGGCAAATGCTCTATATATCCCTCACTCTCTAGTATGATAAAGATACAGAAGTACCACACACTCTTCCCACACGTATACTACAGGTGTTCATTTTCCATTGCAGGACTTGGTAGGTTACACTAATCTCCTCAAACTTAAGAATTCAGAGGGCACAGTTAAGCCTACAACACTTAAAAAGGCCTGAATATGTGTCACCATCCCTGCAACGGGAGATTAAAGGATAAGAATGCCTAGAGGGGACACCTCAAAATTTCACACCAAAAGTCCATTCATACTTCTCCAAACACAAATTTCCCCATTCCTCCTGGTCAGAGATATATTTCTTCTGGAGCTCTATCTTAAAAATCTTCATTTCAAAGCACTGCTGCATTCCTACATAAGATCTAAATTCTCTCCCCCAAATTCCATCCAGCCCTTCACAGATCAGAGCCCCAGGTGATACCTTTTACTCAACAGTCCTGCTTCCCTTGAGCACTACCCCTACTCTTCTGGATTCTCCTTTCACTGATGATTTCCTGCTGACTGATAAACCTTGTGTGGAATGTCATCTCCTCACTAGGTCTCCCCATGACAGCTATGCTAACCAGAAACTTTCTCATGTCCAACTTAGAGACTGAGGGGGGGAAAAAAAAGGAAAAAAAAAGATATGTCAGGAGTAAACATACATAGGGAAGCTCTACCAGATTCGCTCTACTATTAATAAAACTCTCATTTTGGCTTCTTCTTCCAAATATGCTGTTCTACTCAGGGACATTGTAATCTCTACTTAGTTTAAAACAGCTTCCAAGCAATAAAATATTTCAGCTAACAACTTTTATCTCTTTTTAATGACATGCATGTCTGCATGGTCCATTTTATTTCTGAAAAGTCCATATATTTTTATCAATATATTTTTTATACATTTATTTCATTATTTAACATGGTATAGGTTGGGTTTTGTATCACTTCAGCTTCAGGAAGAAATGTTAATAAAAAAAAGATTTCATTTGGGGAACAAAGATACTAATACACTAGAACTATAAAGCAATGACTTTTTTTTTAAAGTCCAAAAAAACTTCTAAAATTCAGATATAAAAGTTGATTTAATGGATATCTGGCTACGTATCTGGTTATTGTAGTATATAAGTATTATATATATATTAAATACCTTATAAATACAGTAGTGACATTTCTATAATTTCCAATAGTGTATTACTTTTAGGAAATTATTTTTGCTATTTAATAGTAATTATAGACAACCAATAAGGGTGTATAAAAAAAGCACTGCTACCTGAAGGTTTAGGGACAAGGGAATAAGATCTCAAAGATAATTCCAAGTAAGTAAACTTTGCTGTAATTCTTGAAGATCCCGTAACTCTCAAGACCTTGCATGTAAAATCTACTTGAAATGTTACTGTTATATTTATGTCTAGGTTATAGACCAGTGGAATAAACAGTTCTACAGGATGTATTTTAACTGGATGTTAAAAGTAATGTTAATAGAAAAATACCCCAACATCTTAAATGCTCAATAAAAGAAAGGAATGTGGAAAGTATTATTAGGTGAAGTTTGGGTGAGGGGGTGATTCTAGATTGAATTTGTAAACTGATTTTGCAGATTTGATGTTGGTTTGCAACAATTTGCAAACTCGTTGAGTTGCAAAACTTGTGAAACTATTCTCATAGTAAGGAGTTTTATTTGCACTAAGCAAGGATGCCACATTAACTGTATTCAAGCAGCCATTAGGCAATTTCATGCATCAGTTTTCAGCATCAGTAACCTAAAGTAAGGCCCCTAAGAGAGAAAACCAATATTTTGGCTATAAACCTATGGCATATATTTGACCTTGAAGGACATATTCAAGAGCAAATTTTTAACATTAAAAACATCTGTAATTTTTCTATCTTTCTTAAATCAGCTGACTGCCTGTTGGGTTCCTAATGTCCCCTAAGGACAATTTATGATTCCTCACCATTCATAGTATTCATCCCAAGTCATAAGCATTAATTTGACTTCCTTTACAATTTTCAGAAATCAGTTATAACGCAGGATATTTTTCCGTCTTAGATTTTTACTGCTGAGCAGAACTCTGTGAGACCCCAGAGCCATGTGTTTCACCTGGCATTCAGGCTTCCTGTGACTGCACTATACAGGTGGCGTCTGAACCTACAAATCTCAGTTATCCTCAAGTGAGGTGATATCTTGTTTTAGCCTGACTTTAGTAACATTGGGCCTTTGTGATCTGATAGGCACATCAGGACATGTTTTTTCCCCCTATTTTTTAATTTATTTTCAATTGAGGGAAATTATCCATATTTCTAAGGTTATTTTTTTTTTCTTTTTAGTGGCTCTTGGCTGTGTATTCTTTCTTATGGATTTGAAATGAATCACGTCAAAGAAGACTGTATAGGTGACAGCACCTGCCTCCTTGCTCTTCTGTTTCTGCAGACCCCTCTTCATAACTACATCAACTGTGCCTTTGGATGAAGGAATTCTGTGGGGTGCTCCTGTGCTCTCAACAATTAAGACACATCAAACTACGGTCTGCCTGTTTTACTGATGCAATGTAACTCATGATTCATCAATGGTAATCAGGTCTAAAAGGCAACACTAAACTAAATATGTTTCACCTTTGATCACTGAATAGCATCTAGGTGAGAGAAGATTCAGGCCTCTGTCCTGGTTTCAGCCAAGGGCAGGGTTATTGTTTTGCTGTAGCCATGAAGGGGTGCATTAGGAAGAGCACAGCTGGTAGGTCAAGGGAGGTGATTCTGCCCTTCTACTAAGGACCACTGTGTGCAGCTCTGGGCTTCTCAGTACAAGAGAAACATGGAGCTCCTGGAGTGGGTCCAGGCAAGAGCTGAACAAAGTTGATCAAGGAACAAGAGCAAGTCTCCTTTCAGAAAATGCTTGAGGTCTGGGCCTACTCAGCCTCCAGAAGAGAGTACTGAAAAGTGATCTCACTATCTATAAATATCTAATGCAGGCATGCCAAGAAGATGGATCCAGGCTCTTCTCGATAGTGCCAGACAACAGAACAAGAGGCAACGGGCAGAAATGCATGTGCAGAAGTTCCACTTGAACATGAAAAACTCTACTGCAAGTGACCATGTACTGGAACTGACTGGCCAGAGAGGTTGTGGAGTCTCTCTCCCTGGAACTATTCCAGAAGTCTGGACACAATGCTGTGCCATGTGCTCTGGTATGACCCTGCTTGAGCAGGCAGGTTGGACTGGATGACCCACTGTGGTCCCTTCCAGACTGACTCATTCTGTGATTATGTGACTTGGGAAATAAATTCAAGGCAAGTTTCCTTACAGCTTTAGAGCTCTTGAATAAATATAATATCCTTACCTCCCTCTGTTCCACAGGGAGAAGATGAAGACCTGTAGAACCTAATTCCAAAAAAGATAACCAAGTGACCAACCCTGATGACCATGTGGTCTCCCTCTTTTATATAGCAAACCTTATAAATCACTCAGATTCATACAAACCCTAAGGTTTTAATTAGACCAAAGTGTTTCAGAATAAGCTCTGTGCTACAGACTGAGAAGTGGAGATCAAGGCATTAGTAATTCCAAAAGATCCTTTGATGTTAGAAAACTGACGAAGTGAGAGCTGCCCTGATGATTCCCAAAAGCTGAACCACATCCCATGTTGCAGAGGAAGTTGAAAACACCTTTGTGCTCAGCACAGATATACACATACACCAGCATCTAAAACCCTGTCAATCTAAGTCAGGTTTGACCTTAATCAGACAATCAGTCCAATCCTCAACCTTGATGCAAAACACAGCCACCAAGAGCCAAAGAAAGAGTTTGCCTTTGCTAACTGTAGGCACAGTCCTGAGCAATCTATTGTCCCATGTCTAGTTGTATGAGGAAGGACAGGAGAAATAAAAAGCAATGCCCACCTCAGAGTACAGCTTGCTAATTACAGCTGGATATACCCCTGAGCATTCCCACTCTCTGTTGCAAGAGGTGATATATTTTAAGTGTCAACATTTCTAGATTCTGGAAAGGGTGAAGACTCTGGATAAGTTTGCACTGTAGAGCAAAGAGATCTAAGCTAGCTCAAAATAAGCCTAACACTGGAAGCAGCATAGCCACGTCAGCATAACTGTGCTAGCCAAAGCATAATTCAGTGCAGCAATCATGCATCTGCACTGCTTCCAGGACCCAGAGTATAATTTCTGTTCAGAGTTGTACAGATGTGTAGATCTACTACCTCATCTGGAGCTAGTCTGAAAATCTTAAACAGAATTCCACACTATAAGGCTGTTCACCCCACATACATGCTTCCTATTGTTTCAGGTCACGCAAGGGAGAACTTTTAGACTTTAAACATATTTCAGTATTCTCACAACGTAGCATCTCCTTTGACTTATTAAAAACCACTGCACCGTAAAAAGCCTTCTTGACAGAGGTACTTGCTGAATATTTTCTCTGAAACTGATCAGGCAGTCCCTGATCCATTTGCCCCTGTCCATTTCTAGGAAATCTCAATGATCAGTTTACATCCAATATCACTGTGTATTCAACACCAGGAGCATAGAAGCAATCCTTCAAATAGGCAATATCTCTGTTTTAGAAACAGTCTCAGGAAATTATGTAGACCTTGTTTCAATTATTGTCCTTATTTTTTTAGTGTATACATTTTAGGCATGACCTCTACTATCCTTTGCTTCCTCTCACAGCTGTTAATTTTTCACATATATCTTTTTATACATAATCTGGGAGCTGATTGACTAATACCCACCTGCTCTCCTCAGAAAACCTATTCATGTCTCCAACCCATTGGTCATTTAAAACAAATTAAAACACAGAGAGCAAAGCTATATTAACTTCCTTCCTTTCTCAATCCCTTGAGGAAAGGCCTTTCCAGCACTGACTGTGAGTCTTATTTGACTGACTTTTGGGCTTTTGATTGGTCCTTGGATACAGCAGTGAGATATTTCCTGTGTTGTAGAGTGTAATAAGAGCAACAGATTTTACTCTGAGCCATGAGCTGAACAAGGGAGGAAATTGGAGTGCCTCGCAGTAATTAATCATTGTATGATGAGACCTGTCAAAATCCTTTCTAGAGCTGATATTGCTGTCAATAACCAGTTAGTACATTGCCATCTGTGACTGCTTAAAATATCAGTCTATACTACAATCAACATATTTTTTACTTACACATCTTTTTTATTTACCAAATATAATTCTCCTAAGTACTATATGTGCTCCAGTGTTTGCCAGATGACAGCACTGCTGGTGTCAATATCTAAAACTAAATGCTTTTGCCCTAAGTAAGTATCCAACAAATCCCCTGAGCTGTAAAATAAAGTACCAGCTAAATTACATTTGTATCTAGTCTAAATTCCAGTGGTAAGAAAAATTTATTACCAAACATTTGTACTCTGGATGTTGGCTCATAGTTGAATGAGAAAAAAAGAGAAGTATCTCAGAGCAGTTTCATGTCATACTGAAAGCCTAAATAAATAATAGCTGCCAGATTCTCAGCTGATATGAAAGAAAGGAATTCAGCTATAACTGTAGAAAACGATGTTGCTCTACATCAGCTGAGAATCTTGCCTAAGCAAATCTGAACCTCACTTTGATAATTTCCAAATTTTATATTTTATTTTACTAATTGAAAACAGCAGCACCACCAGCTTTCTCCAAAATCTAACTTTCTCTTTCCTTTATCAAATGTCTGTGAAATAAGCCAAGAGTCTTTGTGTCTTTGTGGAATAAGCCAAGAAGTTTTGAGGTAAGGCTCAATTTACCTCTAATAATATCTTACTTAGGAATAAAAATTTTTTAAAAATTAAGTTTCTTTTACTCTAATTCAGTGGCTGCATGCAATCTGTGGCACATTATTCTGTTGCCTGCAGCCACAGAAAATTAAAATGTTCAAATAGGGGTTAAAAAGGAAAGTAAAGGAGGATGCTGTCTACAGTCAATTATTTGTGTGGTACTGCTTTTAAGACATTTCTGTGTTTCACATGCTGATAACTTTGTATCCTGTTTCTTCTGGATCCCCCTGCAAGGGAACTAACTCTTCCTGCACTTTGTAAAGAGCTTACTTGACTAACTCAGTGTCATATTCCAAGACCTGGGCTACATACTTAATGGATGGGCATCATGCATTCTTCTGTGTTTTGTCTGCAGAGCCCTACAAAATTCACCTCCAAAGTTTTGAACATAGTTAACCTATTTAATATTAAGAGCGTACAATAGACAGGTAGCTTGTGAGCAACTGAGTTCTGCTCCTTGGTGTCACAGGAAATGGCAGAATGGCAGTTGTGGGATACTCTAAGAGGGGAAGGAACACAAGAGTCCTTGTGAAAAGAAAACAAAGCAGGGAGGCCACAAGGCAAAGCTGTGAGTGATAAAATATCATTTGAAGAGTCCTGTGATGGAGGACAGGAATGGAAGAGGTTGCCAGCAACCTTCTCTCTGTAGAAAAGTAAGTGGATGGAAACATCTCCTGGGTTTTCTTCCAGTAGTCAGTAAGCATAGCTTCAGTGCTTCCCCGTCTTTCCTCATCCCATTCTTTGTAAGGAATGTCTGGAAAATAAAAACCAACTCTATTGTTTCATGTGGTCTGGTTGTGATGAGAGCAAACAAATCTGAACCCTGACATATAGCAGGTCCTTGGTGTTCAACTCTTTAAGTGACCACAGTACATCCCATGATTTGCTTGCACTCACATAACTGAGATAAAGAGAATATTCTGTTGCAGTAACCTATCCTGTTCATGAACTATCTGTTCAAATTTTTCCACTGCCAGACATGGAGGAAATGCATCAATTCTCAACTATTTCATATCTCATAACTGATACAAAATGTTGAATAGATTATAACAATAAAAATTTTAAAAATCTCAGCAATACTGAGCTCAACCCTCACACATTTGGTGCTAACTCTGTGTTTACATAACAGGACCCATAAGACAAGCTCTTCCCTGTGTACTGTGTTAATTTTTGATCACTGTTTTTGAACTAAAATGATGTATATAACTATCTATATATGTCATATGTACAGGTTAGTAAGATATGTCACGTCTTACTGAAACCTAGGTAGCTTGTATCAACACAATTCCATTTTGCAACCAAAGAAGTAATCTTGCACAAAAGAAAGTTATTTTGACAGGGTCTATTTTCCATATGCTTATGTTGATTGGCATTCATTCCATTTTCCTCCTTTCATTCTTTTAGTAACAGAGTCCCATTTCAGTAACTCTATTATTTTGCCTGGGATCGATGTCATGCTGACAGCCCTATAATTATGTGGGTTGGCTCATTTAGTCTTTTAAGTACTGGCATGGTGTTATCTTTCTTCCAGCCCTCTGGAATGTCCTTAGTGTTCATAGGGCTACTGCAAATCAACATCCTGGTACACACCAGTTGAATGCATGCTGGTTTACCACTCATCAGTAATTCACTTCTATAATCCATTTTACAGAATTTTCCAGCCAATGAGAATCTTGGAAAACTTTGTGCTTTTTTGTCTGAGTTGCAGTTTCTGAATAAGAACTTTAACAATGTCATCACTGAAGTCAGAAAAAAAAAACCAACTTCAAAACCTTTTTCCTGTGTATTTCTATTAATAAAATTACAGATGGCTCTGCCTTAAAGTATGTAGGATGTGTTTTCCTATATACATGCTTATATATTTGTATGTGTTTATAGATTCATAAATTCATATATCAAACTAAAATAACTGAATTACATGAAAATTTTTTTGCGGTCAGGATAATACTGGCCATGTGTATACTAAAAAGTGATTTAGTGCAATAGGAGGAGTCAGCAGATCAAGACAGTTGCTGCTGCAGCTCCTACATCTAAATGGCTTTTCAGTCAGGGTCTTACACTGTACTCAGTTTGGTTGGGTCCCCTGGGCTGGCTGTCCTTACCATGTGATGGTTCTTAGCCATCTGGAGAACAAGTCATACATGTGGATGTTTATACCTTTACTCCAGGTTTGGAGTTGTGTTTGGTGTGCAACAAGAGCAGAACATTTTTACTTGTTAGAAATCCAGTTCCATGCAGGAAAACTGTTCTACAAATCCAAACCAAACTGCAGCAAATGCTTTGGCCACAGAATTTGTTTTCAAGCAGCAGTGCTGTTCTCAAGATTGCAAATGTACACACAATCATTGACACTATTTTGTCATAATGAAAGAACTCATTAGAGAATTTTTCCGTTAGTTTGTCTCTTTTAATTAATATTTTAGAATCAGGATTTTTACAGTAATGAAGCATATAATGCTGCATCAAAGATGAGCATTATATCTATTGTGTATATATTATTGATTTATTGAACAAAAAGAGAAGTTTAGTTCCTCACAGCTTAAGAGATATTTTTAGATATTTGTTACATTTACTTAATATGGAACCAGGTTGAATCTAAGCCAGATGCCACAACTAGCTACTGAGAAGAGGGTGCTGAGTGAGATTTAATTCTACACATGTCAAGCATTTAGATCAATGTATGGCTCTATATAGTTATTCTAACTACACTCTATATAGCACAGATTGATTATCACTCAGTAGCTGAAAAAGACAGCTGACTCTTGCTCAGTCCCAAAACTAAAAGCTGTAATGTGACATATGACTTGAGCAGAAAGAAAATGCCATGAGGAACTTATAACTGATAAAACATATGATCATCTTTTTCTGAGTATCACAGAGCAGTATGAATAACTTCCTTCATGTGGCACTATTTCCTTGCTGTATATCAGATCTGTCAGAATGGCTTGATATGGGTTCTGTGCACATACCAGAGATATGACTGCACATAGAAGAGATAGATTCTGTCTGGGGCTGCTGCTCTGCCTCTGTGACCATGACATAATGCCACATTTATATTTGCTATGTATTGCAAAGCTTACTCAGTTGTAGTAAACTGTAGTTCCTAAAGGTTTGAGTACAGCCCTCCGTTACGTCAACTGCTGCAATGTGTAACACTTTTCACTCACTGCCTGATCACAACCTAAATATTTTTAAAGTCTTTTTGCTAACACTTGTTCATATTTCAGTGGTTCTAGAACTTGATTTTCCAAGAAAAATGCTTGCAATTTCAGGTCTAAATTAATTCATGGCTGGCTCATAGTCCTTGGCTGTAGTTGGATGGGGCCCTGAGCTGAGCCTGGTCTTGTGAAAGGCTCCCCTGTCCATGGCAGAGGAGTTGTAACTAGATGATCTTTGAGGTCTCTTCCAACTCAGGCCATTTCTTGATTCTGCAATTCCATGATTGTTCCTTGAAATTAGTGGCTTTCCCACCATCTCTAACATTTTTACACAACATATTGGAAGACATAAGCAATTACAGCCTTCTTCTTCTTTTTGCTATGAACATAGCCTTTAAAGTAACCAGTTGACCAACAAGCAGTTGAGAAGCAGGTAAAACCATTTTTTCATATGTTCTTAAGAATCTCTCGTTCTTTGTCCCAAAGCTCCATAACTTCAAAGAAAAAAGATATGCCTTAAATAGGGAATGATTATAATAATTTTAAAATTATTTGAATATTCTTTAGACATATTTAACATATAATATATTTCCTCTGAAGACCTCCAAGGAATTAAAAATTCACTAATTAAGTACTGTAACATCCTTGAGAGGCATATACCATAATTATCTCCTTTTTACAGATGGAGCAAGTGAAGCACATGGAAGCTAAGTGATTTGTCCAAACTAACCCATTCCACTGGAGTGTAGCCAGGACAGATACCCATGCTTTCTAATTTCCAGTGAAACAATAGATTATGCTACACACCCCAGCCTCCAAAGGCAGGTTGTTACTGTTCCTTCGACAGAAACTGTTGGCTTCCTTATTAAAAACAAGATGCCAAACTTTGCCTTAGTTCAGATAGTCTAGTAGCTGCCAAGCAGTTTTAAAAAATATAATGACTTACAAATAATTGTAAAGGGTTCACTGAAAGACTGACTTGAAAATGATACCCAAACACTCATGATCAATGACAGCTGTCAATCTTGTACCTTCTTGGCCAACTGCATGTCTGTTCATTCAAAATTCAGGTATCTCCCTTCATAAGAATAAAAGATGCCTGATGAGGTAATAGCAGACTGCATACACAACAAGCCATACCATTGGAAGATGCTACCATGACCCTTTGACTAATCAAACATGCTTGCATTACAATGACAGGGAATATCTTCATTTTGGACAGCATCCTGGCATAGGTCCAACCATATGAGAGGGCAGTGGCTATAATCTGTCATTATATCCATGACAATCTGTGTGGCTTTCCCAAGTCAAAACTTTTGTTGCCTACTAGTAGCAGTGTACATAGTTCTGGAAACCTTCTGAGAAATGTCTGTATTCTTTTTAACATGTCAGACTTTATCCAACACAAAATTCAATTTTCAGAGCCAGCACTGACATTTAAGAACCTTGCTGTTTCACTTCCTCTCTGTCCTGCATCTCCTAATTTCTACTGGGTTCCCGTCTTTTGCATATTCTCTTTCTAATCCCTGACTTCTTTGTTACTTTAGGACACAACAACAAAAGGAGAGTAACACATCTGCTTCCATCTTCCCCAATAATGTGCACCCTAGAAGGAGTTAAAAGACACTTTTCAGAGTAGCATGACATGGAACAGTTGGTTTCTCTCACTTAGGGAGAAAAGGACATGGATTCTGGTCTTTGTTGAAAAAAAAAAATTCCAGATTACACCATATAAAATGGGAAGTGTAACTACTCTGATGCCTTCTGTTCTCTGAGTGAGAAATGAGTGGACTACATTGAAGTTTCTGAAATGGAGTGGGCTATGGGCTTGAGAGCCCTCGTAGGCTTGCTCAAGCTGCAATTTAACTGGCTAAGTAACTCTCAGTAATTCCCTTCTCAACATTTTGACTGCTTTGGATACAGTTTTAGATGCCATCTGCCCTACAGCACATTGTTTCAGATCGACTAATAGGTCCAATGTGTCAAAATTTGCCAGAAGGGCAAAAATAGTAGAAATGTATAGGTCTTACAACTTCCTTGTCTTCCAGAAATAACTCTAAAACACTAAGTTGGTAACTGTAAAACCCTTGAACTGATTATTCTATTAATCATATTTCATGCTACTCCTGCTCAGACTAAAAGCAATTACTTATGCTTATGTAGAAGAAAAGAATATCATAAATGTGGGTGAAAAAAAAGGTGTTTCATTACAAAATTTAACATTATTAAAGTAGCTGGTTTTGCTGTTTGTATTACAAACACAGAGATTAAAGATGACTCTGAATTTAAACCTTACAGAACCTCTGCTCTCTTAGAAAGTGTACAATATCCTCTTACCGTGACCAATTATTTAAAAACTGTGGAAAAACATGGTATTGAAAACATATGTGTTTTGAGTATCATACATTCACAACTTATTATAATATTAATATATTAATATCTTTTCTGTATTAGGACTTACATTATAAAAAACAGAATAAGCACTTCCTTTACATATAGAATTATTCTGACACCTGTTATTATCTAAATACATTACAAAGTTTGAACTAAATGAATACACTAAGATATATTATCTGAAATTACCATTAATTTCAAAAGTGTCAGTGGAGTTTCTTCCAATTCTTAAATATTGTATATCAATTATCATGAGACAGACAGTGGGCATATATGATAGTGAAAAAAAATCATAAGCCTTGAATTTAAAATGAATATACACATACAAGCAGCAAAATTTGCCAGTGATGCTTGAAAAAACTTAAACTCTTTACATCTACTTTTATGTTACTATATATTCATTAATTAAAGAGCAAGAGCAAAAAATGTATAAAGTTGATGAAAGGTTTACAGACCTAGTGACCTATCCCAACCCCAAGGATTAGTACAGAAACTGTGTGTGACTGCAAATTATTACACCAGCCTTATGAGGATAATGATTTCCCACCTTCCATGGTGCTGTATTGTTATCCATAAGCTCCCAAAGGTCCTTAAGCTTGTTAATAACCATTATAGATGTGCAATGAAGTGAATCAAGACTAAAATGAACTCACCTGAGCCTAAGCAGATTAACCCTGTTCAACTCTGATGATGTCCATATAAATTCATCTGGATCTCCTTCCATCAGCAAATAGAAAAGTGCAATAAAACAAGGGTATATTTTATCTGTTCTTTTAAAAATAAGTGCAGGAAATTACGGAGGACACAAATTCAGGAATAACTGTTTAAACTGAAAAAGAGGGTCAGCTTTCCCTGGTGTAGACATATCTGGACCCCTGGGATCATATTTCATGTGTGTTCAGCACTTTGTATTCTTGAATCCTGCTCACAGGCTGAGGGCACTATGTCTTGTAAGTTGACTGCAAAAATGTGAATTAAACAAAGCTGGACATCTTCTGCATTGTATTATTAGCTAGTCCCTGAAAAAACCACTGAAAAGATGATGCATGCAAAAAAAAAGAAGAGGCATTCACATTCAAAATAAAGATAAAGACAGCAATTTATAAAATTTTTAGAGTAGTTTTGTATTTCAGAAGAAAGAGAACAAATTTTGGATGCTTTATTGTAGAGGCAAATTGAAACGTTTATAAAATAGACTGGTAGGATTCATAGGCAAAGCTTAAATCAAAAAGATAAAAGGCACTTAAACATTCCTTCAGTGGGACTTCACATACAGATTATTATCTTATTTTTACACATATTTAAGTCACAGTATTTCTGCATGTAATGAATATATAAATATGCCAAATTTTAGTTTGTAAAAATCCTTATCTAATATAATAAATGTCAGATTGATAATTATTTCATTATATGTTGGTACAGAATATGAAAGAGGTGGAGTTAAATGGGAAATTTAAAATTGGAATTGGTGGTTCAGGGTTTGAAACGGGTATGGAAGAAAGAGTGACCTTATGATGGTGCTTAGATGAACACTGGAAAGAGAAGAAAGAATCAAATTACAGAGTCATGACCATGGTGATGTGTGAATTTAATGTGGTAAGACACGGCAGGTGGACTGAACTGTAATCTGGGTAGCTGAGGAGAGACACTAATATGGAAGCATTATTTCAGACAGGAATGATCATTTACACCTGAGGAAAATAGATAAGTAATTAGACAGGAAACCACTGCAGCAGCAGTGTTATTGTTCAAAAATAAATATAATTCATTAGTTGGATATGATCTGTATGTTGTATGTGAAGAAGAGAGATATCACAAGGACAGGGAAGAGAAATCTGGATCTAGAAGGAGGACATTTATCCGTGGTGATGGAGAAAGGAGACCAGAGTGATATGGAAGGAAAGACATCAGTTTGCTATATTGTTGTCAAACCCAGAACATTCCGTGAGAGAAGGGAGGAATAAAAGGAATCATGCCAGTTATGGGACGGAATACACAGCGAGTAATAATAAAATTAATAGAAGTTGATTGTTAGCCACCAGATGTATGGAATGAAAAGAAAAACCTTCAGAAGTGTACTACAAAGGGACCTCTGAAGAAAGGTGTTATATCAAGCCTCTCTTACCAGATGATTGGCACCACAGCTCTGTGGATGGAAAGAGGGAAGGAGGGAGACAACAATTTTCTTCAATAGAAAAAATCCAGCATTGAGAAATACTGTTCATGATGGACTAAACAGAGGCAAGTTGAAGCAAATGTCCCTGCCATCCAAACTGCCTGCCTCTTAGAGATTTATTCTCTGTCTCTTGTGCTCTTCCCCATCTATACAAGCTGTGGAAGAAAGAGTTCCTGAGTGATATTTTACCAGGAACGCAAACACTTTGCTTTCCATTAAGAGTTGAAGCCAGTATAATAGCAGAAGAAAGAAATGTAGCTGCAAAAGCATTTCTTGATGCAAATAGTACAGCAGACTCTGATTTACTAGCTGTTTGTTTTCACTCCTTGTAGTTCAGTTGCTGATTCTGTCTCCACTCTGCATTTTTCCTCCATCTGCATCTCTCCCTTTTTATTTCCATCCAATATTCTTATTAAGTTGATGAATGATTTTTTTTTTCCTTTTACTTTTATGCAACCTCCTTATTATTTACACAATCACCTGTTTTTTTTATGTAGATGCTGATCTATATGGATTATTTTAGTCTACCTCCCAGAAACACATAGAAGTTTGAAGAATAAACCAAAGCAGGAAATTCCACTTTGGATTTTAATTACCTAATTTATATTTTTCTCAATCCTGGTCCCTTTTCAAGAACAGCTAAAAAATAGAAGATGGCAATGCCAACTTCACGGATGATTTTCAGGTGATTTTCAGACATTCATGGGAAAGCAATAAAAGATCATTTGAGCTGAGAATCAAAATCATGTAAAACCAGACTAGTTTGAGGGAAAATAAACACCTTTTCTGTTTATTTTATAGAGCAAAAATATAGGAGTTTTGTTTGGGTTTTTTTCATTTTGCTTCATTTGTTTTAACTTATCTGCCTCAAACAAGATTGTGATATATTCTGATTACTTAGAACAAAACCTGCCAGAACTGGAGTTCCAGTTTCCTATGTTCAACTGTTGTTTTTCCCCACTGAGCAGCAAGAGTTCAGACAGATGTATGTAATAAATTCAGAAATGTTGATCTGCACTGCAGATGAAAGGCTGAATAACAGCATAGTCATAAAACTGAAACTTTTCATACTATGCAAGAAGCCTGTACTATATTTTACTCTACACTTCAAGATATATCACAATGACAGATTTTGTAATGTCAGGATATGATATCGAAAGAATTCAAAGAAGTTTCTCAGCAGCTGCTGTTAGAATAGTTGCAATTGACTTATAAAGCTGTCTGAAACACAGTAGTTTTCACTATTTCTTACTCTTTTGGAGTAGTTTTTTGTTAGTGAAAAATCGGATTTAGAACAGTCTAACTAATATATTCAGCCATTCTACAAGACTGCTAAAGATAATGTTTGTAGCAATAAACTGAGCTAGAAAGTTTATAGTAACAGGAAAAATATGTAAACAAAACTTTTTGAAGGTAAGTAATTTTTATTCAGACTATCCAAAACACTTTATTTTTTTTACTTTATAAACATGCACTTAACTCAAAGTCCTAAAAAAAAAGGTGGCTTGACAGTTCTGACCAAGGTCGTAATGAACATCTGAACCTGTCAAAGCAGCTTCCAGCAAAGCCAGGAAAAACCCTGACACCCTTGAGGCCCCCAGGTCTCTCCTTTTACTAGTTTTCCCAGTGCAATCTCTTTGCTTTATGAAATAGTACCTTTTCCATCCTTTTTATGGTAACTTTCATATTCTTCTTAATTCTTCTTTAAATGTACAATAAAAATATTTCCCTCAACTTCAAATGAGCATTGCAATCCACCAGAAAGGATGCAATCGGGAGTTTTCCTAATTAGCAAAGCAAAATGAGCCATTAAAAAGTGGCAACATTATTCAGAGGAAAAGAAAAAAAAAAGCAATGTAAACTATTTTGGAAGAAACTTACCATTCCAAATTTCACCAGATGTCCTTAACCGTAGAACATAATATAGCAGGATTGTCCATGTGTCTGTGCACATTTGTGGGTTGCTAGTACAGCAGTACCAGTTTAATTCACCCAGACCCATAGTGAAGTTCTATGTGGCAGCAAAATTGAATCAGTTCAATTAGTAGAAACTCATTTACACCTTAAAAATTAGGCCATTGTTTTACCATTTATTATTTGTGATGGAAATCCAGTAGAATTTCTTATTGCAATAAATACATGCAAACCTGCTTTTTAAAAAGGTCAGTAGTATTCAGATTGCTAGAATGCAATTACTGACAAATAACTTCTTCATTCCTTTTTACAGGTGCTAATGTTATGGCTGCTCTGTCTGCAGGAGGTTGTAAAGTCAATATCCACAGAAAACTTTTGAGACACACTTAGCAAATGTACTATCAAGCTTTGTCAGTCACAGCAGGCAGATGCAATTGTAAACATGTTTCGTTTGGAAAAGAAACAGCTTGGCTTATGATTGAGATAAATATTGGTTCACATTTTTAACATTTACTTTGTACTAATAGACTGTTTCATTTCATAAGCATATAAGCAATCATGGTAAAGTTATGGCAGGAATAAGTATACCGGCATATTTATTCCTTGAAGTTCTCCAATCAAAGACAAAACTCAGTTGTTTGCTTTGATATTTATTTAATGATGTGAGCCCTGACCGGACTTGAGACAACCTTAAGTATTTCATAGAGCAGTGAGTTCCTTTTGAAATAGAGCAATGTAAACATGCTTTCAGGTGTTGTATAAATAGCAAAACTGTAACGCATAATATTTCTTTAAATTAGCACAGTGTTAATAACTGATGGGGGAGGGGGTCATATATAGGTTACTTGGCAAAACAACAACGCTGTTTCTCAATGCGTAGGAAAATGCAAAACACAAGTCACAAAAGTGCAAAATACATGATAGAATAATCAAGATCATTTAGAACTGCCCCTGGATATCTGAAAAAGCTATCAAAATGCTTCCATGATAGTTGTGAACAGACTTTTCAGTCTTACCACCCACATTATTACACTAACCATCTTACAGCATTATAGTCAATCACTCTGAGAGACCTCAGGTGCTTCATGCAGTCTCTGAAAGTATTTAAATATGAGGGTTCTCGAGGTCTGTTCCTGAGCAGTTGCAATTTCCATCCTTTTCCTAGAGTGAATAAAGATCAATCCAGTTAATCAAAAGTAAAAGTTGGAAAAATCCATTAGAAAGCACTGAGTGATGAAAGAAACAATTACTAGACTAGTGGCACTGTGGTGCCACTGTACAGATACAGTTTAGTCTTGATATTTTCATTTCTGTATTCTCTGTAGGACACACAAACTACAGTCTACTGAAAGCACTTTAGTCAGTATGCTCACGAACACATCCTCCCTAAATTTTAATGTTGAGAAGATGCATAAATTGCAACTGGAGCCTGACATCACTAAAATTAAGATTAAAGGAGTAATGTGAGTGTTATTTGACAGCATAGTAATTACTTCAATGGAAAAGTAGTGTTAGTCAAGCTGGGACAGCTCAAAAGAGCTTGGAATCTTATTTTGGTTGTTTTGGTGCCAGTTTTCATAGGTGAGGAAAAACAGAAATCCCTCTCAATATAAGACTAAAACTTCAGACATAAAATAGAACAAGAAAAATTTAAAAAAAATACTTCTCAGAATTTCTTAGAAAATCCAGGCTGATAAATTTCCTCTGTGTCTTTTCACCCAAACTGCAAAAATGTTTTCCTTAATATAAAATACTTTTACCTGTTTGTCAGGGTACTATGCTTTTCTGACTCTTGAAATCTCACCTGTTTAACCAGCACACCTTTAAGATATTTCTATCCACGTCTTTCCTCCTTTAAGAACTTTCACCCTACACAACACAATGCTTAGACAGTGGACACAATTTAAAGTAATATTCATTACCACACAGGGTTATTGTCAATGCCTGTCCAAGCTAGCTTTGCATTTGGGGCCTGCTTATCAGGATTACTGCATTTGACAAAGCAAATGAAACCAAATCCACATGAATGAAACCATCTGTGGGTCCTAAATTTCAGAATATCGAAAGACAGACTGGACTCCCTTCTACAAACAAAATTCAATCTCCATCTTTTAAAGAGCCATTAGAAGAGCTTGATGCCTGTAAAGGTGAGATTACATAAATATTTTTGTCTTTACATCTTAGTATTTTGCTAATAGGTGTTCCAATATTTTATAATGTTTTATAAAGAAATATATATAGTACATATGCACTTTTATAGCCAGAAGACCAAATAACTGACCACAAAGAAAATGCATTAACTTTCAAGAATATTCTACTACAATTACCAGCACTAGTGTTAGGTGTTAAGAATATGTCTAACTAGCATATCTATTGTGTATTCACCAGAGGTGGGTGGCACGCAAAACCCTAATATTATTTCAATCAGCACCATGCCATAACCCTGACAGAAAGGGACTTGTGCTTGCTGTCACTTGTTCTATGACTGCCAACTCCATGGCAGATTTTGCTGGGAATAACTTTCATCTCCACTGACAACTAAAATGTAGTGAACAATGTTGTTACACTTCTGAGAAGAGAGTGAAAGGGCTATGTGTGAAGTGCCAGTCAGAAAGAGCAGAGTACACAATACTTAATGTCACTTACAAATATAAAACACTTAAGAAATACTAAAGTGATAACTTCATTAGTAGAAGGAGGGGGTAAACTCAACAAAGAGGTTTAATACCTTTTAAATAGAAAAAAGTCAGCAAACAGCACACGGTAGGGGTCAACCTGGGTAATCCTAATGAACAAGCATTGATTTCTGCTTTTGGAATCAATAGCAAAATTACACCATGGCAGCAGAAATACATGCTTCTTGTACCAGCCAACTTCTCCCTTTGACAATTGAGCCCTATGGATGCATATTTACGACCATCTAAAATCTTTTGGTAGCACAGTCAGTGAACTAATCAATCCAAAGACTTCTGAATTCCACAAACTTTCTTCAGTATATCTCCCAAAATATGTGAATTCTACAAAAACTTAAACCTTACTGACAGGAAACATAGCAAAATTAGTTTTTCAAACTTTAGAAGATACTAGAATATACAGACTTAACTGATGCACCAAGAACATGGTAATACGTAGTGATGTGACCTTAGACTGAATATAGACTAGAAAAATACCTTCTGGAAAATTTAATCTCTGTTTACACACTTTATAAAAAACTGTTGAAACCTGAAGAGGAATCAGAACAGATATACAGGAAGCCTTCCAGTTCTAGAAAACATAAAGGACATCAAAAGATTTAGCCCTGCTTAGCTGCAGGGGGCTAACAGTCACAATATAAATATACAAAACCATTCCTGTCTGTATTAAAGGATCTAAATGGGGAAGAGATGACTGCTGAGCACGTACAAAGGCAAAGAATAGCCTATGTTTATCATTAAATCGTGATCTTTACTGTTTCTCGCTTTTTTCTGTCCTTCAATCACTTTCCATTTCTTGTATTGCAAGGTCTACTCTACCTTTGCAAGCTATGGCTCATTCTTGCACTCTTACTCTGATGGTATTCTTACCATTACTGAATGTCTAAGACATATCTATATTCATATTCTTCTTCAGCTCTGGCATTTATGTAATGACAGGTCTATGTTCAGACTAAACAGGTCGGCTTTTCTTCTAAGAACTCATGGGCCCTGTCCACACCATCATTTGTGGCATTTGGCTTACTCTTCAAATCTCTGTTTCAGCACACAGATTCATTTTAAATAATGACTGACAAAGCCCAAGACCAAAGCCCCTCCTACATGCTCGTTAGTGAATCCAACCCATTTGCTGATCCTTCCTGAGTTCATTCTTATGTATTTTCTTGGTTTTTCCACACTTCTAAAACTCCTCTGGCTCTTTCTCCTTGAATATATGTGCACCTCACTGATCTGCTTGCCCAGGTAGTCCATCTGTCTGCCAAATGAAGTTCTGTATTATACCCAAATTAAAGTGGACTCCATCCTAAATCCTCTCAAATAAGATCCTATGCATTGTGATCAGTCAAAACCACTCTCATCCAAATGCCTAATGGTATCTTCCTAAGCAACTAGCATTCCCTCTTCTCCTTGTTCTCTCAGCTACCCATCAACTCCAATCTTTTTTAAAAATGCTTATCCCCTTATGACTATCCTCCATTACTTCATTTACATTCTTTTTTAATCTTTCCAATTTCTCTGTCACCGAGTCCTTCCTCACAATATCTTTTAGGTGTGATACTCCAAACACCATAACCAATAGCACTCATTGTAAAATCTAATTTGCTACTTCTTTTTCTACCTGGCTTTTGTAAGCTCTGCCTTTTATGAGTATAGTATTCAACACAACAAAGTTCATGAGTTTGAGCTCAAAATTATAGTAATATTAACCATATCAAAACCAGCTTTCAACATTTTGGAGGGACGTACCTTTTTGGATTCTATATATCTCTGTGAAACCATCACATCTCAGTATAGACATGCAAAAACTATTTTTGCATTTTTCTCCAGAATTCAGGTGGTTTGCTGATAAACATTTGAGTCACAAAGGTGAAAATAAACCAAATAATGAGTTAGTTGTGACGTGTCAGTAAGTTGAATAAGGAAAGATTAGTGTACCTGAGTGTTTGAATTCTGGGTCCATCAAATATTAAGTGTTCTGAGGAAAACACATAATCAATTGCTATGCAGATGTGTGAACAGGCTAAAAATCATAGCAGTAATTTAGTTCTTTTAATAAAAAGTGAAGCAAAAAAACCCCAACTTGCTTCCACATGAAATTCTAAAATCTCACATAAAGAAATAATTATCATATGGAAGCAAGTTTATTTTTTTCACCCAAACAACATGAAAACATATATCAAATAGTAACCATTTCAAAGCCCAAATAAAGAATTTATGATTTCAATCTCTGATTGACATGACATTAAAAAAGTGACCACAAAATCATATCTAGATTTGGACTTTAGGCTTGTATCTTGTCTTCAATTGCAACAAACTCAGAAAGAAAATCAACTGAATTTTGATAAACCTATTTTGCTGAAGTATATATTCTTTTAAAAAAAGAAGCAAAACAATCAAATGAAATGTTATGACTTCAAGGTTTGATACATATTTTTAATATTTGGAACATTCTCTCTAAATATTTGCTTGTAAATGAGATTTTAAAAACAAAATATTCTGAAGCAATATGTTTTTCATCAGAATATCTCATGTCTTGAAACAACTATACTGCTATATTTATGTGTGTTTTTCTTCTTTTTCCTCCAGCTTTACGCAGAATCTCAAAGTTCTTCACAGTACCCTATTCTCGCGAGACTGCACTGCTTCTCCTTCTCTGCAATGTAGTAAATGTAAAAGTTGACCTCACAGGTCTTAAATAGGTGCCCTTTGCTTTTATGCTAGTCATGAAAATCACAATTGCTGTAATAATTTGCTCCTAGCAGTAGTCTAGCAGCTGTCTAAATTTACAAGGTCAGTTCTAGCACAACCTAAGCCAAACTTTTTAGAGACCTCAGGGTCAGGTTTCAAATAACTGCACATTCCTGCTTTAACCAAAAGTAATCCCTGAGACTCAGCACACTTTAAAGATGAATGTTCATCTCTTCTCACATTTGAAACTTCAAAGGCCCAATTACTACTGGGCTGACATGGGCTGTTTCATGATACTTCCTGTGCAAAGTGCTACCTCTCTGCACTCTGTGTTTCTGATGCTCCTGTTATCACTGGTCAGTTGCTCTTTGGCAACACAAAATTCAATACCAGGTTTCCTCCCACTTCTTCCTTTCACTTGTTAAAAGCAATTACTGCTAGCATCCATATTTGAACTTTGAGTTCTGTTTCCGGGATTGTTTATATTCTTTACGATGGCTACATTAATCACCAGCTATTGGGTTATCTTACAGTCAAAACTATTGGAAACACCTGGCTGGAAGATAAAAACAAAAGTAAGGCTACCAAAAATATCAGGATTAAGCTCAAGATAATGCCACTATAAGACTGTTTGTATGCAATTCGCTTTCAGGAAAAAACATTGACAAAATAAATCAATTGATTAAAAGATAATGTTTCTCTTGGTAGCAGCAAAGCTCTTCAAAGTGTATTTGCACATTTTTGCTATTGAGAGTGTTTAGAATGCGACTTTCCTTTCCATTCAATGACTTAAAGGTTTTTAAAAATAAAAAAAAATCAAGAACAAAAATTCGTGTCACAATCAAATCACACATCTTTTGCTTAAAACTTTCCTTCCCTAAAGTGGGTATTTTGAACAATACTTTACTCTCTGGTATCAAATCAAAACTTTACCATTCTTCATTTTGTATCAATATTCAAATTTTTGAAGAATCTTCTGTGATACATCATAAACAAAAGACATTGGTTAATTCATTAAATTCTTAGTCAATACGTGACAGAAAAGGAGAAGAATCCCAGGATGGCCAGTTACTGAAAGGAACTGTGAATTCACAGGACAGATGGGATGGGTTTAGAGTGGATAGGGTGGAAAGAATAAGATTGGTTGTTTTTCATTTTTATTGCAGTTCAATTTTGTTTATTAGAATTAGGTATAATAATATAGTTTGCACTGTAGTGTTCACGTAAGAAATACTTCAGTGACTTCTGAATCATGTTTTAAAAGATGTGAGGACTTATAATGTATTTAAGAAGATTAAACCTAATACAACTGCAAAAAAATTCAAAGTTCAGTTGTGTCTTGATATTAACCTGCAATCTTGAAATTGTTTGCCCTTTATAAGGAAAAAATCAGTGAAATCATTCCCAGTAACTTAATATCTTTAAATGGTTTATAATAAAATGGTTTGCTCTTCTTTCAGGGATTTACCTTAATGATATCATTCCAAAGGAGTCTGGTTTAGATCAAACTGGGTTAAAGATCATGACTGTCAAAAGATGATGTCACTTAGATTCCATTACTAATAAAACCAGGGGTCATTTTGAGTACAGAAACAGATTGATATTCATGCTTTCTTTACCTCTAATTCCTTTAGTCATGCATTACAAAGGTAAAACTTAGCCCCTTCCAATGTAGTTCAAGAGCATAGTACATCAACATCATATTTACAGTTCTTTAGCACAGCTGTTAAAAAGTCAATGGCAAGAAATATCCCAAACCAATTTCAATAAATTAAAATCACTTTGTCTAGGAGATTCTAATTTCTGAATTTTACAAAGGTTAAGGTTGGAGATGCAAGAATTGCATCTTAATTTATCAATCCATGCAGATGTAAATAAAAGCAGTCAGTATAGCCAATATTCAGTACAATGACTATGAAATGTAAAGTTAGGATAACTTAATATAAGATTGAAAGGCTAAAATCGTATAACCTATTACCAACAGTTCAGCAGGTTTTTTTTTCTCTTGTCTTAACTATTTATTATTTTGTATTTTCCTAGTACTGTTTGCTGTGCCTGGTATTTTTCAGAACTATCCAACTTTCTCTTATACCTAGAAAACATTAAATATATAGTTAAAATACAAATAAAACAATATAAGCAAAATAAAACAAGATTAACCATCTGCAATGAAGAACTCCAATTACCACACAGAACAAGAAAAAATAGAAGTCAAATTAAACAAAAGAATATTTGCCACCATGGGATTCTCAAGTTGCATGTAGCTTTCAGTGAAATCTCTAAGTCAAACAAAATAAAGCCCTATGATTTTCATTACAGGTTTATGTCTTGCCATCAGCAGTCTAATGTGTAAAAGGAAAAACAGGTACAAAAGACTGAGCACTTGATGAGTGTAAAAAGAAAAATGGGTCTAGCTATGATGAACTTTGGCCTGAGTACTTAGGACCCTACTTGTCAACTCCTGCTTACATGATTTCATTATTTTAACAATTAAAATCCAGCTAAATCTACTGCTAAGACTCCAGAAAAGATTCAGAACCAGTCCATTCTGCTAGTCAAGACTTCATTTATTTTTGCATAGTGAGAATCTTATTAAGGACCACTAGATGGTGGTGTGACTGACAGGGCAAGGACTTCCTTTCTCCGAAAAGACCTGTTTGTTAGCTCTGACACACATCACAGTGAAATGCTATAGTTCTTCTCGGCATTCATTTTTTATACAGTTGCTGTGAACTAAAATGTTACCTATTGCCAAAACATTTAGTTCAGAAATATGTTGTAACATGTTCTTTCACAGACTGTCCTCCAATATTCAACCAACACTACCATATTATTCTTTAATTTCTCCTTACTCTTTCTTCTTCATATTTTTCCATGCCAATTCTCTTCTGTCTGCTTTATTGTCAAGGTTTCCTTCAAATTAGATTCTGCTGTGCACCCTGTAAAAGAACTAGAAACAAAAAGCAAAAACACGTATCCATTTGTCAAAGATGAACCATTATATTTTGAAGCCTGCATCTTTTCCCTCTTCTGGTTTTATGTTTTGTTATCCTTTGGGTATGAAATAGTATGAAAAAGAAAAATATCTTTTTTTGTTTCTGAAATTTCAGTTACAACAACTGAACAAAAACTAACATCAATAGAAGAGTAATGTTTAAACACAAATCTTTTTACAATGGAATAATCTTCTGCTTGAAATTCAGAAAGGCTGTATAAATATATTTAAATGAGCACTTTACAATATACATTCCCGATAAAATGTTTAACTGGCACTTAAAGTAATGTGCCATATGGAGAATTTAACAAAGTTCATTCTAATGTGGATAAAACAACCTTTGGAAAAAATAAACACTGCCAGATACTTCATAGGTTGAATCAACTATACAACCTGTTGAAACATGTGAATTACCTGCTGAATCAGATATTTAATCTACTAAATCAAAGTTAACACCCACTGAGTCAAGCATAGCACCTAGTAAAAAGCTATTAGTACAGATTTATATGTATTCAAGTGAATTACAGTAAATACATTGCTCAAGAAATACAAAGCAGACTCCATCTCTTTATTGTATTATGTTTAGACAGCAACAAGTGTTCTGCTATGAGGGAATTTCCCACTCAAACAGCAAGAAATAAGGTATTCCTTTAGTGAGTCAGTTTTCTTCATTAGATGGCACAGATCCTCACCAATGAATTCACAGATATTCTAATGCCTCAGCAGAACCTGTAGGACTAATAAGGGCAAGGGGCAGGGGGAAGACATCTGTGCAATTGCTTTGCTCTCTACTTCTTGTATTATTCTTTCCCTCATATATCATGCTGCTACACATGTAACTGCAAAGAAAAGTTTGTGAGGAGAAGAAAAGGGGCTCTTGTCCAATGCAACTCAAGAGAATTTCAGTTTGTAAATCCACTGTTTCAGCACCAGATGGTTCTGCACACTATATCTTTTCTCAAATCCTCCAGTCCCTCTACTTGTACAAGCTTGTATATAGGCTTATTTTTTTGAATGGCATGTGCTACATCTATGTTGTCTTTTGTCCCTACACAGACTTTTTTGCTGAATATTTGTGTTTTTTCAGTATTTTGTTTGACAGACCTTCTTCATGTAGAGACCAGTGAATGTTACTTTTTAATCCCATTTGTTCCTTAATATTATGAAGAAAATATTAATGTCCCTTACCTATAGTATCAAGTGGTGTCCATTTGCTTCTTTTTTTTCTACATCTCATACCTTCTGCCCAGGTTACAGCACTCATTTCATTCCATTGGTTTTGTGCACTGATATCCATAGTAAGTATGCTTTTCCTTTAGACCTGCCATTTCTTAGGTCCTATTGTTGTCTTTTAAGAGCCATTTCCTATCTTTTCGATTATGGCCTGATTATGGCTTTTGAGACGTAGAATATGTGCCTACATTTGCATTTTAATTTGTATCAGGAGAACAGTTTTGAACTGTCAATTGTCCCTATTTACTCTATTTTGTTATGTTCCATGGAGCTGCCATGGGACACTTGAACGGAAATCTTTTCAGGTGAAACTAAAGAAGGAGCAGTTCCAGTGCACACCAGCTGGGGTGGTGACTATAGGATAGCCTAGAATTTATCCCCGCCATTGAAATGTGACTTGTGTGGGCATGAACACCAAGCATTTCATACTACAGAACTTGCTTCTACTGGTCTACTTGCCACTGCAGACGTAACACAGACAAAGGCAATCCCAACTACCTTTCACATTCCTCTTTAGTAAATCTAAGACCTAAACTCACACCCATCAACCCCCACTTATAGAGAGATTAAGTTTTATTGTGATTACCAGTGACAGGACTCGAGGAAACAGCATGGAACTGAGTCAGGGAAGTTTACGAAAAGGGTTTTCACCCAGAGGGTGGCTGGACACTGGAACAGGCTCCCCAGGGAAGTAGTGTCAGCACCAAACCTGACAGAGTTCAGGAAGCATTTGGACAATACTTTCAGACACAATGTGATTGTTGGAGTGTCCTGTGCAGGGCCAGGAGTTGAACTCAATGATCCTGATGGGTCCCTTTCAATTCAGCATATTCTGTGATCCTGTGATTCTGGATATTTATGTCGACTCTGCACAGGAGAAAAATGTATTAACATTTTTATGTAGACAGTAATGTAACAGCTTTCTTGCTTTTAAAAGATTCATGCAGGGAAGGTAAAAACTCCAAAAATAATTTCATAGTGAAATAAGCCCTCTTAAAATGAAAATTCATAGCTAACATATATTTGGGTAATGATACTTTAATACTGAAAATTAGTTAAAGCACAAATAATTTCAAGCTCTTCTAATTAGATTTTTTATATATGGAGCAGTAATCTATTTAATTTTCACCGTAGAGAGTGTTCCTAATAACCTAATAGTTACTCGTCAGCAACAGGTATGGAGAAATAATAATTAAATTATGTTCTTATGATTTGAGTGAGATTGGTTTGCTTTTCTGTTGTTCTTTTCCTCTTTTGTTTTATCATTGCATAAGAAGTACAAAGAAATTTGCATTCTGGATTATAATCAATGAAGTAACTGACTTTCTGCAAAAGGTTTTGTTGATTCAGTGACCTAAGATATTTGAGTGTTTGGGCTGGTTATCAATAGCTTAACATGATACTGGAAATAGAACACTGACTGTTACAGAAAGGTTGCATGTTGTCCAGCAACCAAGTTATGTTTCCAGAGGATGAATTTTCATATGGCACGTAACTGTGAAACAGGTTTTACTCATTAATACATGACTTGTTACTGACCTAAAAGAAAATTGATTAGTTATTTGCTCTGCACCATGCTTGAGATACCGAGAAGCAGCTGCATATGTCTTTTATCTATGGATTTGTCACACAGCATTTTCTGTTCATACACACAGGATCAAAAAAAGGTATTTGTTTTACCTAAAGCAAACAACGACATCCATTATGAACCTACTTCAGCTCCTTTGGTATCTTGGAATAGGCACACACTAAACAGAAAGTGACTTATATGGTACGTCTTTCATAAACTGAAATACGTTGTTTATGGTGGCTGAACATTTCTTAAAACCACACGATTGCTATGATTACTTTACACTGAACACGCAAAGGAAGAGTACTCATTATCTCTTTTATAAAAGCCAGCAAAATGATCTAACAATGTCTGATACTGTTGTCCATGAAAAAATCTCTGCTTTGAAAGGTTAAATAAGTAATTATTGTAGAAAAAATGCAAACTTTCCTGCATATTAATGAAAAATTACCTTTTATTGTTAGATAAAATAGATTTTTCATTCATCTGGTTTTGAATGCTTAGTGTCAAATTGTATAACAAGATAAAACATTGTCTGTAGGATATTAATATAAATATAAAATAATAACATTTGATTAATTATTATTAGAGCAGTAGCAGTAAGCACTACCAAGACAGACACAAAAAAAATTTCTTACGTAAGAACTTAGAATAGAAATAGACAGCTGCAGGAGAGAAATGAGATCAAAAGGACTACATAGGAAGAAAAAAAATGAGTTTGTGCATTAAGAAGATTGCATATGTTAAAGGTTTTTATACAGGGATGATTTGGCATTGATTAGCACTCTCCAAACAGAAAGAGTTGGTTGGATGGAATTAGGTTTCCAGAGCACCCACTAGCAGCTCTCTTCCCTCCTCTTTAACTCAGTCACCCTGATTAACAGATACTAACAGGTAGATGGAGGCAAATGGTGACTTCAGCATAAGAACATTTGTAATCACTGTGGTCTCTTTTTCCTTCAAGTTTCCAGACGCACCTCACTGTCCTCTGTCACTGGAAAAACAAGTAGTTACTTTTAGAAGGTGTCTGACAGAGACATGCTGTATCAGTATGCTGCTCCCCATGCCAGCTTCCCTGGAACATGACACTTACTCTTGTCCTTAGGCTCTTACCAAATCACTTGCAGAAATCTGCAAATTCAGATATTGTGGCCATAAAAAACAGAGAAGCATCTCGATTATGAAAGAGCAGAGAACAAGTCACTACCAACTAATTTGATCTCTGTTCTCTTAATACCCTGCATTTTCTCCAGGTTAGTGCATTTCTTTTAAGGACCTATTAAGTGCCAGGAGCCTTAATACATCCTTCCTGGGATCTGGCTGTCAGGACTCAGAGACACCTCAGTCCCTGCACAGATCTAGGCACCATCCTTGCTGATGATGTCTAGAGGCACAAAGCCACCACCCTGACATCTATTTAGGAAATAATCCTGAACAAATTCCATGAGTTTCATTTTGGTGGCTGTATTTCTATGAAAACTATGAAGCCAGGTAGTCGTGTTTTATAAATGTTTATGTAAACATAAGGAAATAAAAAACCAGCAGTGGAAAAAAACAGTATTTTGCAAATTCGATCTGAACTGCACTGAAGCATTCTGACATAAAGAAGTGAAAATTACATACTTGGTTGGAGCAAGTATGAACTCATTCTAGCACAAGTTTCTTTGCATGGCCTATAGTTACTGCAGGTGTATCACCTGACTATGAAAGAAACTTCTTAAAGGAAAAATAAAATTATACGTAAACAAGAGTGCAAATATACTTTTTCAGTTATAAAATAATTGGGAAAAAATTCAAAGTATATAAAATCGTCTCATTTATAATATGAGATACCTTTCCAAAATTTTAGGAGACAATTTTGTTTAAAGTGTCTTAACTCTAGAATTGAAGAAAAATTTTGTTGTAAACTCAGATAATGTTTTAATTGGGAATAAAAATCGGGAAATAAGTACATAAACTAGTGAAACTTTTTTTCCTGAGAGCACAAACCTGGTTGCTCCTATGCTGTTTATGTTCTCTTCCCACTTCTTGCCATGCTTCTTAAAGAATTGCATAACTGTGTTGGATATTTTACTGGAAACTAAGGCCATGTAAATTTGAAGTCCTTCTCAGGTTCATTTCTTGATTTATTTTTTGATTTTTTCTTTCAGAAGTTTCTTTGTAAGAATTACATTAAGATCCCTCCATTCTTTTTGAGAAGGATGGAGACAAGGGTAGACATCCAGCAGATGCAGTTCTAGAGGGTATCAGCAAATAAGCAGTGGGCCCAGTAATACCAACAGTGACATAGAAATTAACCAAAATGGTGGAGCCACATGGTGATGAAACTGTGTGCCTCATGCACCCTCAACACACACTCCATTCACTGGGATCAAAGTTTAAAAAAATCAGAACATTTATGAAAAAGACACCCTTACAGGCCTTCAACATATGAAAGTCAAGGCACCCACAAAGATATCCACCTTTCCTCTGCAGCAACTCCTCTGAAAACAAGACAGACCAGGCACACAAAGGAGGCTTTTTCTCTCAGCTTGACAGCCCACTGCATGCAGGCAGATAAAAGCATTTTGGATCCTTGCCAGGAGAGAAACCTTAAAGCAGCTTCATTAGGCAAAAGTAAGATAATCAGAGTAAATATACAATGCTGCCTTTGTTACTTAAGCTGTTTGATTGGCTGTTTTGCTCTTGGCTGGCCAATTAATACCCTGAGCACAGGGCACTGACAGTGCCAGGCACCTAGGGGTGCATGCGGGAGTGTCAGCATCCGATGCATGGCATGAGCTGTAAAAATAGATCTGCAAAAATCTTCATATTTCCTGCTTGTTCAAAGCTGAGAGGAGATCCATCCAAGAGGTCACTCCAGCATGGTAATTATGATTTGTGTATGTTAATTATGTCAACGCAAGCAAAAGCGTGCAGCTTAAGGAAAAAAAAATTAATTTGTAGTAACAACCTGAGTGCTGGCCCCAGCAGTGCAAAGGGGTAGGTAGCAGAAAGGGCAAGCAGAGAAAAAAATGAGCCAATGATGCTGAATGAAGAGATCTGTGACTCTGCAAGTAAGAAAAGGTGGTAAAGAAATTCTTTAGAGAATTTCCATGTCATGATGACCATGGAATCAGAGTTCGATAAATGCTGAAAAGGTGAATTGCGACAATGAACATTAAAACATCCTATGCTACAGTGGGAATACTATAGAGCCTTTGTGCCTAACTCCACAGATGAGCTGAAGATCTGCTCCCACTCCTTCTGTCATTAAGATTGCAGGACATTTGAACACTATTTCCTTAGACAACAGGAGGAATGTTGTGCCTACGAAATGTTTATTAAGTATTTATATTCATAATTTCTCTTCAGCAAACCACATTCTTCTGGCAATCTCAGACAACATGTTCCTTAACATCAAAATCTTCTACCACCCATCACAGAACCCCTCCCACCACCTCCATGACAGCAACAGTGTCTGTCTTTCCCAAAATCAAAGGAAAAATCCATTTTATTTTTGATCAAGTGGATTAAAATACTAAACCTGCTAAGGATGCAGGAGAGAAACTTGGTTCTTGTCAGTCCAGTCACAGGGGGCAAATGCAAGAGGGAAACTCTGAAAGCTAAATTCAGTCTGCTAGGTAGGGGACTAAAGTGCCTGACCTGCATAGTAACATTCTCTGAAATCGTGCAGGTTATGAGGGCCAGGCAGGGATAATCTCCACGTATGGCAATGAAAGAGCCTACATTAGAAAGACTTGGCTGAGCCTTCATTGCAACAGAACAAAACTGTCAGCAGTAGAAACTAAAATAGTCACATGGGGTCTCTAAAGTGGAAGTTTGACTGGCAGAAATGTCAAGCCCTGTGTAAGACATTTTAGAGTCTGAGTAGAAGGATAATTGATGGGCTTGTGTTCCTAGGCTGCTGACTTCTTGTGAGGGGTGAATTAGGATATGCTCTGAACTGGCAGTTACATGTGCAGAAGTCATATAGGATTGTTAAGGCCATTTCTGTGGCAAGGGCTGCATCTAGCATGGCTACATACTTGTAGTCTGCATGTTTTTTATCTCTGCTGCTCAGGAGGACGTAGTGGATCTAGAGAAGGTGCATATAAGAGTAGAAAAAATGAAATTATCAAGGAGAAGGCGTAGTCACATCAAAAGGACAGGTTATCATCCTTCCTGTAGAGAAGGCTAAGGAAAGGGTCTGACCAGAGGTTACGAATTCAAAGGGGCAGATTAACAGAAATGTAGAGCTGTTGTTCACTAAACTCAGCAATAGACGAATTCTGCGACACTAAGTAAGGTGGCTCCAAGCTAGTACAACATGGATTTAAAATAAAATACCTGTTCTGCTAGCAGCTGGAGAATATCTGGAAGTTGATGCTCAGGTAGGCAGTAGAAGCTGGGAGATCTGAGGAAGAAAAGGTACAGACAAATTCATAAACAACAGGGTCACAAATGGATACTAAAAACATGTGTTAGGATATCGTGCAATATTCTAATACAGTAGCTGTAAAGTTGGTGGAGTACATGAGTTATGGCTTGCAAGTTGGCCAGACTTAAGCACTCTGTTAAAATGGCATTCTTTGACCTGCTCATGACATAGCACTAGATGGACTGCTGGCCTGCCCTAGGGAGAGCATTTCTCATCAACAGTGAAATCTTAACACTGAAATGTCAAAATGTCTCTTGTAGTGTGCCAATGATTGACTATTGAAGCTAATCCTGAGAATAGCTGATCATCACTCCAACAGTGTAAACGTTGCTTGAAAGCCTTAATATCTGAAGTTTGTCCTTGGCAACATTCACCTGGGCATCTTCATTTTAATCAGCTTATACCTTGTTCTACCAAGCACACTTCTCACAGATATGTACACCATACAGATAACCAAACTGTCCAGTGAACAGGAACTCAACTACAATGCCTCAGTATGAAGAGAGATGTCATCAAGCATAATGCCAGTAAGAGAAAAAGATTCACTCACAGACCTTAAAAAATAGTGTTTATCTAAGACTTAGCTATAGTAGTCAGACCAATTGCCCAAGGGATTTTATTCCAGTCCTCACACAAAGTGTGGCATGATGGCTACAATTCTCTGACTAGGACATGAGAATGAATCTGCCACTGTAGGTGAGGACTTAAATAGCACACCTCAGCTGCTTCATGAGAGATCATAAAACACCAAAAACTGTCACACTTTTTTGTGAATGTCCAACACAGAACATGCCCTTGAAATCAAATTGCAAATGCTCTCCCAACATTCTAGAAGGTATTCTAGATGTAGTGATGCTATTTCACTGCGCTTTCCCGTTTCAAAACAGCAACCAAAGCTGTGCTTGTTCTTATTCAGTAAGGCCCAGTTCTAAAGAATCTAAACTGCTCAGGTAACTGAATTGTTAGAGTATTTGAGTTCCAAAGATTAACTATTCACAGCATAAAGAATTGTTTCCTTTTATCACTTTTAAATTTGCTAACACTCAGAGTAATTGAGTGTCTTCTTGTTCTCACATTATGAGACTAAATTAAGAGCACCAAACCATCTATCTTCATTACACAATTCACTAGTCAGTATATCTGTTCATTCTTTCTTATTCTAAATTACTTAAGTTAGGTTTTTCACACTAGTTTACACGCACTGCTTGCCCTGCTAATTTCTCTGTTCTCAATATTTTTTTCCCATTCATCTTTTGATTGTTCAGAAGGAAGGTGATATAAGATGAATATCTTGTTTTCATGTGGTTGTTGAGTCAGAACTTTACTAATTCAAAACCAAACAGGCCTCTTTTTATCTATGTTTGCAGGCATAGGCTTTGCATCTTTTCTCACGACAGCTCTTGCAGACTATTATGGACTATCCCCAACCTTTGTGTGGACTGATGACTAAATTTTCTCCTCCCCTTCTTTCTTGGCATGATAAAATGAATGGACAACAAAATCTTGATCTCTGCTGAAGCGAGGCAGGATAGAGGTTGGCTGTAGAAAGTGATTGGAAGAAATTGGTATCTTTCAGAGATAGGAAGAAAAACTTTCTTTATTTTTTGAGTTGTGTTTTCCTAGCAATTGCAGTAAATAGAATAAGAGAGGCAGTGACTGAACAAGTAACTGTTCTCAACACATTCTTTTTCTTGAGGAATCATTTTTAATCAGATTTCTACCTTCATAGTTGGCAAATCAAAGAGAGCAAGAAAATGCATCCAAAAAGCTAGAGAAGGACAGATGAAAAATGTATTCCCAGAAGCATAATATCTACATGATATGACATTTACCCTGACTGCAATGAATCTAATTTTCAATTTAGTTCAACAGAGCCCTGCAACGTCACTTCACTGGGTCCAAAGGAAGAGATGATTCCCAAAAGCAAGACCATTCTTCTAAAATGCCCGTTTTCAAATTAATATATTGCCTTAAGAGCCATATTACAAATGTGGT
The DNA here is from genome assembly GCA_034509425.1 of Eopsaltria australis. NCBI lineage: Eukaryota > Metazoa > Chordata > Aves > Passeriformes > Petroicidae > Eopsaltria > Eopsaltria australis. The sequence continues at coordinate 353,481 of JAVTVJ010000001.1, forward strand.
GTAAGGAAAATAAGTAAGAAGAAAATAATTACAAGGTACCAGTTATTCCAGCATTTGGGGCATTGTAGTACAAACAGGGTCAAATGAGAAAGGATAAGGTGACTATCAATCAGGAGTGTTCAGCACCTATGACTGAATAGAAAATGGGTAACACTAGGGTTATATTAACAATTCCTGCATTCCTCTCCAAACCATGACAGTCAAAGTGACTGGGGACACAGAAAATGAGAAAGGATGCAGCAGCAGCAAACTCAATAATGAAAGCAGATTTCAATCATATATAGTCTGGCTAAATATCGGGTTAGGACATGAGAGAGATGACGCTCCAGTATCTCATCCAGAGATACTGAAAGTCCCTCTTTGAAGCTGTTAGCTAGCAAATCCAAGAGAAGACAGCTAGTGCTTCCCTTACTCCTGGCACTGACTGGGATACTATGCAAAATGTTACTACCAAATACCTACTGTGTGGTAGCTGACAGATTGCTAACCACACAATCATCTGCTGGTGGGATCAGGTGTAAGGGGAAGTGGGATTTAGTTTCAAACGGGGAAATCATCTGATATGACAATATATAAAAACTAAAGTTGAAGGTGCATTTGAAAAATTATAATACTTGGAGGTAGCTTGGAGATTGCTTGCTGACCAAAGAAACATCCCACCACAAGGTTGAGACAGAGGCCGTAAGTTGTGAAAGTATATGGAAAGAATTCCATGCAAGAAACAATTGAAAAGGCACAATGCTTCAGCTTGGAAAAGTGATAATCAAAGATGGATGAGATGGAAGTCTGTGAACTTAATGAGTATCTATAAACTTAATGAAGGTGCAGGAAAGGAAGTAGGTTTCCTTGCAAGAAGTCAAAACCATGAAACAAAACAAAAGGATCTGTTTCTTTGTGCACAGTATGCAGTGCCTCTGCTATGGGGTCTGGCAGATGTGAGAAGTCAGTCCAATCTTTTCTTCCACTACTTCAAGATTTGTAGAAGAAAAATTCATTAGGAGTTTTAAAATAGACTGACGATTTGATCTTTAGCAATCTCTGAACCACAAATGGTTCAAGGCCGGGGAGAATCTAAAGGAACTACCAAAACACCTTTGTCCTTCTTTCTTTTTCTTTCTTTTTCTTTCTTTTTCTTTCTTTTTCTTTCTTTTTCTTTCTTTTTCTTTCTTTTTCTTTCTCTTTCTTTCTTTCTTTCTTTCTTTCTTTCTTTCTTTCTTTCTTTCTTTCTTTCTTTCTTTCTTTCTTTCTTTCTTTCTTATAATCTTCCCTCGACATCTGGTGTTGTCCGAGAATGATATTGAAGCAGATAGACCTTTGGTCTGACATAGTGCAGTCATTCTTACATTTTTATGAAGAACAAATCAATAACATGAGTTGCAGCAAATTGCAAGGACCAGATGGTACTCACCTAGGAGTTTCAAAGGGACTAAAATATGAAAAAGATGCACTGCACTAAGTGATTCAGTTAAAATATAAAATGTCCTTGGTAGCACGGATAGTGAGAAATAAAGTTTCAGTTCAGCGAAAGGTTCTCAGACTGAACTGAAGTTCAGATTAGAAAGCCTGATTTCCATGCTGGAGAAAATGGTAGAAATTATAATAAAAATAGACTGAGTAAGTCTATGGATAGGTGTGAACATAAGAGGAAGAAATAATTTGCCTCCTGTAAATATATTTTTGGAGTTTATTCAAAGAATCGACAAAATGGAAAATATTTACCTGATCCTGGCTTTTCAGGAAGTTTTTAACAACATTTTTCTTAACTGATTTATAGTGAAACTAAACTTCCATGGATTAATAATAGATATATAGAAAGATAGAAAGCAATTAATTACAAGGTTGATGATATTAACACTAGAATAGGATAAGACTAGGGTGTTGGGACTTCCATTTTACAACATGAATTAAGGATCTAGTAGAGAGAATACTTTGGTGACAACACTGTAGGACATTGTCATAATGTTGAATGACTGGGAAATAAAATGGTAGACAATACCAATGTTGGTAAGTTCAAAGTAATGTACATGGGAAAATAATCCTCACTGTTCATATGCACCAATGAGCTCTAAACTAAATGTTACCACTCATAAAATCCTGGAACCTCAGGCCAATACTGAGGTGTTTAGAAAAGCAAGCAAATTTTAGAAGTTAAAATTAATAGAATGGAAAACAAAACATTTTGTCTGAGTTATGTAGACTTCTCAAGAACTTGTACACGGTTTATATTTCTAGCCCACTCACCTCAGAAGTATACAGTAAGATTGTAAAGCTACAAGGAAGGGTAATAAAAGTCTACAGAAGACTGTTTATGAAGACCAAGTTAAAAGATATGCATTTTTTACTCCAAATTAAGAAATCACATGTAAGGAATCCACAGAGAAGTAAATGATGTGTGAAACAAGGATTGGTAAGGAAGTGCTGCTCAGACAAGTGAGGAGACATCACATGAGATTGCCAAATGAAGGCACAAATCAAATTCCCCAAGACCAGTTACCCCTAAGTACCTTCACCTCCAGGTCAAAAGATCCCTAAATGGAGGACATCCTGTAAGATTCACAGCTATCTAGGCAGAAACATATGCTCTGCTTGGCCTGCTCTTACTTCTTCAGATGGAAATCTTCAAAAGGATATTGGAGTGGGAAAATTGTTAAGAGAACCTAAGTTATCATTCCCAAGCATTTTCAGTAGCACTGCCAAAACTCTAAGAGATGATGAACTGGATTTGTCCACCATATGATTGTTTATTCTAGAAAAATAAAGTTTTTCATTAACGTTACATAACAGAGATGGCCTGTCACTGCAATGTAACAATGCATTTTTGAAAAAGATTTCTTTTAAATGACAATGATTAGTTTTTAATTTATTGTAATACACACAGATTTCCTTTGGACTAAGGTCCCTAATTTTTGGAGTCTAAACAAAGAGATGCTTGGTATACTTGGTGCAATTCAATTTAAGATAACTGTTTAAAGACGCTCCTACTTCTACCACTTGCTTCCTTTTCTAGTATAGTACCTTCCTTGTGCTGTTTCCTCCCTTCCTCTCCTTTTCTGAAACAGTTACTAATTCCTGCTTTTCCATGTTTTCTCTCTCACCCCTCCACCTTTTCTCCATTGCCTTTGCTTTTGTGTGAATTTATTAAATAGGTAATAGTGGAAATGAAGTGTCATTATTAACAGGGATAAGGGAGTTCATAACCCTGAGCCACTGTTTGGAGTAAGTTTAAGATTTGAACAGACACTGCTGTTTCAGCTACATTTCCATTCACATCTGGAAGACCTCCACAATATTCAGAATTAAGAGTATGTATTTGGGATTATTGCTTGCTTATAGAAAATCTTCTGTACTAGATGATCTAAATGCATGATCCAAAGTCAATGGATCCTATGCTTAACATAGGGCTGATAGATTCAGCTTTTTGCATAAAAGAGAGCCTATTAAAGGAGAGGATATTTGTTTTCAGTTGTTTGTTAGTTTTCCTTCAAAGAACTAATAACTATCTCTGAGTTGACAGAACTTTCAGAAAGATAGTCTACCATATTTAAATTATCACCATTACCTTTGATCCCCAGCAAAACTGCTCACAGTAAACATTGATTTCTCAGGATGATATTTAAGGGAGGAAGGGAATCTTGAGCTCATGCAGTGCTCTGGAAAAGACAAACATGTTCTTTATGTACTTTTTTTATAGTTCTCCATAGGAATTAGGCCATGTTGTGTTTAGGAATATAATTAAATTCCCCTTTCTACTAGCTCTATTAGAAGAATGTGCAGAAGTATCTGGTGAATGGATTTGATGGGCACATTTGTAGGTATCAGAAATGAGTCTTGGATCTCTTGACCCAGCTCACAGTTCCTGCCACAATTCTCTCTTCAACATTTTCTATGGGTACTTACACATCACCTGAAAGTCAGCGTGGCTAAAGCACACACCTAATACTTTAGTCCTGTTCCCCTTTCAGTGTGGTTATGGCCTTTCTTAGGTTGATATCTATTTGTGCCATCTCTTATTTTGCCTTTTCATTAAACACTTCAGAACCAGATGGAATTTTTTTGTAATGTCTTTCAGTATATTTCATCTAATATGTTCTTCCCATGTTTGTTCATGTTCTTATGTAACATATTTTCATCTGCCTTTTGAAAGCATTACCTTACAATCCAATCAGAATTAAGCTGAAAAGACAATTTTCTTTGTCTGCATTTTTTAATATTTTAACCTTTTTATTTCATCTATTCAGAAGTTAATACAAAGCTTTATTTGAACCACTCTGTTCAGTTGTGAACCAATTAAAAAGAGTCTGAAAGACAGCACTGAGACTGATGAGGTTTGTGGAAAGACTTGATGAGTCAGGGTTGTTTAACCTAAAGAGAAGATTGAAGATAGGCACAAAAGTCTTCAAGTAAGCAAAAGGCTGCTGCAGGAAGAAAAAGAAAAATCTGTTTTCCACGTTCAAGTTGGATAGGACAGGAAATGATGGGTTTCAATTGCAACAGAGAAGATTTAAATTACTAATGTGAATTTTTTTAATAGTGATCAAAGTTAGCAAAGCACGGGAACAGATTGTCTGGGGAGTCTGTGAAACTTCTTTGGAGATATACAAAAATAACTTGGACCAATATATACCTGAGGTGATATTTGCCTTGTTGATTATGCCTTCTGGCAGAAAAGATGGATTAGATGTTCTCTTCATGCAACCTTCCAGCCTATTATGATTATAATGTTTATATTTCCGAATTTATCCACTCTCTTGAGAGCTTTGAAGACCAAGAACTAAGATCTCAAATTTGATTTGATAACTGAGGAACAGTCAGTGTTTAATCAAAGAAAAAAAAGTTGTTTGTTGAAATGCACCTACTGTATTTAAATGTTAAGACATTGGAAATTTTTCTATATATAGGAACATATTCCCATGTGAAATGTGTTACCGTAATAGCCTGATTCAAAAGATAAAAAATATATGGCTCACTGTGGGCACACTAGCAGCTGACAAGCTGGAATACTGCCTCCTCACTATCCACAGATGAAAGAAAGTGCAGCAGCTGTTACTATTCAGGTAGCTGGTAGTGATGAAGAGCCCAGGAGGAGCCTGAGGCGGTCTACTGCCTTGACAATTGCAGGACAGATGGCCTTAGTTGTGATTTATATTACTAAATATTTTCCTCTTTCCACCTCTGTGTTGCCTGAATCTAACATCGTTCAGGTGGTCTTCACCCAGGGTATGACTCGGGCAATGAGGCATTACTCTTCTAAGAGGTGCAGAATTATATACTACTGGCATGTGTGCAAGACTACATAGGACCTTTTGTTCAAGAGTCAGTCTTAAGTGCTTGTAAATTAATCTTTCTATATTTTTGAGTTATGGTATTTTTATTCCTTCTAGGAGTAAGACTGTGTGAGTAGCAGGTTTCAATAAGGCAACTGCAGAACAGGCAATCATCCGTTCATCCAGTCAGAAAGCCTGCTTTAAAACTGCCTCGCAGTAATGCTGCACTCCCAGTAGCAGAAACCTGACATTCAGCCACAGCACTTCTCAACAAACTGATAAAAAAATTTCCCCTCAACTAAAAATTAGTGAAGAAAAAGTTTCATGGCATGAATTACAGAACTTTGATCTTCTTAACTCTAAAGCATGGTTTTGAGACAAAACCTCAAGCTTCCAACTTGATTAAATCCAAAAACATTTCTAAGTTTGTTGGGGCATTTTTTTGAGACAGATGATTTAAATAGGAAAGGGACTTCAGTTTTGGTATTAAACTGCGGATAAGAAATTTTCTGAATTAACAAAATGCATTTACACTCCAGAATAATTCATCTAAATACACTTTAGTATTAGAAAAAGAAAGGACAGATCACTTAGTTTTGGCCATGAGGTAGGATAGACTGTCTTTCTAGGTCCTACCTTGTTAGAAGTCTGGTTTTCTTTTTCTATAAATGCAAAAAATTATTATTCTTATATGATTCCTTCATAAATAGCAATTACTGAGAGAAAACAATTGAAAGGATGTTTTCATTCACTGATGGCTCTGAAATATCCCAATAGCTTCTTCATGCCTTTGATCTCTTGGATGGATATCTGTTTCCCTTAAGGTTTTCTTTGAGTTAGCAGTTTGAAACAGACTCTGGACAGAAGATGCTACTTTCTCTTTTCCTTATTGGGATTTTCAGCAAAAAATATATTGTATTAGATATTATATAGAATAGTTACATACATACACACACACACGTTTATGTATGTATGCATATATATATGTCATAGAAAAGGTTGGAAGAGGCCTCTGAAGATCATCTAGGAAGGTTAACTTCAGAGTTCGATCATGCTGCTCATAGTCTTATCAAACCAGGTTTAGAAATATCTCTTTCCGTTGCTTAACTACCTTCTTTGTGAATCTTCCATTCCTTGTATTATGTAGTCAGTATTTTCCTTGGTTCAGCTTGTGACTGTTGCCTCATTTTTGCTCTGCATGAATGAGAAGAGTTTGGTTCTGTCTTTTTAATAATTGCCACTATAGATAGAACAGTTTTATGGAAATTGTTTTAACTAACACATTTATGGAGAAATTAATACATTTTCATTTTCTACCAGATCATTTGCTAATCACAATATTTTTAAAGCAATTGTCTGTTTCCCTTCCTATGAAGTCAGAAGACTTGACATCTGACAAAATTCTAAAATCTTCAGATATTCACAGGTACTGAAAGCACCGCAGAGTCACAAGAAAGGTTCCACCAAGAAAAATAATAGATGCTGGCTCTTCTCTATACAGGTTTCTTGGCTGCCTCACTCTTAGCAGCTGTTTGACTTGCCATACATATTTGGATATAGTATTCTCATAAGTTGTTACAGTTAATATTAAAACACAGTAGAATAGTAAGGAAGAGGATTCAGCCTTGGAAAAAAATCATTACAGAATCTAAGCAAAACAATTAGCCATAGAGCAAATGTGTCCAACATAAACCTTCATGACTTACAAATATATATCCAGTTATAGTTCTAAAAAAGAGAAAGCAAACACTGAAAAATAGCTTTTGTGAGTGGGGGGACAGATACACAAAGAAGAGAAAGAAAAAGCAATCATCTTTTCTAATTTTCAAACCACCTTATCTTTTTTTTCATTAAAATTACTGAATTCTAAAAAGTTCTAGTCAGACATTATTTTTTGTCAGCTAGAGGGCCTACTTCTCCACAACTGTGATTCTTTTTTTACTAACATCAAAGGGTCTTCATTTTTACCAAAACACATGATCTACAGTGTTATGTTCTGCCCTCATAATTTCCTGTATTTTAAAAAATATTTTAAAATTATGTCAAGGCCAGAAAAAAGGATCCTCATGTTTCTTCCACTTATTTGTACACAAAAGTTCATTTTTAGCAAGGTTTTTCAGACCCAAATGGAAAGTTTAAAGAAAGGACACGTGAGACTTCAGAGATAATGTGCTGTTTTACGCTTGGATTATGCTCATGCAGTCTGGAGCCACACATATGCTTAACTCATGTCCTGTAAAGTGTTCACAGTTAAAAAAAATAAAAATCCATACATATTTGTTTTATTATAACTAATGGCAAAAGTCAAGATATGTAGTCATTGATTCCAAATGTGGTGGCTACTGCCTAAAGTAAAAATCCAGCATCACTGACGAAACCTGTTTTATAAAAGGCAGGTGAGATATTAGATCTATATAGCTGCATTTTCATTCTTATAAGGACATTGAAAACTGTTTTTCAGATATCCTGCCTGTATAACAAACTCTTGTCAATCAGATTACCTTTGATAGTGTTTTTTTTCATCACCTCTCACCACTTAATACTTAGAGTATTTAGCTTAAAATTAGAACTAGACATTAAAGGCAAATAATTTTGGGTTTGTGTCTGATAAAAAAAAAATAAAATTGAAAAAGCGGAATCTCAAATGGACAGAGGAAGTTTTAGAGAAGCTGGAGATATTCCTGAAGAAGACTGTCAACAGAGGAAATGAATGGATTTTTGAGACACAAAAGCATAAACTTCATAAGGTACCAAATGTAAAACATCACAAAGATAAAATGGTGGTAGTGGTCTCATTTTCATCTAGGTATAGACTTAGTACACTGAAAAATACTCTGGTGAAAGAACTAAAATAGAGTTCCATTGGGCAATGTTTGTCATGCAATAATCAGAGCCTAGGAATATTTTTGCAGGATTAAATGCTGAAGTTAATGAGCATCTGACTCCTCATTGCGAGGCATTCCACCAGAGCCTCTCAAACATAAGCTCTCCAAATAATGTTTCTGTTATGTTAATAGAGGTGATTGTTTCATTGAAAGAATCAGAAATTGTGCTTTGTTTGGCTAAAAAGGTGCAAACTGTTACCCACACAACAATATTCAATCATTCTGAGACACCTTCAGACATCAGCACTGCTGCTGTAAAGGATCCAGTAGCTCTCATTGTGAGGTGATGCATCCCATGGCTCAGCTGGTTTCACCTGCCCTGCCTCTCTGGCTGAGGCTCTCAGAGCCTCTTGCAGTTCTTCCCTCATGGAATTTGGATGAAGCACTGGCTGTTTCCCTGCCCAATGTGTCTGTGTGCCTTGAGGACTTGATGTGACCCCTGGACCAATCTCTCAGGATACCACCATTGCATATGACCACTGCTTCTCATTACAAATGCCCAACATCTATTTCTGGGAAGTGGTGGCACCAAATTAAAGTGAGATTTAGCTTTTTATTCCACACTGTGCCACCTGATATATCTGGAGGCCCCAAATCTTTGGCATAAATTTTCTCACAGTACAAGCAAGCTGATTTTCATTCATTCTCTACTGAAGAGAGAATTACTGTGAAACATTTTGTCTCAGCAGTGTTGCATTGTATTTTGAGAGTTGAATATGATTATGTAGCCTTTTTAGTATATTTCTAATTATGGCATTAATCTTCAGAAACCCATTCGATTGGAGATAAAGCCTATATCTTTGATATTTTACAACAGATATTCTGAATTTTTTTGCAAGTACCTGCAAGAAAAATTCCATCGATATCTGATAGATGGGATAGTGACACAGAACATGGTCTTCTTTTTCTTTTTAAATGCAAATGTAAAAGACCGGAAACTTAATTTTCTTTTTTTTATAAAATACTCAGGCTTTGCACAGAAAAACGTCACTCTGATTTCCCACACTTGACATCACATATTTATGCAAGTTCTGTAGTTCTGTGGCATCTGTTGAACTTCAGCCATCTGGACTCATGTTCTAGCCTTAGGCATCCATAACCCAGCAATATTTAACACATCTCTTTCCATATAGAATTCATTTGGCATCTTCTGAATTGCTGTGTCGAGCAAAGGTCTAGTAGAACCAGCAATCTAGTAGACTTCTATTACACCTTTCAAAACAGCAACTCAGAAGATGCCAAATAGAGGAAAGTCTATTAAAGTTTTTTCTTTCAGATTATTTATGTGTAAACTCTGTTTCAAATACTGACATATTCCACTTTTCAGCTAGCTTGCTAGTACACAGATAAAATGGTGTGTGCTCTCTCTCTGAAAAACCTAAATTGGCATAGAGATATGAAGCTACCTCTGACCTGTTCTGAAATCATTATCAGTGGTTAAATCCAGGCAATCTAAAGCTACAATGTCAAATGGATTGACACTAAAGGTTGTAAGTTTGATGAATCCAGGAAAGGGTGGGTTATTATATCACTTCATGGCATCATGCATGTCAAATGGTCATATGGAAGTAACGCAAGAGTTTAGGGTGCCTTAAATCTAAATATCCTATGGTGACAACCAATGCCCATCTTTAGGTCAGATTTTTGATCTAACATTTCTTTAGGCTGTATGGTAATTTCTCATCTATTCTCTTCAGCACAGCAAATGACTATGTCATACCGCAAATCTAGTTCATAGCTTTTATGACTAATGTTATATGGACAAGTAAACCTTATACCAAGCTTTCCAGTATTTATATCACTACTTTTTTAATGATAATTTTTACATGTTAGGTTTTAAATTTAAAGTTCTGTTAATGCAATAATTGTCTTTATTTTACAGTCTTCTAGTGAAGTGCCTAATGAAGAACAAGCACTCAAAGTGGTCTTTTGTATAACTCTTGTCATATGACAACAGAAAAAATCTCAGCAGCTCTGTGATAATTTGGATCCCTACCCTCTGAGTTCTCGTTTTCTCTTATTGTCACCAAGTAATCTATGGTTCTTTTGAATCTGTGTCTTCCACAGCAGGATCTTCATTTCTGTGTAGCCAATATGCAAATAAGCACTTTCTTGTGCTTATTCTTCTCTCAATACTTTTCTTTTTTCATAATGATCCTCATAGAATGGTTATGATTACTGGTAAAAAAACTTTAGCAATATGAGCCTTCAGTCATCACAGGTATAGTTAACACAGAACCAAAGATCTTGCATGATTATGTTCAAGGATTTTTTTTCTCTTTTCCTCAGGAATTAGCTGACAGCAGTCTAGTATGGATATGTGGGTCCTGCTTGTAACAACTCCAAATCAGTGTAATTTGAATATAGTTTCCAGCCAGGATACTAAGTACAATAAATTTGACTCTGATTCAAAGAATCATAGAATGTCTTATGTTGGAAGGAACCTTAATGATCCTTTAGTTACAACCCCCCTTCCATGGGCAGGGACACCTTCCACAAAATAAGGTTCTCAGAGCCCTGTCCTGCCTGGCTTTGGACACCTTCAGGGATGAGAAATCCACAACTTCTCTGGACAAACAGGTTCCACTGCCTCACCAACCTCATGGTAAAGAATTTTTTCTAATATCTAATACAAACCTCTTCTCTTTCAGTCTGAAACCATTCCCTCTTGTCCTGTCACTATATGGTCTTGTAAATAATCTCTTTCCAGGTTTCTTGTAGGCTACCTTCAGGGACAAGAAGGCCACAATCACATCACCCTGAATCTTCAAGGGTATTAATGAAATTAATTTAATTGCAAATAAATTATTTAGACCAGGTTCTTTGTTTGTTTAAAACAGCATTCTCTTACCCTTCAAGGAAGGCATGCCTGTTTCTTTTTAGAGACATATAGACATTTTGTTTCAGCCTAGTCTAACTGATGCTTTTGATGACCTCCAGCAACCTTTCCAAGTGCAGTAATGTCATCTTGGCAATTCTGGAGTCCAGCCTGCCTCTTGAGAATCAAAAGTACGGTTTGCAAAATACATACACTTACAGAATTTTTTACACTTATTGGATTGCTTATTCTATTAGGTCTTTGTTCTCACACAAAACCCTGCAGAAATCCATGAGCTTTAGAGACAAATAAAAGCAGGCATGCTGTCTCCACAGGACAGATATAGCAAATAAAGAGACACTATCACATATTGCTTCAATAGACTGATTTGGTGTGCACATGTGGGATTTTGGGAGATTGCTTTGGGGCTTTTTTCACTAGTGTAACAAAATCATTAACAGTGCATGACTACAACTACTCATGTTCAAAACAGAACTCATTCTCTTGGCCACATCACATATTTTAGGTTGGGATCCATGATAATGGCAGAAGATAATGTCTATCCTTTCCCCAATGGTTGCATTTCTCTTGTAGGATCATAATAATTTTCAGGTTTTGTATAAATTTTCATCAACAGCATAGTTTGCCTTGTATTTTAATAGTTTCTCAACCTAGTAGCTTTACAAATATCGAATCACGGCCAATTTTCTCCACCTCTGCTCTAAACTCCAAACTTTTCTAAATCCAGTCAAGTTGCAACAGTGACAATAGGTGTGAAGCAATAAATACTCCCTAATGCCTGCTGTTACTGTAATCGTATCACATGCCATGCTCGATGACCATTTTAGCTTTCGAGGTTGTATGGGAGAATCAGCTTCCCTGCAACATTTCCCAGGCCAGGTCTGTGTTCACAAAGCTTAAAACATTCAGCTACGGTGAGGCCTTTAGACAAGGGAGGGGGGGAAAATGAACATCAATGAAAGAATATTTAACACCTGCAAAGAATGAGTACAGAGTGCATGCTTGTTTCTGTTCCAAGACAATGTAAAAGCAGCTACACTCATTCCTTAAAAAGCTCTGTTGCAAATTATCAGCTCGTTGTTTTCCAACACTGATCCAAGGGCTATAACAGATTATGGGCACAGGTTGGAGGTGGCACAAGAAATACGTATTGATGTAGGAGGCAGAGGAGTTTCTTCTTTATCACCAGTTGTCCCTGCCCCATGGAAGTGTGCACCAGTCCGTGGCGATCCGAGGGTAGAGGAGGACAGGGAGCGAGCATTCCCAGCATGGCCCCAGGCCCGCCGGGAGCCCCGGCCCGGGACAGCCCCGCTCCCGCTCCCGCTCCCGCTCCCGCTCCCGCTCCCGCTCCCGCTCCCGCTCCCGCTCCCGCTCCTGCTCCCGCCCGGCAGCACAACCGAGCGGCGCCCTCTACTGCCCAGCGCCGAGACTGCAGCGCTCCGCGGCAGCGGCCCGGGCCTGGGCCACGGCCCGCGGCGTGGGCACAGGCTGCGCTTCTTAGAGCCCTACTTTTGTTTTTTTCCAGGCTGTCAGATTTTCTTGTGCATCAGAAAAGATAGGCTTTTTCCAGGTTTGGCATTGATAGCCATGCTTCTTTTGATGAAGCCCGGGGTATGATTTTGGGCTTCAAGCTTCATATTGAGCTGCTCATCTACCAGCGCGCCCAAGTCGATCTCCTCAGGGCTGCTGTCAGTCTGTTCTCTGCACAGCTTCTATTTGTGCTGGGGGTTGCCCCGGCCCAGGTGCAGGACCTTGCACTTGGCATTCTTGAACTTCATGAGGTTCACCAGACCCACTTCTCAAGCCTGTCCCGGTCCCTCTGGATGGCATCCCTTCCCCCCCAGCAATTGCACCACACAGCCTGGTGTTGTCAGGAGGATTGCTGAGAGGGTCTTTAATCCCACTGTCCTTGTCACCAAAAAAATGTCAAAGAGCACTGGCCTCAATATCAATCCCTGAGGACACCACTTGTCACTGGGTTGCCCTTGGGCATTCAGCCATTGACTGCAACCCTTTGTGCACAATAATCCAGCCAATTCTTTATTCACTGAGTGTTCTCTCCATCAAATCCATGTCTGTCCAGCTAAGAAACAAGGGTGCCCTCCACGACAATGTCAAGTGCTTTGCACAAGTCCAGGTAGTTTATGTCAGTTGTTCTTCCCTTTTCCACCAATGTTCTAATTCCATCATAGAAGATCACCAGACTTGTCAGGCACAATGCCCTTAGTGAAGCAATGTTGACTATCACCACTCATCTCCTTATTTAACATGTGCCTTGGCATAATTTCCAGGAGGATGTGCTCCGTGATTTTGCTGTGCACAGAGGTAACACTGACTGGCCTGTAGTTCCCCTGGACTTCCTTACTTCCCTTTTTAAAAAAGGGGGTTATGTTTCCCTTTCTCTAATCAGTGAGATCATCACTATACTGACACAACTTTTCAAGTATGATGGATGGTGACTTAAACTCTTCATCTACCAGTTCTGTCAGGATCCAGCAATGTAGCCCATCAGATCCCATGGACTTGTGTACCTCCAGGTTCCTTAAATGATCTTGAACCCCTTTTTCCTAAAGTGTCTCTCACTGTTACAGAAGACCTTTCTGAGGCCCAGTCTTGAGACTTTGGTTCTGCAAGAATGATTTCACAAACCATTTTATTTTGATTTAGCATCTCTAAAGGCATAATAGGCCTTAATTTTTCAAAGATCTTAATTATTCTTTTTTTCCACAAGAATGAATTTTAAAAAGATAAAAGACATGCATTAAACAAGACTTATGATTAGAATTTTAAATGCAAATTTGTAAGCAAAAAGTAAATAAAACACACACAAAAATCCCAGCTTGTATTATACATGGCTCTTTTGTAGATGGCTAAGCATATCTTGCTTAACATACCTCCTGTATGTCCCCCTTCAAAAACTGAGGCATCCAGCATTCACAGAATCATCCTTCCTGTCATAAAGCATTGATGGTTTCCCTTTACTCTGTGATATGATGTCTAGAACTAGAACTAGATCTGGATGCAATATTTTAAAAAGTGAGATCATTAGATTTACACTGTGGTTTCATGTGTTTTCTGTTTCTAATAATCCCTCACATTTTCATTATCTATTTCTCAGATGAACTGAACATTAAACTGATGGTTTCAAAGTACTAACACTTTAAAGCAATAATTCTGAGACTCTTTTTTGATAGTAATAATTTCAGGTCACTCAGTCTGTGTGTACAGCTAGGCTTAGATTTCATCATATAATTTACTAATCATTTAACAGTAAATTACTTATAATTTACTTATAATTTTACAACTGTCATTCATTATCACAAGGCCTTGTGCAACTTTTTTTACCTCTGTTACCCCTTTTTCTAGACCTATAGTTTCCTAGATCACTCTTTGAGTCCCTTTCAAATTTTTTTTCTGTCAATTTCCATTCCTCTGACACTAACCAGGGCTGGTTGATTTTATGTGAGTTTTTTTCCATCTAATGATCAGGTTTTAGGGATCCAATTGCTCAGAAATGAATGCTGCATTCACCTTCTGCTGACAGGCACTCTGAAAAAAATTCCTCACGGCCAATGATGCTTCTCTTGGAATCAGGGCATACCTTGCTGGCCTTAGCAAAGTTTTCAGCTGCAAGAATCTACTCTGGTTTGTGATATTTACCACAGAACAAGGTTGGATGGGTATCTCGGTCTCTGTTGCAAGAGCATTTGTTGTGAGAAGAGATCAGGGACTGCCCTGTGCTGGACACAGATGCTTCCAGCCAGTTCTAGTTGGCTCCAACAGACCCACCACAGAGCACAGCTGAGCCCCGCAGCCAGACTGGGAAAGTGTGTCTAAGAAAGGTCAAAAGATCTTGGATACGCAGGGGGGAACAGAGACACAAAAAGAGTGAGAAGCAGCAGCAGGAAAACCCAAATCAAAGGAGGAAGAGGAGATGCCCAATGGCTGCAGCCTATTCACTGCAGATTGCAAAGAACCTGCCCTGGTTATTCTTTCCAGGAGCCATGGCCTGTGGACAGCACATTCTGGAGCCAAGGAAAACCATGAAGAAGAAAGAGCAGAAGAAAAAACTGTTAGGTGCTAACTACAACTTCTATTCCCTTGTGCAGTTTGGGGCAGGTCTGTGGAGGGTAAGGGAGTCTGGACTGAAGGTGTGAAGTTGACTCTGAGAAAGGAAACAGGAAAGATGATATTTTAATGTTTGTGTCTTTGATTTTATTTCCATTTTGCTACCAAAAATATTAACTTTAATTGTCAATACATGCACTTTCTTTGAGTCAAGTCTGTTTTACCTGTGAGAGTCACTGAAAAACAATAGCCCTTCTTTGCCTTGATATATGAGTTTTCTTTCTCACTCACATTCTTCTTTTTTATCCCTGTCCCATCCCACTGAAGCGGAAGTGAGAGAGCGCAAATAGATGGGAGTTTTGCTGTTAGCCAAGGTTAGCCCACCACAGTTTCTCTTAAACTGATGTTTTTACCTGGCTTAGATAGAAAACTCTTTAGTAAAATGCCTCTTTACTTAATGGGCTTCAAAATAGACTGCAAATTTATTTAAGCAATCCTGTTTTCCTCATCTTTGGTGATTTTTGCCCTTCTTGCCCCCCTTCCCGCTCAAGTACCTCAAGCATGAGTGATAGATATGAGGATCATGAGCAGTTTGGATCACAGGTCTGTGTAAGCAGTGAGCCTGCCTTGTCTGAAATGAATGCAGGTCATGAGTTTGACACTTTTGGGAATATACTAACGTGGATGTCCTGCACCATTTGGGACACAAGCACAACATATTTTCATGCACCTAATTAGATAGGTGTGTAGACACTGGATATAGAACTAGGCCAGGTGTTTCATCCTGCTAAAGTCTCAGCATGATTTTAGATGTTCTATAATGCAAACATTAAAGGGTGATGTCAGAAGTCTTTGTAGGAACAGGTAGCAACAAAAGAGCTGATGTCTTTACAATATTCTCAACCTTTAAGAACATGGAGGGGCTTTTATTAATTATTTTCACCTTAGTTTCACATAATAAAAATTGTTGAACAATCTTATTTTGAATGTTCACATAAAGTTTGAAAAGGGAATTAGGGAAAATACTAGATAATTGCTCTATAAATACTTAAATATAATCTTTAAAAGCCACTTTCATTTTCATGATGTGATAACATTCCTATTAAATCAACTTATTTATAGAGTAACTAAGGACATACCAAATTCACATACACAGTGTACATTTTTTTACACAAGATTTTTCATTTATTTCCGATTTGAAGTGGCAAAATTTGTCAGCATCATTTCATGCATTTGGAAAGCTGTTCTTTCAGCTGTAAATATATAAATATACTATGGGAATTGAATGCATGCTTTTAAGACTGACTTCTTCCTCTGAACCAACTAGACATGTTTCTGAAGTGTACATTTCATCAAATAGGAAAATCAACCAGCCTGAATAATATAAATGTTGCCAAGAAGCACATACTTACAAAAGGCAGCTAATATAATGAAGATCCTTATAGTGAAAGATGGTTATAAAAATTCCATAAATTTACCCATTTTTTTGTATTTCATTTTTCCTGCACTCACATTATTTTCTGTTTCACTTCATGTACATACTTCAACTTTTTGAGCTCTTCGGACACTGAAATATGAGATTACAATTATTTGAGATTCAGCCATTAACCATACAGTAAGGTTTCACAGGTTCTTGTCCTAGAAATGAAATGTTAGCTGCCTCTTGTCAGTTAGTCTTTGATGTTTTACACACATACACAGAATAATAAAGATGTATTGATTGACTTCTGTAGAGGTTAACCTTAAGATTTGTTACACTGAGCACTGAGCACTGACTTAGTCAAGCCGAGGAAGGTGAATCAATCTCTTATTTTCATCAAAATACCAATACATTTCTAGATAGGCATAGAATTTACTTATAAACATATTTGGAGCTCAATTTTGTAACTACTGAAAGTCAAGATTTGAAAACATAATGTCTTCTTCTAAGGGTTTAAATAAAGGTGAAAAGAATTCTCATGCACTAGTGAATGACTTGACAATAATGAATACTGTCTCAGGGAAACTGAACATTTGTGTGTGATGATTGCCCAAAAATATAGTTTCTTGTCCTTTGGAAGAGAAAAAGGTGAAACTTATCACAGTAATTTATAGTTTTTATATGCTCTTAAGTTTTTCTGCTGAGCCATGAGGTTAGTCAGAAACAGACAAATAAGAAACATCTACATTAAATGACAGCAGGCGTTGTCTTTTAAAAAAATTCTTATTTAAAAAAAATCATGTATCTGGGTAAGCAGTAAGTGAAATGACATTCTGAAAGTCATTCTAGGTCTAATAATTAAAAAATAAAAAAAACCCCACAAACTGGGCTTCTCTGTATTTGTTTTCATGTTTGCTTCAATCAGTTCATTCAATTTATAAAGGCAATTTTCTGCAACAAAGCCAGTGGAATTGGAAGAAATGTAAAAGTTCTGATCATCTTTAGAAATATTAAACTTCATTTCTATATATGTAAGAAAGAATAAATATTATTTTAGCATTTTAATAAAATTCAAAATCAGCACTACAATTCTTTATATCTCTGTTTTACCAAGCCTTGTCCTCCAGGAGTTATCATGGAGTCACAAGGAGTTATTAAAACTTCTGCCACAACAAATCTGTAGTGGTTAGGCCCCCTAGGTTAAGATCCTAGCTTAGAAACTCCCAACTCAGGGCAGAATTCCAATCAATTCCTCTGTCTCCTTGGTGAGCATGCCATAATCATGAAGCAAATGGCTGCAACAACAGCAACTACTGGCTGGTATAGGTATGTCTGGGTCGAAAAAATAATTGAGAATTGGCTAGGGAGGCAAGTGAAGAGTACATCCGTCACCTCAGATACAGAATTTACACTTGAGAAATCTGGCAATCCATAAACTCTCTGAACACACCTCTCCTCTGGATCACTCTTACATCAGAGAATTTCTCCCTGGTCTCATTGTACTTGAGATCTCTCCCAGCTACCTACCACCACGTAGTGAAGAGGTACCTTTCTATCTTCCCCACTCAAAGTCTCAGCCTGAAAAATGATAAAATGTGAGTAAGTGGAACTTCTTTACAAGGTCAGAATTGTTCTTTTGTACCTTACTCTCACTTTTTATAATGTCATTAAGGGAAGTATTAGTGCTCCCTAGATGTAAACTTTAAACAGCACCGAGGCTTGAATATTTCTAAATCTCTTGTGCTTTGGTTTTTAGAACAGAGAGATTCCAAAGCATGGGCTGGACTCTGAAGATCCTTACACTTTCTGAAGTGTGCAGATATGCCTGTTTGCCACTGACTTAATAATACAATATTTTACCAGTGTTTTTACATTTCCCACTATTGCTGAAGAACATGCAAGAAGACTAAGGAGGAAAAAAATCTTAAACTAAAAAACCTGAAGATTGTTACTTGCTTCTTTTATTTGATGATCTACTAAAAATCAAAGAAGTAGAGGACCTAATTTATTTCCTTCTTTCAACAGAAAAGAGAGATTGGATAAGAGAAGGAAAACATAGATGTTCTTTCCCTCTGAATAGAAATCTTTCTACCTCCTTTATTTTTTCAACAGAGCTCCTTGATAGGATCTTCATCTTACAGTGCCTTGGCACAATCAGGATTTTATCAGGAAATTTTTATCTGTGCTTTTGGACTATGGCTACATATTTAGCCATAAATACTGTTTTCTCTGAACTTGCTAACTTAAGGGGCAAACAAAAAAAATTCATCCTCTGAGAATTTCTTAGTTTTAAAAGTTTCCCATCCTACGTGTATCTTGAAAACTGAAACCTCTAACTACCAAAAAACAATTGAGATGGAATGAATTAAAATAATTGTTGTTTCATTTTTACATCAACCTAGAAATGCTTAATCATTTTAATAGTGAATTAATGTAACTTTCTCAAAAATAACTTTGAAAAAAAAGGGTTTTTTATTTTCTTTTTGAATGTGCATATTTTTGATAGATTCCAAAATGGATTCAATTTACATTCATGCTAACAAAAAATGATGACTGTTTTGACAAGATAAGATTTCTAAAACTAAGAGAATTTTTTTTTTAAATTAGGAGAAATACAAATGATCTCTTGAGCAAAGGTACAGTATGACAGTATGTTGGTGTGGTAGGACTTCTGTTGTCAGAGAAGGGTTAGAAGAATGAGGGGTGGCATGAAGACAGATAATATTTGGTTTGATAGGTTACACTGCTCCCAAGAAACAGTATAAATCTGTAGATTCTCAAAAAATATTTACAAGTTCATATCGTTGCCTAACATCAGTACATTGTTCTGCACTTCCCAAGATTTTTTCCCTTGTATTTTGCATTTCCAGCCTTTTGTTTCTCTCTCTATATCTTCTTTCTTCTTCCCTTTCACTTCTGCCCTCCTATTCTTGCTATTCCTGTCCTGGCTCTCAGTCTTCATTCATTCATCCATACACCAATTTCCAACACAGTACTTTATGAATTTCATTCTTAACAATAGAAAAAAAAATCTCAGCATTACACAGTGGAAATGTTTGTGCAAATGCTACAAAGGTAGCTCTAAAAAAAGAAAAAAAAGAAGAAATCGAAGAAAAATTCCAAAAGGAGATTCATTTGAAATTTTATTTCTTGGGGGTCTTACTCATGTGAATTGGAGGCTTTGAAGTGTCAACATTATTTGTTGTAGTACCATAGCTAGTGGGTGCAAATATGCTGTTGGGTCCCAAGGAGAAAAGATAAACCTTTTCAATCTGAGCCTTAAACCCACCTGTGACTTACATTATCCTACAGCAAAAAGGAAAAGGTGTGTGCAAAGTCATTGCTTGATAATTGATTCCTGACGAAGCTGTGGGCAGAAAGAAACTGCCTATTATTACCCTAAGCTCTCTCTCACCTTCTAATACTCAGGGAAAACATTTTACATATATGCAGTTTATATATATATATATTTTTAAATACCTATATTACCACACACATACTTAATCACAAACTCATGCATAGGCTGTTTATTTAGGATTACTTGTAAGTGTTTTACTGTTGCTGAGATGGAAAAAATACTTCAGCATTATAACAAAATCCCTGTTCAAATACATATATCAGTAGTTCCTAACTATAAATAAGTATCTAAAACATGTGTGCACTATTGATTAAAGACATAGTATAATGTAATAAGCTTATTGACAGACATAAATATCAAAGTAAAAATAAAGTATTGTCTGTGCACCCATACTATGTACATTAAATGTATTGTTTTTCTGAGATTTTGCGTAGATCTTGTGACACCTTCAAGAAAGAGTCAATATAATCTGGAGTTCCTGGACATGTTTTAACATTTCACTTTTCAAGTGCCCCTCTGTGCTTTCTTCTCCCTTCCTCTTCCTCCAACCCACTTTGCTCATGTCTCAGGAAAAGTGTACTTCAGCCTTCACTGACCATAAACAGATAAAACTGACATGTGGTCAACAGTATTTTAGGACATGCAAGTTGTGGTGAATATTCAGAATATTCAGTTGTTTGTTTTTGTTTTTTTAGTTTCTAAAAGAGTTGTTTTTCTGTCTCTCCATGGCCATCTTAGTATCATTCATGCAAAGCAAGAAAGACAGGGAAGATCCTAACATCCAGGATTTTCTTCTCTTCTTTGACAGGCAGTAATGCTGTTCCTAAGTGCTGCCACTATTCACCCACAGAAAGGAATCTTTTCCGACCTGCATACCTGTCAAAAATGGACACATATGAATGAGTCCTGTATAGGCTGAGAACTGCAATATCAAAGCACCATGGCTTATGCACCCTATCAGAAAACACTGGTCCTGGGCTCCCCTTGCCCTTGTCTCCTGCTTAGTTTAACCCCAGGCCACACAGCATGGCTTACTAATTGTGGAATGCTGTTTTGAATACAGGGTTCAAATAGCAAATTTAAACTGCAGATTTAATCTTCCGAGAACTGTTGAGATGTATGTAATTTTCTTCCACAAAAGCTGAACAAAGAGATGGTATAATATTATGATTGTGTAAATCTTCTTTCAACACCTCCATTGTACAAAGTGATTGAATAGCAACAAACAAAAGTCTCTCTTCAATTAAACTCCGGTGACTCACACACAGAAGGCTTCATCTAACATATCTACTATAATTAGATTCCTCCTTTAAGGTAAAGTGCTTTTGTTTTAAAACATGTTTGTAATAATGCCTGAAAAAACCGACATGATAAAGATCAGATATCTGTTTTTTTCTGATTCATTCCTTTAAAGAGAAGTCAGAATTTTACCACTGGAGTGGTTTAAATGTAGCTATAGTATTATTTTAAAAAATCTTATTAAAAATAGCATGGATTTTTTCTGGTATCACATGAACCTCCATCACAATTCAGCATCTATGATCAATTAATATACAGTAGGCAAATGACAGTCTATAAGTTAAAAAGCATTTCTACAGAGGTAGCTAGGGGGGAAAAGTCAGTACGTTTCCACTTTCAACTGCACAAATTTAGTGGAAGCCTAAAATAACTTTCAGATGAGAAGTAGACATATTGTGTAGTAAGAAAATGCATAAAATATTCATTCTGAAGCAACAAAGGCGGTGGGACATCAGTGTTCATTGTTCACTATTAAATATAATAAATATAGCTATTCTGTAACAGAAACACTAAACTTTTGCATAAAAAACATAGTGTGGCATGTTAACCTTGAGGCCTTAATGCATCAGATACTTTCCCATATAGGCATGCAAATCTTCTTCACAGAGACTGTGCAGTATTCTCAGTTTTAAGACGTATTCTGTTAAAATAGGGCAGGTGGGCCAGATGAGTGCTCTCCATAATACAGAAGTGCTTTTATACCTGTACTACATTCTGTAAACTTTTCCTTCATCCATTGCTCCAAGCAGCCTCAAGAATCTCAATGGAAGACTGAGAATATGGCCCAATAGATTTGTGTAACTCTTGTGCTTATGTGGCAGTGCTGCAAGATTTATACCCATGGATTGAAAAGATAGAGGTCAGGCTGACCTCAAACATATGGAAATAAAAATTGAATCGTCTGGAGTCTTTTTGATATACATATGTGATATTGGGGAAGTTTGGGCCTGTATAACAAAATGAGGTTAATGTTAATTTTACACCAATGCTTCCCTTTATTTTCTTACCTTTTGTTTATTTATTTAATTCATGGCCACTGGGAATATGGTTTAGAGATGATTGGGGTGATGCTAGGTTAACAGGTGGACTAGAGGATCTTGGAGGTTCCTTCCAACCTTGATGTTTCAATAAGTCTGTGGTTCTATGTTTCTGTGAATTAATGATATTTACATATTTTTAGAGGCAAAATTGGGAAGATAATGGCTTTGTTTTGAGTTTGATGCCTAAACTTGAGGGTGTAAGAGGACTGGAAATCAGAGATCGTTTCACATCCAACAAAGGCTGATATTTTTTAAGGCAGAAGTGTTGGATTCTGGCCTCCATAAGAATGGTCCAGAATGCCTTTGCCTCCGAGGTGAAAAAACGATGACTCAAAGCTCCTCCCAGCTTGCTTCTTTCCAAGAAACAGAGAGGGGACTTTCCTGTCTCCTATACTGAAATACTAGCCTAGTATTGCAGCATATCCTAAGGCATAGTAGGGCATAACAATCCTCCTATTGCCATGGATGGCAAAAGATCTAAGAAGAATCAGATGGTGGAGATCTTGTCTCATAATTGTGGGCAAGGAAAGCCCCCTTTCTGTTCTTGATTTTAGCTGGTTTTATTGAATTGTAGGTGCCAAAATATTTTCCAGGTTCTGCAGGTGTAACTGATCTGCTTTCTCCATTGCCAGTGCCACTCAGCTCCCTTGTAGTCTTTCCAGTCTTCTCTGCAACCAAGTGTGGAACCTACCTGGGAGGACACACATTCATTTGTCTTTTTCCTCTCTCTGTGGAAAAGATTGAGCTAAATATATCCTTTTCCATCTACAACTCAATATTGCTATTATATATGACAATTTTTGTCCAAGAGAATAAAGTACTGTGCCTCCAAAGGTTATCTCTTTTGTTCTGCATAGAGGGACTACACAATAAAACCAGTCTTCTTTTTAAAGGAGACCACACAGGTATCCCTCATGCTTGTTTTACTTTTTTGGTCACATAGTCACTGTCACCGTAGGTGGCAGAAATGATTTCTCTTTTCCTTTACATTGACTGCTTTTGGAACCTGTCTGTGAGTGTCTTCTGCAGTATTTAAATGATGCTGTCTTTCCAGAAGCTCTTTTCAAGCCCCGTTCCCCCTTACTGATTTATAGGTCATGGTCTGATGCACAGAGCTCCAAATGAAATGGAGTTCAACCAGTAGTAGATCAAGGTGCGCTACAGCTAGACAATAAGTATTTTATTATTTAGTTATTTATTTTGCTCTTCTATTATTTGTGAAAGGGTATGTTAGAATAAAAGCCATAGCAATAAGCATGCAATTGTTATGCCAGCAAGTTTCAGGTAAACATTTTCCTGTTCCCTGAATCATTGTAAAGTGCTTATTGTTCCCATTCTATTGCTGTTTGTAAAGCTTCTGGCAGCCCTAGCTGTGTATTTAAAACAGAATAAAAATATTTATTTTTAAAATTCATTTTCTTCTTTCATCTCTGAAAAGGAAAAAAAATTAAAGACCTTTCTTATTTAAAGTCTCATTGAGATAAAATGATACAGTTTATTCCAATGAGGGTACATATTCTCTGGAAGAAAATTGAAAAGCAATTGGTTCTATTTTATTTACAGAGTTCCAACAACATTATTCCTCTTAGTCCTTGAGGAAGTAATATACTCTCACCCTTAAAACGCTGTAAGTAGTCGATAATCCATTATTACAGTAAGCCGTACACTCTCACAGTAATTATCTAATAACCCCTTATAAAAGACCGTAGCTTCCTAATCTGTTTATAATTATCATTTCAATGATCCTGTGCATTAATGTCTGACCTTCAGCAACTCTGACCTGATCTTAATTAGCTGTAATATCAAATCATCACTATATAAGAAACTAGCCATGACCAAATGAATGAACCCCAGGTACAGCTAATTTCTGGAGCAATTATCTTTTCATGTAGGGAGATTTAAATGATTATCTGCACAATTTCACACAGTTTTATGTAATTCTGCGACATTATAAATTCTGTTTTAAATCATATTTCAAAGGCATGGCTGTGCAGACTGACTTCATATAGTACACTAAGCTATCAGGACAGTATATCATACTACCAGTGTATAAGAGTAGATGATTTTTTGTGTCATTATTTTCAATTACGCAAAGTATATTTCACAAAGTGATAAATTGTAGCTGAAATATATAAATATGTGCCAAGGTAGTCTAGGGGCTAGTGACACTCAGTATAAATTGTGTGTCATTTTAAAGTAATGTTACATGATATTAAAATACTGTAAGTAATTGATAATACCATATGTGTTAAAGCAAGATTAGAAAATTCTAAAATGTATATTGGTAATACACATGCAGTATTTACAATGCATTTGAAGCTGAGTATCATTTATCACATTTAAAAAGCTACTGTATAAAAAATGAGAATACCACAGAAAATACTTGAAGCTGCTGTTTAACACACAATTATGCAGTACTAAGGGCATAGGACTATTTAATGTGTTATTAAAATACTCAGGCTTCTGATTTATGGTTTAATCTGACTGGAACATAACACAAACCTTCATTCTGCCCCAGCTATTTACCTCACACTTTTCTATATATACACCAACACACACACACACACCAGTGGGAACATTCAGTCCTACAGATAAACCAAGTAATTTAGGACTCAGAAGACAGTTCTACAACCCATACAAGGGTGTGCCACGTTAGTGCATTTTTGAATAATACATCCCTGTAAAAACTCAGTTAGCATTTGTCCTGGGTTTTCTGGGGACACATTTTTTGCTCAGTTTGGAGAGAAAAAAAAAGAAAAGAAAGTATTAAACAGCCTTTTTATTTCAAAAATTGCAAGCCGGTTGGATGGAGGATTTCAACAATCATATTATTTGCTGCCCTTTCCTAACATAATTTATCAAAGTTAACCATGGAAGCTTCTTTCTCAGAGCTCTTTCAAATGCTAACATTTCCTACTTATAAGCCAAAACATTTGTCCTACAGCCATCAGATGAAGATAGCAGCCTGATGAGGGTGATTGATTTGAAAGGTAATTTGAATGGAAGATGTTGTGTACATCCTCTTAGTGATGCCACAATGACAGCTCAGACAACCTTCCTGTGATATATCACCCAGGAAAGCAGAAAAGAGTAAATTTAACAAGTGGCATTGCCTTCTTATCACATATTTTCTTTTCTTTTAATTTAGTAACTTCATTCTATATTGTGTCTAGTTATTTATAAATATCAAAGATAGTGAGCAGATGTCTTGTCTTACCTTTTATTTAAGTCAAACCTTCAGTAAGTGATGTATAAAATCAGACAATTAACATCCACAAGGTAAATGAACTAAAAAACTAATTCTTAGAAATTATCAAAAAGTGAAGGCAAGGAAATCCTAGCCTTCTTTCTGATCAAATGGAACCATCTGTTATCCTCTTTACAGGACCATTTATTTTCTTTTTCACTTCCTTTCCGTATATACATATATTTAATTCCTTCAATATACTTAAAATCAACCATGTGCTTTATAGGTGCTGGCAATTTTCTCCTTTATACTTCCAGCATAATATCTGTAGAGGAAAAAATTGTCTGTGCTTATCTCAAACACTGAATAGTTTAAATCATTATATAAACTTCAGCCATTTTACAGGTTGAGGTTTTGCAAAAGTACAATGAATTATTTTTATAGAAAGTTAAGTATTCTCTTTAAAATTGCTGGTATATATATCTTCTTGAAACATTATCATCTTGCTCTAAAATTCTTTTCTGTTTTAGATCTTCTGTTCTGCATTTCATTTTCATATCTTACAGTTGAGATGCACACATGGACACTTCAGGAGGCTTAAAATCAAAATCAAATTCCTCTCTTCTTCAAAAGAAAATAAGTCTACATTTTAATCAAAGACATTTTAGGAGAATACAGATTTCCTTCTTTTTCACCTTCAATAATTTTAGTGTGAAATCTTGCTTTTTACCCCCATACATTTCACTTTTAAAAGTAATTTAGTGAGAGCTTATATGAATTTTATGACATTCACTCATGGGTTTTAGAAGAGAGAATGTGAGCAAGTGCACCATCTAATAGGCAAGAGCTGAAAACATTAAATTTGTGTAGAGGAAAAAGACATTCAGGCTTTTCTCTATGGTTTGCATTTACTTTGGAAGAGAAGTAGGTACCTGGAAACTCGACTTTCTTCTCAAACCCACACACATACAGACAAGCCTTTCATCTCCTTCTCCTGGAGAATATCAAGCCAGAGGCAACTAGGGTTTGGGTCTTAATTTCAATTACAATATTTCTCAAGTCTGATATATCTCGCATGAAGCCCAGTGCTATACATTATAAACTCTTCTTTCTGGCATATTAACCTAAGTATTTATTAATCTATTTGTCAGAAAACTTGTATGTGAGAAAGGATGATAAAGCAGCATTGTTAGAGGTAAACAAATAAACAGAAATGAGCTTGAAAATAATGGGACAGATCTTGCATAAGTCAAAAAAAACTCATTGGTTCTTAGACTTACTTAGCTTGGAAGGAGTTCGAGAGAGGGATCATGCATTTTTCCTAGTTTGCTCAGTGCCTGGTATAACAGAAAGCCAGACTGTGATGACAGGTCACAAAGTCTGCCGTAGAAATACAAAACATCCCATTTGCATTACAAATGAGTGATACAATGGGTTAAAGAAACTGATCTTTGGTTTCAGCAGGACCTTGTAAAGGTGACCTATAGGTTTGTACAAGGCAAAATCATTTAGGACTGTCGAGAAAGTATTCATACACAGAAATGAACTTATTTAGTTATGACAAAAATTTCTCTCATGAAATTAAGTTTTTGGGAGTTTATGAAGAGGGGGTGCATATGAACATTTGCCATAGCTCATACTTAACTCTGGCAAGTCTGCCTCAATCAATAGAAGTGTTTCCTAGAATATTAAATTGTCTGTACACTGGAGACATACCTGGTACTAGACTGAGTGTAGGTCTGGTTCATAAAGGTTTAAGTCTAGTACCAGTTAAGCATGTGATTTAAAGTGCTCCCAGCAGTGAGGATGTCTGTGATTTCGGGGTACAACAACTTTGTTCATTTCATTATTTGTAATTCTTTGTCTAGAGGCAGAGGAGGAAATTTAACTTCATGGAGGGACTTTTCCAAGAGTGCAGAAGGTATGGAAAAGGTTTTCATAGCAGCTTCAGGCAGTACCTTGAATAGTGGGGTTTATTCCCCATTAGAACTTTCTTATTTTTGAGTGAAACAATGCTGAAGGTACATATTTGCTTTTAGGCATAGAAAGGAAACAAACATCTGAGAGTTTTACTGGGTTTGTATTGCTACTTTGGCTTTTGTTTTTTAAATTACTTAACAAGATCTGTCATACCTCAGAAATTTAAACTCAGGTGAGCTTGTTTCAAAACTGTGGAAAACAGTTTTTGAAATGTCTTAACATTGTTTTTAGGTATTTCCCCAAAGGCTTCAGCCTTCCTTTTGAATTGAGGTTTTACTGAGATGAAAAGAAATTCTCTCTCATTGATCCCCATAGGAAAGGCATTTGTCTTTGAACTCTATTTTTAGAGATGTTTTAACACATATTTACACTTGGGGGGATATGGATAAATGTAGTTTTGTTTAAAATTAACATGTTTTTGTTTACTTTATAGGCAAGTAGAGTTCAGGTTTTGTGCATGAACTCAGCTAACATATACACCTCCTGAGAGCCAATATTTTCTTTGAAGAATTTCTTTCTTACCTGCATGCTCCACCCTGCTGGGCTAAGTGTGGCAGATAGAGAAGAGTTTTCCATGTGTTATTATCACACCTCAGAAGTATCATTCAAAGTAAGGCTCCTGAAATTTCTAAGGGCTGTGCTAAATTCAATTTTTCATTCATTTTACATCTGTCAACCACTAACTTTGTAGAAAGACCCTTTGACTTTTACAATGGGACAATGTAAAAAGGTTTTGACCAACTTCTATGAATTGTCTTCATAGTTTTAAGATTCAGTGTAAGTTTTCATCCAATTTTTCTGAAAGCTCATTAGCTGCATATCATATCTACTGTTTGAATTAAAAGGGCTATACCATGTTGTGACCCCTGTTTCATACTGCTCTGATAGAAAAGTGAACCAGGCTATAAATTTTTAAGCTTTACTTGTTGAACAGTAGGACTGAACTTTCATACCTCAGACTTATATGTAAAGGGAAGGCAAAGTTTATCATGTCAGATCTTTAACATGCCAGGTATGCCAGCACAATTTCCTCAGTGGAATCCTTTTTCTTGTGATAGGAAGTCTTTCCTGGGAGGTAGTTCCCTTCACATGCACAGCCTACAGTTAGATTCCTTATAACTTCAAGATTCATTTGCGTGGAAAACTTCTTTTATAATATGCTGCAGGTGTGAATTTAATGCATCTTTTCCAGTCAGGAGTAATTTGCCATGTCAGCAATATTAACACAGTGTGAGATGAAAGTAGGCAAAGAGATCATTGCAGACTGTGAGAGCTACACGGAAGTCATCTACTATATGAGTCACATGCCTTTTATGTGCACAAATGAGCTTTCATAGTACACAGGTTTCATACGCTGACAGCAAGAGTGTGTTTGTGGCCTCTGCCGTTAAGTTTGTGTACATAAACACACAGAATCCCACTGTTGTATGATAAAGGCCAGAATGTCTTAAGTTTAATGTCTTAAGAATTAATAAAACATGTGAAAATTAATATAGGAAAGTAGCTGCCCTAAGTCCTGTTTTTCACTGAAAAATTATTCTTCTTACCAAAGGAGGGAGAGAACATCAAGTTCACTTCTCCACTGGTTATTCTGTGGTAATTTAAATACTTCCTACTATTTCCTAATCTTGTTCACAGCCCTGCAGTTCTTTGACCAACTCTTAAGTTTATGTAATTCATTCTTTTTTTGTAGTCTATCTTCTGCTCTTCCATCTTTCTGCTGCACCTATGGATAGCAGCAGTCCATTTTATATCCTCTTACCCCTTATTTTGTCAAGGCAAGAAGCCCCATTTCTTTAACTCTTCATCAGTTGTGCTTTCTATTCTCCTGATTACTGTAGCAGTCTTCTGTATTTTATTGCTGTAATTCATCTTCAAAATGGATAATTGGTATAATATATTGTATCCAGAAATAGCTTGTCTGATACATCAAAAGATTATATTTGTACAGAAAAAAAATCAATAGTTCAAATTTCAATTGCTATCCCATTTCTGCTTTGTCTATCTCTGAGAACAACTGATTCTTTTTAGATTATATTCCATATTGCTTTTTATTATAATTTGATTTTCTTTTTTATTTTAAAGCATTAATGTCATTATTAAGATATTCTGTCCCAGGCCTGATTCCTGGACACCTTGCAGCTTCTTTCCAGTTTCTAGTTCTAGAAATTACTATCTCTGCTTTCGTTAAAGTATTTACTGCACATCACAATAAGACCTCTCTCCTGTGAAGGATTGATTAAACATGTTTTTCAAAAATGTTTGTCAATATGCAAATTTAGGAAGTTACTGACAAGACAGTTTGAAGTTAATAGAGTGATAGTATGTCACATTCAGCTCAGATGTGTCTGACTGTAGTTAAATGCCAAGGATATTCAATATGAATTCTAATTTTTACAATTTGTCTTACTGCAGGAGGAAATGAATAAAAACCTGAATCATAAGACTTCCCAACTGCCAGGATGGAAAATATAAAGCAAAAGTTCTGTAGATGTGCAATAGGAACTGGTGAAATCAGTAGTAAAGCATCAGAAATAGAAGTAAGGAGCAAGCCAGCCTTTGGGCTTCCACCAGAAAGAGGCAGCTGGTAAGACAGAGGTGGATCATGTTTACTTACTGCAAGCCACAAACCTAGTGGCTTCTTCAAAACTTTGTGTGGTCACCTGTGCACAGTCTTCAGTGCTGACATTTTTTGCTCCCTCGCTATTTTGATTAATGGTATCTTCCATTATTTCAAACTATGTTTTGGAGAAGCTACTTTCACATTTTTTTCACCTTAATTTCTTCCACTCTTGAGCTCCTGAATATTCTGGACCTCCAAGATTTTTTCCCCTCCTTTCCACCTTACACTGCTGTTTCTGTTTACTTTGTGGGCAGCATGTCTCCCATTCTGCTGCAGACTAGCAACTGCCAGCTGATGGATTGTAGCTACAGTGTCAAGCTGTACTCACAGCAGTACTAAAGGGCACAAAAATTACCAAATCACTGCATCAATGAAACAATTAGGCTGGGAAAGGCCTCTGAGATCATTGAGTCTAACCAATGACCGGATATCACCATATCACCTAAACCATGGCAATAAGTGCCATGTCCAGTCTTTCCTCAAACACCTCCAGGGATGGTGACTCTACTAACTTCCTGGGTAGTCCATTCCCATTTCTAATCACTCTTCCTTTGGGGAAATTCTTTCTGATGTCCAACCTAAACCTCCCCTGGCACAGCTTAGAACTTTGTCCTCTCGTCCAGTCTTGTCACCTGGAAGAAGAGACTGACCCTCACATGGATACACCCTCCTTTCAGTTACTTGTAGAGTGATAAGCCCCTCCTTGAACCTCTTCTATAAAATCCCATCTCCCTCAGCTGCTCATCATGGGACTTGTGCTCCAGACCCTTCACCAGTTTTGTTGCCCTCTAGATTCATTCCAGCACCTCAATGTCCTTTCTGTATTGAGGGGCCCAGAACTGGATATAGGACTCGAGGTGTGGCCTCACCAGCAGCCACAATGCTGAGAAGTGTAGTGCAGTGTGGTATAATACCATTCTGGTATCTCTCTATAAAGGTATTCTCACAATTCACTCCAATCTGTGGAACTAAAGCTGCTGTAGGAACGACTGGCAATTTTACTGACACAGGGGTCCCTGTCTCTAACTGTAGGACATCCCAGACTCTGAATACAGCCCTCAGACACTGTCAGTGTGCATTAATAAACTAATCAACTGACCATACCTTCGTGATGCTACAGCTAGAAGAAACAATGAATTAATCCTGCTTGAAATTCATTTGATAAAAATGGGAAACTGAAACTACCTATTTACACCAAGAATATTTTTAAAATATTTATGTATTTGGGAAAGTATTTCCTCTTGTGTTTTGTAGTTATTGAAATAAGGAGCAAATGTATCTGCTTTATTGTTTACCAATTAACAAATTATCATCTCTTTGGCCTGATGGCAGAGTTGCTTCTGATACGAAAATAGAGGAGAGTCCATTCCACACATCAATATTCAAACTACCAGCAATTTTGCTGTAGATGGTATCTGGAAAGGATGGCTGTAAATGTCGTTGGGAAGGACTGATGGGAAGGGGGAGCCTTAATGAAATTAGCTCTTTTTTTAATATTTGTACCAAATACACCTGGATATAAAGTAAACTAGGAAAAGATGTCCACATTGACTAGTGAATAATCATGCCAAATTAATATAGAACTTCGAAATACAAATTTTTGTGCATTTTGATTGAAGCTCATAACTTCTGTAGAGATTTTTATTTGAGTAAATGAAGGACCAGGGAATCAAGTTAGAAAGAATTCTGTGGTTCATGTGAGATTTGAGGGGTTGTACACTAAATTAAATATTCTTTTTTATTTTTGCTTTCTAAAACACTAAAACAGAAGTAGATCAGTAGGGTGGAAAATGCATTTTACAGGTGATGTGCACTGTACAATATTTATGTGTCCACTATTTGCTTATGCTATGTTATGAAAGCCTACTAAAGTCTCAGATTATCAAAATAGGAAAAAACTTTTGTATAATATGAAAAGTAAATTTCAATCCACATTGTTCCCTGTGCATTTCTTGTAAAGATTTCCAGTGGGGAATAAAAGAAGCATGCAGGATCCTGTCGACACTGAGTGTTAACAATGACTCAAGAACACAGTCTAACATTAATTAAAAACAAAACAAGACAAAACAAACCTAGATTGCTGAGATACAGAAGACACTGACAGCTCCAGAAGTGTCTCCTATGATCTTGGGTAGTTGTACTCTACCAAAGTTAGAGGCATTTCTATTGACTTCCTAGAGGATTAAGCATGTTCTTCCAAAGGTTTGCTTAAGATGTAGTTAATAGGTTACATTTGATTTTTTTTAAGGTGTAGAAAATCAAATATGGATTTAAAGAAATCCATATTCATACAGATGCCAATCAGTTAACTTCTGTCTCCATAAAGCTGCATGGAAGATTTAAAATTATTCTCCAGGGAACTCCTTTTAAGTTAAATTCCATAGTCTCATATATGTGTTTTATGACAGCTTCACATAGGCCCAGTCACTTGGTCTTTGCACAAAAATGAATACAATCTCTACTTCATGCACATTCTTTACTGTTTATTTTTATTTTTAAGTCAGATTGAATGTAATATATTAAAAACACTTTAAACATTTAGTTATAAGAATTCACTCAATAGATTTTTTCCTCTCTTTTTAACAGGACTTTCTGAACAGAGTTCTTTTGATCTCCTTGACTGCTTTCTATATTGTAAGTCTAATCCTATATTTAAACATTTTCCTACATTTCATCAAACACTCTGATTTAAATTTTCCTTAATCTAGCTAGTCATATTAATCTACTCCTTCACTTCATATTGTAGAGTATGTCATTTCCTTTTGAAAATAAATAAAAATAAAAGTGGCTAATGAAAATGACTACTACAACATATTTGAAAATACTCCACAATTTAGCATCACAAAAAGTGAACATTTAAGAATTCTAAATGCCACCCTAATTAAAGGAACCTTCCTTTTAAATGTGCTTTTTTTCACATGCATAAGAGGCCTTATTCAAATGAAGGGGAAGACCTTTCACATACATGAGGCTATAATAGAGAGCTTAGCATAACTTCTACCTGATTTTCAATGCAAATGGCAGAGGAGAAGTTAGTGTGTTGATGCAGATTATGGTTTATCCTTCTCACACACCACAGAATTCTTCACGCTCTGGAAATATTTTGCTTATCAGTGAGAAGCAATGATCAACACCTCGCACCCCCAATCCCAGAGAGACTCAGAAAGTGAGATCATCAATATTCAGATACAGTCAGATTCTCACGGTTCCAGACTATTAATTTGCTCCTAAACTGAAGGTTTACTGTACAATTCGCAGTATAAACATTTTACTGCTACATATCAAATATCAAACAGAGTAATTAAAAGGCAATTTAACAATGTTAGGTTGCTGAAAAGTGGCAGACAATTGGTATTTAAATGCATTATATGCAGGGAGACAGTTCCTTTTACTCTTCATTGAAAAAATTTAGTACTGTAATTTTCATTTGTTCAAAAAGCAGAGTGTAGGAAGAGATTTCTATGCCTGATATGGCAACTATTCTCAAATTAAATTTAACAAGTGCATATATTTTTCAAAATCCTTTAGTCAGTTCCTGTATTCACTTTCTACAAAAGCTTGAAGCCACTGCTCATGTCACACACAGGTTCTCCTTTCTCTAAGAACAGGCACTATTTATGACATGACAGAGGAAAGAAACAAGCCAAGCACCAGAGACCAGAACCCAATTAATTAGTGCTCACACTAATTTGGATTAGCATCTCTGACAGCACAGGAGCAGTGCTACAGTTGAAGAGGGGAAGTATATGCTTGGTGTGCTGTTTTCATGATGCTTTCTGACCATCTTGCTGGACTCATGTGGCTCTAGCCTTTCTTTAAAAGAAGTGAAAAAGAAATCAAACAGACAACATCAAGAAAAATCCTCTTCACTATTCAGGACAAAAATGTACCCCTTTCTGTTGATGTCAATCTTATCTAGAAAGGCATGGTGGGTTTTGAGGTAGATCTTTGCTTAGGATGTCATAATGATGGCATTGCCATTTTTGACATTCATTCAGGTATTTCTTCCCATGAGGGGAAAGTCTTAAAAATTAATGATGGAAATTGTTCTGCAATAGATTCCTAACATGTTTCTATTGTAGCTTTGTATGTAGTGGTGGGATGATATAAGGGATAATTATCAAGCATTATTTAACCTATTAAAAGTGGACATCTTCTACAGCTAGTCGGCCACCAGGATCTTCCAGCTGGATAGGAAATCCTCTTTCAAGCTATCCCAGAAGACAAAGCTGGGTCTTGGAAATAACTAAAGAAGAGAAGGGCATCATTTTTCCAGCTCCTCCAGAATGCGAAAGCAGATTTTTGGTTCTCAAAAGTTTGAAATAAAATATTCCAAGAGCTTCAATACTTTTATCAAAACATGGAATCTGAAATTATTCAAAGCAGGGCTTTATGTGTCTGTTTGAAAAGCAAAGATTTTGTTTAGTCATTAATTTAAATGAGGAGAAAATTGTTTAGTCAGCAGTTTTCAAGTCGGCTGTATTTCTGATATGCCGAAGGCTGGCTTAGAAGAGGCCCAAAAGAAGAGCTCTATCCTGCAGTTTGGTATATTCAGCAAAGGTCACGGAGGCTGTGTTTTGTGTAACAGAGGTGTGAAGAAGAATTAATATATTTTTGCATCTCAGGTGCGTCAAACACATGGTCTAGAGGGTCATGAAATGGTATCCAGGAAAATATTGACTGGATGTGTTGACTTTTCCCCTCCATATGCCTGAACCTAACACTGTGGTGGTTTCTCCCAGATAGAGACCTTGCTGCTATGCTTTCTGTCTGTGATACTGCAGCAATACTGGGTTGCTGTGCTCCCATGTTATGCCAGTTTATGCCCTAGCACCTTTTGGAAGTTAGAGGCGGCTTCAGTTCACCGCAATTTCCTTGGTGAAAAAATTAGTTTTGCTGTAATCCAAGTGCCTCGATGCCTCTGGAGTTCCAAACACATTTGAAATATTGGTTGCTTTTTTCCTATTTTTCCTGCTGCCTCTGGAGTTGCTGAGAGGAAAAATGTGCCAGTGAAGAGCTTTTCTGGCAATCCTGCTCTAGGTAACCTGTGATGTCTACAAGGTGTTTATAGTATGTCCTCACATGGTTTTTATATGGTTCTGGAAGAGCAGTCTTCCTAAGACCTAAAGCTTCTTCCAAACAAACTGAAAGTAACTTCCCACACAGCTGAAAAAATACAGTTTTTTGTGGGAAATGTCTTGTTCACACAAGGTGCCTATAAAGTGTTCAGTGGTTTTTCATGATGGTTCATTTTATTTGCAGTGCCATCTTTAACAATGTAAAAACACACCTGAAGTAGCAGATCTGTCTTCTATTTTACGTCTTACCATTGATAACGTTAATATTACTTCACAAATTTCCTAAATGCTAGATGAGATCAGGATAGGATAAAAATAAACTAACTGAAAGACAGTGCTGAGAATGCTTTTTGATTGATGTAAATATCCAGAGAAACAGTTCTGGGTATCAGGGAAGCAATCTCTGGATCAGCTAATTGGATTCGATTTTTAAATGGTGCTATGTACATTAAAACTGACAAAGGCTCTTAAAAATCATTATTTATGCCCATCTATAAATTCTTAGAAATGCATTGCAAAATACTCATGTTATGTCAAGTAATAGGGCAACACGGCTAAGATCAAAGTCTCTGCAGATTTTTCCCAAGAGAAGGAGGAGCAGAGCATGTCCTTTTAATTTTGCAACTTTCTTTATATACAGTGGGCTTGTTTCTCGAAGAAGTGCTGTCACCACTTCATGTATGACCAACAAGCACTTAATATAAGTGCTAAAATATGTCTATCCCAAATCATTAAGAAAAGGTGCAAAGAGTCTTAAAAATGCACCATTTTGTAAAGACAGCTAAGAGGATTTTCAGTGAGTATTAAAAATGGTGCACAAACCCAAGACTCAAACAATGATCCTCATTCTTTGCCCTACTTGCAAATGTAATTGATTCTTTTTAGTAGACCTGTGAACTCTTCAGCTGGTGTCCTGGCCCACTAGTTATAATGGAAATTATTTTCCAATATTCTTTTTCAAAATAGAAGAAAATATAAAAGAAAAATAGAGAAAATAAGGGATTTAAATTTTCATTAGTTTTTACATGATGAAAGGAAATATTAGAGTTCTGAAATACGGAAATAAAAGGGAAATAGGGCATAAAAGACCTGAGGATTTATAAATGGGTTTCTGAAATAAGACTGTAAGAGTACAGTATTTAAGCTTCCCACTCAGTGAATGGAAGTTAGATACCTGTGGAAACCAATCCTTAAGACAGCCAAAACCAACATAACACAGGTGTCTCACTTAACTCCTATGATTTTGCAGAGGCTGAGCAGCTGGTTGTGGGTTTCAAGCTTGTCACTTCATTTATGACCAAAGGCCTGAGTACTGCCTTCAGGTCATGTATACCATGACCATGTATTAAATCATGTAAGGATAGCCCTAGGAACCAGTCTGCAAGACCACTTTTATAGACAAAACACTAGAGTTCCTATGTGTGACATCTTCGTGCATTCACGAGCACTCCAGGGAAATACTTTCAGTGAGGTAAGATTTAGAGCAGATAAATGCTATTTCAGTCCTTGCTTTCCACTTCTCTGAGAAGTCATGGTATCATAGAACTATATAATATTCTGAAAGGACTCATAAAAATCATCAAAATTCAAGTCCTGCACAGGATGCCCCAAGAATCACACAATGTGTCTGACAGCATTGTCCAAACACTTCTTGAACCTTGCCAGGTTTCATCCTGTGACTGCTTCCCTGGGGACTCCCTTCCAGTACCCAACCATCTACTGGGCGAAGTAGGATGTGAAACATTGCTGTGCTTTATATATGCAAAATCATTCCACAGCTGTCAGCCACAGTAGGTACAGTTCCCTACTTAAAAGAAAAATACTGTCTCTAAAAAGACATATCAGTATAATACAGCCATAGGACAGCAGAACCTACTCACTGACTCTGGGTTTCATTTTTTTTTCAGGAATTTCCTCAAATCCACATATGGTTCCTAGTGCAGCATTCTACGTTTGGATTTTCAATTTAGCTGAAGGATCTATAAAAACTTGTGTTGCTCCAAAACTCCCAGTTGACCACAGAGAAAAGGCAGCCCAGGAGTATCAATTATCCCTGTCAACTGTAATTTACACTTTCTAAAATATCTGGCAGATCTCATCTTTCCAGATGCTTTAATAGGAATAATGTATGCAGTA
The DNA here is from genome assembly GCA_034509425.1 of Eopsaltria australis. Taxonomy (NCBI): domain Eukaryota; kingdom Metazoa; phylum Chordata; class Aves; order Passeriformes; family Petroicidae; genus Eopsaltria; species Eopsaltria australis. Next base: position 390,658 of record JAVTVJ010000001.1, read on the forward strand.
AGCTGAAAAATTCATCTTAATAATATTGTTCTTCTGTAATATTTTTCATTCTGATGGAATGCCAAAAAGATTTAGATGTTACACAGAAGAATCTGTTTGAATACCATTTGTAGAGTGCCTAGTAGTCAGACATAGTCAAGAATAGAGATAAAAAAAAGATGGTCAAATAGCTGGAGCACTGAAGATCTGAAACAATTTTGAAATTGTCATTTTTTTTTTCACCCTATCATTCCTCTTACTTGTATGCTTTTCTATATCAATCTGTTATTGTTTGTTCTTAGTTCAGTTTGCAATCCATTTGGGGTAAGAACAATAAAAGTGCTCTGTACTTGCCTAGCATGATGGGAACACACATTTTATGTTCCTCAAGCATATAGAGATTGAGATTAAATAAGACAGCAGTTTAGCATGCAGCCTGGCAGATGCAAGAAGAGTGGTCTTCTACCACTCCAGCTCACATGGCTTCAGCTTTTTTTTACAAAGAAGACATGGCTTAAAGTATCCTGAGTTTCTCTCTAATTTTTCTTGTCCATGTCCTGATCAGACATGTTCTGGCCAAGCCTATGAGATGTAAAGGAACTTTAACCACAGGGTATGTAGCTGAGAGCAGATTTTGCTAATGACTCCTGTAGATTTATTACTAACAAGGCAGATGTATCGGCAAGACCGAGTGATTCCTTGGCCATGGAATTTAACTCTTGTTACTAACATGTTCTGGAGTGCCAACTTTTAATTTGGAAATATTATGTTCCTAGCCCCAATGGTGGGATCTAGAAAGCCAGTTCCAAGTCTGTGGTGTTTTCAATTTTGTTAACAAGCATATTATTTCATAAAATTTAATAATAAAAGTCCTATTTTCTGCCTGCCTGACTCTTAGAGTCATGTCTCCATGTTTCTGCTTCCTATCTCCTTTTTCCCACAAGAGGGAGTGAAATTTTATTACATAGCTGATGTTTCCAGCACTGCTGGTCCAAGACTAGGACAATGATAGGGAAGGATACTGATAAATGACTATAGAAGTACTTGAGATAAAATGGACTATGAGAAGACAGCTGCAGGAAAATTAAATATTTTTTAAAAAGAAGAAAAATAGTGAGTGAGGAGGAGGCTAGAGACAGGCTCAGAGATGGCTTTCCTTAGCAGTATTTTAGGTCCTAATACTCTTGTACAGCCCAAGAAATCCAGAAGAATCCCTCTTGTAAAAAAAAAAAAAAATACTATGTAAATAATCAAGTATTTTGCATAAGTTATATGTATTCAAGTCCAAGCCATCACTTTGTACATACTTAAAATGGGAATGAGGGATGGAATTGTAAGCTGATTAGGTGATGGATTGACCTTTCCATGGCACTGAGGCACACTTACCATTGGGTGTACAGTGTGCTGACCATTAAAATGGTGGTCATGAGTAGCATGATGCTCACATGCTATAAAGGTTTAGGTCTTCTCATGGAGCAAAGCGGCTCTTGATTAAAAGAATTAGAAATACTGTACCTTTCCCCACTCTTAGACAGCTCAATCTTAATTAATTATTGCAGCTGCAGTGTTTGGCACTAATACATACTCGTAGGCCCGTTGAAGTCAATAAAACTCTTCAAGGCCAAAGAGTACCTCACAACAAACTTTTTTCCAGGACTGGGGCCTGGAATTGTTTTGAAGCACAGCAGCTGTGTGATTAGAGCATAATTAGAGCATGTCCTCATTCTGCGGTCAGATTCAAAGAAATATATATCCTCTTCTTGACTGGGCCTGTTCCTACAGGCGAGTGCGCCAACTTCAGATCATTTGTCAATTACAGCAAGATGCACACTCGCAACTTTAGCTCACTTTAGGCATCTCACTAAAGCTACAATTCAGATTCATGAAATGTAGAGACCTAAGTGACCTGTAGTTAATGGACAGAGGCAATTGTCTTCTAGGGGTGATTCAAAGCAGCTGCTCTGAACTTCTTAAGTGCAATGCTGCGCTAAAACTGGTCTGATTTGATACACCCTGCTCAAGGCCATCTAACCTCCAACAAGACAAAGACTTGGGAAAACAGTTTTAGAAGGTGGGCAGGGGAGACTGCTGTCTGAGAATTATGATGATTCATGGCAAAGATTTAAAATGAAGTTACGTAGGAAAGCTGGAAAATAACAGTGAAATTTTATTTGGAAAAAATTCGTATTAACCACACAGAATAAAAAAAGAAAAATTACCAAAAATCTTCCCTAATAGATAGCTATTTCTATAGATTCCATTTAAAAGATTAGAAAAGATGCACCATTTAAGTTTGTAAGTTTGTTTTTAAAGTATTCAGAGAAAAATAAATTGCATACAAGAGGTTCCAGTAGGCAGAAGGGGAAATGGAAACAGAGAACCATGAACAACAATCATGGAACTAAAGAAGGAAAAGATGTAAGTCCAATTTTCAAACAAATTTAGGGAATGCTGGATACAACTGAAAGATAATGGTCCTTCTTTACTGAGTATTGCCTGGAAACAGAGGATCTATTGCTGAGCAATGTTGCTGAAGACATTCATGTGCATCCACGCTCCAAGCATGAATAAATTCAGATCAGGGTATGCCACAAGCATGAAGCACTAAGAGGCTGATGAGAGATCATTAGAGCACTGAATGTCTCAATTTCTAGAGATGAATGGAGACTGTGAAGGTTGCAAAGCCCAGCTGGTAGCTATGCCTCTGCTAGAGAGTAGGGCTTGAGCTCCAGAGCCTGCTTGCCTAACACAGCACACTTCACCAGAGGCCCAGTCTAGCCTACAGAAACTTCCTATCCTGTTTGATACATCTTTATGGAAACAGGGGTTGTTATTCCAGCAGCCAGGCAGACAGACTGTACAGTTTCTTTAGCTTGGTAGCCTTTCTGCAGGCTGGGCTTCCTTCTACCAACCTTTCTACAACCACTCCAGTGGAAAGAAGGACTTGGACTGAGCTCAGCATCCTGAAGTGTCAGCACTGTATTTCTTTCCTTGTCCCTCTTACCTCCCCTGCAACCACACCAGCAGCTGGAATGCAAGGAACAAATGCAGCAATCCCCCTGATCTCCTGCTACTCTCTTCTCTTCCCCACAGCAGCCACTTATGTCAACAGGTACAGGAGGGAATAGATTTCTTGGTAACAACTGATGCTGGTGGTGTCAGAGGCAAATTTTTGTTTCTTTGGAAGGGAATCTGTGGTGGGGATTGGGATGAGGAGAGGATGGGAGAGTGTGTTCCAGATATTGCAACTGCTAAGGTTGGGTGACCTTAATCTAAGCAACAAACTATGCTAAAAATAAACATTTCAAATTTCAGAGCTCCAGGGAAGAAACTGGAGAAAAGGTGTGTCTCCCTTTTAGCATCTTTCTTTCTGAAATTCCATGCACTGACAAACTGGAAATAACAGAAATATTCAGTCTGGTTCTGGCAGGTCTGAGGTATCTGCTCTAGAGAGATGCAGATATTCAAAGACATCTCTGTCTTTTGCACATAAGCTCAAGTCATGTCCTGTAGTCCACAGTCCTTCCCTACCATCCTTTGAAACAGCTGAACTGGTTGGATAGAGAGTGTATATATCAAAAGTAAGTGCTCTGTATCTCCTTGCCAAGATGCCTGGAGCTGCCTATTGAGACACCTAAGCTGATGTTCCAGGCTAAAGGGAATCATTTCCATTCTCAACACTGAGATGCTGTTTTTATTTTAAGAAATTGCAGCAGTGGTTTGTACTACCATCCCATGAAAATTTAGAAAGAAAAAAAATGCAAAAGAGTTTTTGTAATGAAATAGCTTAATCTCCTGATACAAATGTGATGGGAAAACAACAGCTTCAAGTTTTGTTTTCCCTGCTTTGGCATATAAATTCCTCCATCTTCCTTCTTCCACGTCATGGGCAAGTATAATAACCACTGCTCTACAAAGTCAGGTTGGTTCTTTTTTTTTCTTCCCAGCCTCTCTTGTTGATGCTATTTCGCTTCACATAAATAATTAAATATTACTGTTAAATAATAAATATTAAATAAATGGGCCAGAGAGAGAGCAGGAGAAATCCTGGCACTAAGATCTTTCTCATAACATTTTCATGTATTTTGTTGGGATTTTTTTTTTTGGGGGGGGGGGGGAATATGTCATTTTTGTCTGCGTTTAAAAAAAAAAAATTTTGAAAAATTTTGATTTAATTCTTTTTTCCTACCGTTTGTATTGTAAGTTGACTAAACTGAACATGAGTACACACAGGTGTAAACATTGTTTATGTTTCAAATCTCAGACAGCAAATGCCAGAAAGTGTCCAAATTAATTACAGTAGAGAGAAGAATTGTAGAGGTAGGCTTAACTAGTGCCACATTCTATGGGAGGGTTTTCTCTTCTGTGTGTTATAAACATGTATTCAGGCAGCTGTCTAAACAGAAGGTGTATTGAAATAAAAAAAGCACAAAGTGATGTTAAACTCCTGGAGCAGCTGTTAAAGTGGAAAATGTTTGCAAGTCATTGCTCACCTTCCAACCCTGAGCATTCTTCTGCTTTGAGAATATTTTTTCTCCCTCTCCTTAAAAAACCCAACAAACTAATAAATAATATGTTCACCTACACTGTCTGAGTGTGGAAATACCATGAGACCAGATTTTGAGCAGCTTGTAGAAGGAGTTGAAAGCTACAAAAATTGAGTACCAGATATTAAGTGCTTGATGTCAAGAATAAAACCCCCCAAAACAGATTTAACTTTATTTTGAGAGATTCATTCCTTCCAGAAGTGTAAGACACAGACTTACACTAGTACTTATTATAATGAACCAGTTCTTCTCATGCAAATTTCAGGATGCTCAGAAGAGAAAATTTGAATTGGTTGTTTTAAAATAAGTGATTAGATATATATTTAGCAATATACAATCCTAACTACTGAATGAAAAATTAAATGCATTATGCTCAAAATACATTTCATTATTCTAATTGGTTCCATTACTCTAGCTTGGTTTTAGTCTTTGGACATCTTGACTGTGATTTAACTTAAATTTTCCAAATGTGCTGTTCATTATAAACTGAGATTGAGAAAAATGTAGTTTTGACATTTCTTCAGCCTTCAGACCCTTCTTCCAGAGAACCTGAAAGCAAATATTCACATAGGGATGGGCTGATGTGGTGGCTGATTTGGTTGCACAAGGCAGGGATGCTGTGAAACAATGTTTGAAGTTATTCAAGCTCACGTTAGGTGTTACTAAAATGCAGTGAACCATTCTGAAGATGTGCCTGCCATTTTGGGTGGACGACTTGCAGAGGCTGGGTTTGAACTGGAGTGGGGCTGTGTCTGCCCTGTAACCAGGAAATAGGACTGTTCTAGTTTTGCTTCAGTCCATTACGAAAGCTTATATGGTAGGTTTGGATTCAAATCTGTCTTTCTTCTTCAGAATAAAAGGTTTTAAATAGGAAGTTTTGTTTTCCCTATATCCCTCTGTAAAAATATGTATCAGAATTAAAACAAAAAACTTGCTCCTCAACACAAAGGTTATCACAGCATGTATTAATGGCTAAAATAAATACATTTTCCCAACAAGACAAATTATGCAGCAATATTCAGTATACCTGGAAAGGTCAGCACAGAACTCGTCTGGGAGCAGAAACAATAAATTATTTGTGTGATAAAAGCAATGTGTTGCCTAGAACAAAATGCACTGTGTTTTTTAACTCTGACAATTTATTTTCCTTATAAATAAAATATTATCCATGGTAAAACAATGTAGTGTGCAGTGAACAGAAATAATCTACAATTTTTAGCATGCACTTTAACAATGGTGTGAGTAACAGTGAAACAAGTTCAGCAGTAGATGGAGACTAAGAGCTGGCTCTACAGGTAGGGAGGAAGAACTGTGGTTTTAATGTTTCTAAAAATACTATGATACAATCAGCTCTTGTTGCAAGATGTGCAGCCAGCTGGAGTGAAAATTCATAATGACAAGTAGATTTGTATATTCTTTCTGTCCAAAGTATCCATTTGCTTCATTTTTTTTCTTTCAGTGACATACAGCACCCTGCGTGTACACTGAACACTCTGCTAAATCTATCTTCAAAATCCTTTAGCAAGTTTGTGGAAAATTAATTTATGCTGCATAATTACTTTGTCATACATTATGTTCAGGAAAAGGTGTTTTAAAAGATATGTTTTAATTTTTTTTTTATTGGAAATCTTTGTGTTTCTAGTCAACCTGAAAGAAGCATTTAGGTCATGACATGCAAGTCTGTATTAGCACATCTTGCTCTCTTCCCCCTTGCAAAGCCGCCATAGGACCTTTCTTGGCTGAAACCTGATGGAACCTCCTTTAAGTATCCAGATCGAATTAGGGCAATAGGAGCCGTAACCTCTGTTATATGGAAACTATTCCATGATATTCCAGCTCAGGCACTTCAATATTTATAGGTGACAGCATAGAATAAAGGAGCCTTTCCTGAACCACTTAGTTATGAGTATTTTGGGTTCCACAGATGACCCTGAAACTCAAGGATGTGCAGCTACCTTTCTGGCAATACGTGAATTACCTCATCCATGGTGCTTATGAAACACTGGCAAGAGAAAGTGAGAAAAGTCAACTGATATTCACTCAGCTAAGTGACAGTTTTCTTCTGTTACCTTACTGTTTATGTATTTCTAAATTAAGAAATTCAGTTTTAACCTCCCCCACTTTGTTTTTTATCTTCTTTTTGTCCAAATAGAGTGCAAACTTTGGATGGATGAATATTGCTAGAGATAAATACAATACCTGCTTTTGTCCAACACTATAGCATATGTAAGTACTGATGCATTTTTAATATTTTTTCTTCATTGTTTGTTATTAACTATTTCATGATATAGTGGCCTGTTTCTTTTTAAAAATACATCTGTGAATGCATTTGTGACTTACACATCAGCTAGAGATGACCACTTTAATAGTTTTAACTCTTCATACTTCCCCAGCTGTGGCAGGATATGAAGTGAGATTCGCTAAGCTATAGTTGAGTCTTTGAATCTGTCCTGGAGCCTGTGTCACCATGAGAGTTTTTTGGGGTTTTTTTAGCAAAACCTAGAAGTCTCCTAAACTTTTACCACCTTTTGAAACAAGTGATTTACAGAAACAAACAAAAAAAAGGTAATGACATTGGTGCACAATTTGCTCAGACCAAGCATTCACCTGAGCTCCCCTCAGATTTCTGCATTGCTCCTAATCATTTATCATTAGACTCTAGTTACATTCATTAGAGAGGACTAACCATGTTAAATGTTGCTTCTTACAAAGAAAGGCTAGAAAACTTGCCAGATATGTATGTGTTGACATGCAGATAAGCTGAATCCCATAGCTGTGGTCCATAGAACTGGAAAGAGACTCAAAATTGAATTCTGATCAGCTGACTGTACCACGGCTGCTCTGATGGAAACACACTTCTGCATCCTATGCGCAAAATTAAAATAGTTATCATCAGCAAAGAAATTGTAAACCCAGTCCAAACAATCCAAGTGTATTTAATACAAAAAAAGATTCATTATAATCTGTCCATTTTATATGAAAGGTAGCAATGCTATTTCCACTAAACAAAACCCAAAATATTTTTACAATAATGTTTTCATTCACTTGGCATTAATATCTTGGTATGAACCACAATGTGATGGTGTACAATGTGTAATTGTACATATCAAAGCTCAAAGTCTAAACAAAACAAGAAGATATTAATTTTTGGAGTTGTCTTTAATCACTTTAATTTGCATTTTCATTTTATGAAATTTCTAAGTTTCAGCTTTTCATTCTGAACTAAGAGATTTTTAAATTTATTTCTCTAGGCATCTCATTCACTATTTGTTTCTCAACCAGGTCAAATTTGCCTTTCAATTTAAATATATTTTCATGTTTGCAAAAATCAGTGTCAAGGGGGATTTTTTTCGATGGAGGTTACAGAGTATTGCTCCCTTTTCCTCTCCCAAGGTTTCCTAATGTGTCACCCTGCTGAGAACAGTCTGTCCTTTCAGATTTCTGAGATGACACTGGTCATTGTATTACAGCACCCATTTTGGCTTATCTCCCATCAAGTTCAGCATGATAATAAGTAGGATACAGCTAGGTTCCAGTAGCTACTCAGATTGGAAACTAGGAGCTTGAAGCTTGGTGTGATAGGCAAAGGGCAGCTCTTTTCAGCACCAGAGCTCTGAGTTAGTATCTGCCAAAGAAAGCAATTTTTGCACAAGGTAGTGCTGTTTTTGTCAAAAGTAGAAAAAGGCTATCACACTAAGGGAGATGCAAATTATAGGAATTTGTACAGGAGTTTTGCATTTGTGGCTGGGCAGGAGACACGCCTGGTACATCAACCATGGGACAGACAATGTGCACACTCAGCTTCTCTGTCCTGGCCTGCTTTCCTGTCTCACCCATATGACTTGGAAGAGGAAACATGAGGAAGCATGAGATCATTGGTAGATCTTGCTGAAAGCACTTGAAGATAATGTGCCAATTATCTGTGCAACTGGGCTCAGTTACAAGGTTACAAATATTTTTACATGAAACCTAGAAGTTCCCAGTATTTTTAAAAATAAGATGGAAAAATTGAAATCACATGACCATTTACTTCTTCTTTAGTCTTTTTTCCCCCCTACTTTGGTAGGAAACAGTTTTAAAATTTCCAGGAAATCAGTGAAAATTCTCATATATATGAGCAAAGGTTCTGAAAACATCAACTGCAATGCAGAATGGTAGAGCACAAAAACTTTTTCACCTTATATTTTATACTAAATCTGACTAAAGACCCTATCAAGAGACTTAGCAAATCATCATGTCTTACTGTAAAGTAATTTACAGTTGCATTTGCAGGCAGGCATCAGCAGGCTCAAAACTCATTACAGCCAAAGATAACAACATTAACTTAATCCTGACAGGCAAAATACTCCAGTCAATACAATTGCAGGTACAGAGTGTTGAAATATCCAACTGCAAACAATCCTGAGAAAGGTCAACGCAGCACAAGTGTTTAACAATACAAGTGTTCCAGCCCAGTGTTTTAGACAAAGGTTATCATCAATACTCAAATCAGAGAAATTCACATTGAATCATTGCCTTTGAAGTTTTAGCAACACCAAGCTTTCATCATAACCACAAGCAGTAGTATTCATGTATCACAAAGCCTTTGTTTAAAAGCCACATTAAAAAATGCATCCAACTCAAAAAAGTGCGCAAAAAAGTAGTCAACCATTTGTTTGCATTTTTACAATTCATAATCTTTCTGTTCATAATACCTTGTTTACAAAGAAAGGTAGGTAAATATCTGAACATTTGCATTGCTTCCAAGCCCATATTCTCTATAGCACTACCAGTTCCTAGATAGTCTGTTGTTTTCACAAGGTCTTTTGATTTATGTTAATAGTCAAGCTAGAAAATATGTGACTTGCCAGAGTATACAACCGAAGTATTAAATAAAGCTTAGCTGAATTCCTCTTTCAGGGGTACAGGCAGCTGTTTTGGAATCCAACACTGAGAATAAAATTTAGCTCTAAAAGTAGTAGTCACCTTCTAATTAGCAAAATTTCAAGAAAAAGCAGGAAAAGAACTCCTGAAACACAACAATGATTTGCCTTAAACACATCTTTGTTTCAGTCGAAATAAATTCCTTATTGATTTTGATGCTTGCAGCAATGCTTGCCATGATGTTAACATAGAAATAAACAACATTTATAGTATCTATTAACCTTATAAGGCTGTTCCTCTGTACTTAATGACAAGTGGCTAAGGTCCCAATATTCTAGTTATATATGTGGTTTTTCAGGTCAGCTAATGTAAATCACATCTTTTTTAAAGCTAGTATTTTCAAGGTAATATTGAGACAGGAAGCTTGTTCCTCCTAATATTTTAAGTTCAAAAGAAAATAACTTCTATAATTATTAGATTTTGAGGCCTCATTTCTCCATTGAATCAAGTCACGTTAGGGATAAATGCAAGAAAAACAAATTCAGAAGTTCAGGAGTGTATTTTTTTCATAATTTTTCAATAAAAAAAATGTTTAGTGTACCCTAGCAATGGGTTAACTCTTCGCGTGAAGAGTAACATGTACAGATAGCTGTAGAAGATTATCAAATTACTCTTTGCTGTGGTCTTTGCTGTGGGGGAACAGTTTTTATGACAATAATAACTGGCACGTTACTGAGTCATGACTCAATTTCTAGGAGAAAGCTGATGCTTCTCGGGGAGGGACAGTCTCGAAGGTTAAAGCAACCATGCTTCATTAAACAAATACATCCCACTAGATCAAGTGCCAATAATGACATAACTGACACAGAGCAGAAGAGGTCTGCACCATTGTTCTCACCTTGTTTCCACCAGCGTGTGTCATTGTGGATGTCTGTGCGAGACCCAGCACCAGCAAGGGGAAGAAAACAAATGATGCTTTTGTAGGGAGAGATGGGCACAACACAGAAATGTAATTTATCAAAACAAAGGAAAGACTGGAGCTGAACATCTGCATACACGTGTAGATAGACCTTAATTTCCAAGGTGTTGCAGAGTATAATCTGGGGAAAATATTAAGAATGATTTTCAGAACATTTGTATTGTGGTTTCTTTGTGGAACTGCAGGTAAAGTATGCAATGTTGAGACATTTGTGCTTAATCCACAGTTTGTGTAAAATATCTGCCTGCATTTCTATTTCAAATTTCTCTCTGATCAGATTTGTAAGAGCTAATATGAAAGAATTAGTGGTTCTTAATATAAACTGAAATGGTCAGCTATTAGCATAAATACTCTGCCTCTTATAAAACTTAATAAATTTCAACCATTTATACCATTAATTCATTCCTTCTCCAGTGGTGATCTTAGCAGAGTGATACAATGGACAGCTAACTGAAATTAATTCTTTAGTTATCTCAGCTCTATATATTGCCAAGTAAACTTCTACACCAGACACATAGTAAGATCAAGCAACAATAACTTTCTCCCTCATATCTCAGTAATTATGCTTCAAAGACTCAGAAGCAAGAAGTTTATTCAGTTTTTATTTAAGTGCTCTTACAGGGCTCCTTCCCCCAAACCTGCAAATGATATAGTACCCATTTACTCAACCCAAACTGGCCACCTTTATTTAAAATTACTTTGGGATTTTTAGCCTTTCTACTTTGCAGGGAGGGTGCACACTCACTCAGTTAAGCACTGAGGGTCAGCAGTGTCTTAGTGATCCTGATGAACCATTATCACCATCCGTGGGAAAGAGTCAGATGATAACATAAGACTACTTTGCCTTAAAAAATAAACATGGAAAATACCATGCAAAAGTGAAATAGTTACATGAATATTGAACCTTACACTTCACCTAAGGTGAAGTATGCAAGGCCCAAAGCAAGTTTGGATGTTCACACTCTAGTGAGTAAAGTCCTGAGGCTGCCTGGTTCCTGCCTTAACAAGAAAACTTAGAAGCTTCAACAGCTTTTCCAAGAACTTCATATCTACTACTACCATTCTGTTTGAATATTTTGACTTGTCTGTTCTACTTTCTCTTCAGATTATATGGAGTTCAAGGCTCCAAAAAGCACCTTAAAGCATATTTTAAGTCTTGGTCATATTTGCTGCCCTTTGATGTTCAGACCATCTATAGTCTTCTTTCCTGGTTTTATAATAAACCAATCATCACACCTTTAGTTTGATAATTTTCACCAGCAGCAAGATAATTGTTTGAGGAGAATGGTAATATGGAAATGGAAAGAAACTGTGACAGGGAGTTTGCTGCTTCTGGCTGTGCCTGCTTTAAAAGAACAGTGGAAAAAGTACAAATCACCTTTTTCCTTTTTGTGTGTTTTTGTGTACAATACACACATACAGTGTGAGTGCACTTTCCTGTTCACAATGAAAAACTTTTGAAATAATTGACTTCTCCATTATAGGGGCAGAGAACTGAAACACCTCAAAACTTGCTTCTCACGTATAAAATCCAAAAAGCAGTAATTAAGGTTGAGAAGGTTTGTTGCTTTTTAAGTAAGCTAAGCTGACATACACTACTCACTATGTCAGGATATTTGGAGGCCACAAAGGTTAATCACTAAAATTTAGCACATAGCCACCATGGCAAAGCACTTCAGCGACTTCAGACTAGGTTTAACTGTCTTGCCCCCACCCTAGTCACCCCTTATCTGTGCACCTCTGTTGCTAAATTCCTATTAGAGAACAAATTAATAGGTCTGAGGTACTTAAGATGATCTAAAGACTTATGTTGATGTAATCTGTTTAAGATGATGTAAAGGTTTAGCATAGATTATACTCATATATCTGAAAGCTTTAGTTTGGTTTATCTGCAAAAGCCCTTCCAGGACACAGTTTGGAGGGGATGGAGGTGTAAAGGGAAAAGGGAAACACCGGAAATGTTGAAGAATAGTTAAGGAGCAAAGGTGCATATTTTGCCTCAAGCCATGCATTTGAAAGACTACATAAGTACAGATTTAGAAACACATGGTTATTCTGGAATACTAGAAAGATGCCAGTCAATCTAGTTTATTAAATATCTCCCAAATGTGTTAAAGGGAAATTACTGTTGACATTATTAGAAAGTCGCTAGATTTGTTATTTGGTAATCATTAGAATTGTTTCACCCCTTGAAAAGGTACAAATGAAATCTTACTATCTAGACTAAATTTATGCATTTATATATTTAAATAAAAGCCTGTACAAAAGATAACTTTGAGAAGAGTTAACAGCATTCATCACCTTCCCATTTCCTATCAGCTCCACTGTAGGATAGATATCACTTACAATGGATGCTGAGATTTCCTATAGTTACCTAGAATTATATTATTTATTAATATAATTTTATATATATGTATTACATATAATTTATATATATTTGTTTTATGTTTATAGTTGCCTATAGTTATAAGTTATATTGTCATGCATATGTACAAGGGAGGGGAAACCTAATTAAGCTTTTCAATCTTAATTGTTACTCTTCCTCACCTTTGAGACTTGAACTAAAGAATCTTAAACTTGTTTTTCCATTTTATGTCTCTCCAAGAAAAATTCTAATTTTTACTACTACTGATTTGTAAAGGTACATGACGATAGCTTCTATGCTTTGCTTGTAATAAAATAAGATAGCATTTAAGGATTCGTTGGTGCTTGAATTTCTGCCTTCCTTCCAAAACAATGTGAACTTTCCAGCCTACGTGCTAAAGATTGAAGTTCCACAAAGATAAAAATGGACAACGTTTCTTTAGCAGACAATTTGTCACATAGCCTTTAAGTTTTACTAGCCCGGAGAGATATCCGACAACTAAATAGTGAAAGGAAAGTGAATGATTAGCTGGCAGACCTTCAGGCTACTGAAAGATAGTTTTAGTAGCCTGTCATGAAAATCTGTGGCCCCAGGCTGTGGGGCTACTTTTTATTTCCAAGCCTGTTATTGATTTTGGTATGAAGAAAATAATTTGGTGTTGTTGCTTAAGGTGTCACTGAGAAAGGAAAGAGAAAAGGGGGAAAAAAACCCAACCACATGTTTCATTTGCTAACAGTTTTTAGTTCAAATTTACCTTTTTATTACAACAGCGATCGAGCTGGTAGATGAAGGGCATTTACTACTTAAAGGTACTACCATCTTTATGAAACATGGCACACTAATCGAAAACACAAGTAAACTGAAAATTAAATTTAAAAGCCTATAATTTAGTATCTTCCTTGCCAGGAATGATGACTTTCATTTACAGAGGGAATCCAGAGCTGCTCAGGGTCAGTCTGATGTGTGCCATTTTCAGGCCTATCATGGAGGCTGATGGAGTTGATTAATTTCTTGGAACTCAGCTTTGTCTTCTCCAGCTCACTGAACAACTTCATTTCAGCTGATGAGTTCAAACAGGGGTCAGAGCAATCCTCATTTCTGACAATCCCACAAAATGGGAATTAATTTTATGAGTTAGTACTATTGTGTTCAAAACTAAGCAGAAAACAGTCAGCTGACTTAACCTAAGGAGGGAAAGAAATATTCCATTTACAAAACCTACTAAGATATACTGAACTGTTTAAAAATACAGGAAAATATTTACATTAGCCAGGGAAAATGATTAAACATCCCATAGAATCTAATGCCTGAAAATCTGTTTAAGATCCATGTCAGAGCAAACACTTAAATTGTAGCTGTTGCTCTTCATAATTATTAATAAAACACATTTGAGGTGGATTAAAAAGAGTTTGAGAAAACTGAAAGATGCAGGGTGATGAGGAGAACATGCCTGCTTTAGAGGTAAACAAGACTGCAAATTCTAATTTTGTTTTAGTGACGGCTGAGATATAACAGAGCAATGCTGTTCATGTAAGTAGCATTGGCATTTAATATTATGAATACTGATGGTCTCTTCAGAAAGTGGGTATTTCACAATGCAGTCTTCGATCTTTACACTCAAAGATGATTAAATACAAGTAACATTATTAAGCAAATGCAATTATGAAAAATTATATACCAACACCACCACTTTATCTAACTGTTGTTACATCTTTGAGATACTACTGAGAGTTATTTTGAAGATTTTTCTAATAGCTATTATTTCCATAGAATACTCTAGAACTACTTGTACCTTACGTAACCAAAACTTACATATTAGAATAATTTGCTCAGGATGCCAATGCTCTGGCATTTTTCTTCCCATGTTCTTCCTCATTTTTTCTTCTTTGAAAAATCTGCCACATCTGAAACACCAACTAGACAGATGGAAGTGTTTTTTTCTCTTTTAGTTTGCTGGGGTCTGGTTGAATATCAGGGATCAGGAACAAGGAGGGTACCATATTCAGCAGCAGTCATTGTGAGTTGTTTCAAACAGACAATTAAGTCTTATTTGATGTAAAAAGTTAAAACACAGACTTCAAAATGGAATTACATTAAAGTCCTGTGATTATCTATTCATATATAATTCCAGTAGTGCAACAAGATAGAAGCTGTAGATTTATCTGTTTAATCTGATTTTGAATGTGAGAGTTGTCTCTCCACCAGTTTATATGCAAATACTATGATCTTGTTCCTTTCTTCAGGGTACGAAACAACTCTGGCCGGATGGCATGGAGGAAAGTCAAGTACAGTCAGATTACAAAGGTCACATTGTTACTTTGATGTTTTATTTTTCCTCCAAGTTGTAAAAGGATCTTTTTATTCCTTCCCTAACCTGGTAGTCCAGAAAACCTCAACATCCAAAAAGTGTCAATCCAACATTTGTTCTCTAGGAGGCTAGAAACATAAATGCTGGTTTAGATGAAATAACTGTGGTCATGGACTCATCCTGCCGGGAAATTTCTATGGGATTTTTAACTTTGTCACCCCTTACTTTTCTGGGAGACAGGAGGATGAATTCAAACTTTTCCTTATCTGTATGATTTGGTTTGTCCTTTTAAATAGGATTGACTCCAGAAATTGCAGACTTTGGGTTCAAAATACAGAATCACTTTATTGAAAGGAATATATGAAACATTTTCCAAGTTAACCTTTCCAACTTCCATTGTTTTCTATATCAAAAGATATGGCAAATCAGCACCTCAGAGCCAGAAAACAAAATATTTCTTCTGTCACTTTTAAGTCCAACAATTATCGAAGCTCTGTATGGTGGAGCATATGAAGTTTAGGAGCTTTCATTCATCAGCTGATGTTTGATACTAACTCATGTAATCCTTTAAATCTTCTTGTCCAATGAAGCTGAGAGATTGATGCAGATCTTAGTAGCAGCAGATGTGGATGATATGATGTTTTTAATTGACAAATGCATTCACATTCTTAGATATTTCACTCAGAATAAATTACTCCATTGTAACTTGCAATTGAAAAAAAGCAAGCTGTAAATAATATTTTAAAATATCACTATGACAATGACTCTGTCACAATGACTTCTAGTTGCTTAGAAGTGACTTTTTCTGAAAGACTTCTTTATATAGAAATGCTTATCATTTTGATAGCAAGACTAGAGAGGAAAAGATGTGAGAATGGTTTAGTTCCACTATAGAAGCCTTCAAGTGCTACAGATTACAGTCCATGGCCTACAAAAATAAAGTTCTGGAAAAAAAAATGTGTTTCGCAACTAATTTTTACTTTGAATTATGCATAAAATCTTTATCACCAAAGGTATCTTTTCCAGTGAAAAAAGGAAAAAGGAAAAAGAATGTATTCATTAATTTTGAGCAACTGCTCATTTTTCTTCAAAGAAAACTCTGCAAAGTGAAAATCTGTCTTTTTAGACTAACGTAACTAAGGTTGCTTCTCCTTCCAGCATGTGCAAAACTTTCAGACTGCCTCTGCTTTTCCTAGTCACAGGATGGTAATTTATGTTTTGCTCACAGCTATCCACAGTGTATCTAGTATCCACCTTCCTTTTTTTTTTCCTTAATAAAGAAGGAACTTAGGCTTTTAAAATCTAGAGTTCCACTATTTATCCAGATTACAATTCTCTGCCATTTCTGTATTGATGCGGTGACTTCTCCACATTTGGCATTTTCTGTACTAGAATGTAGCCAGACTGTGTCATAGATTAAACCAATTTCCAAATCCTACATACCTTGAACACAAGGATTACAAGCAGTGTCGCTTGAATTTTGACTGCTGCAATCTACTTCAAACTCCTGGGCACTGTTTACATAATCTTCTGAATAGTGCTGCTGACACATAAAATGATTTGTGAATATACATACCTCTGTATGGTAATTTCTAAAATGTAAACTGATTACTCAATAAGAATTTACACTAATTAGAATACAAGTATAATTTGCAAATTACAAGATATTAAAAATTATACATGTTTTGGTGCTTTGTAGTGCAGAGAACTTTGAACTTCCACCAATGTTAGGAGGCATTCTACCAGCTGTAGATCTGTGTCTTTCATTGGCACTGTACAGAATGAAATCAAATTGATCTTTTGATAGCACAAGTTTCGTCCACAATTCTAGGATCAGGAAAGTGCAACTGTCTTTGTATCTATGTAGGCTGTAAATTGGAGTTGCAGTTTTTTCTGCAGTAAAAATGAAATTATATGCTATTCAAAATGAACTATAGGATGTAAAATGAGCATGACTATGTATTCAGATTTGACACAAATGCATTACATTTATTTCAGATGCTGCTGTGTCTGCTTAACAAATTATGGAAAGGTTCTAGCAGTCTTATGGCCCAATAGATGAAAGTAGAAGGAGGAACTGAATCATAAATGGTACATAACAGCAAACACTTCTGCATCAGTCACTCGCCATGTCTCCTTGTCATATGAAAAAATGGACAATACACATGGGAACTGTGTGCTATCCATTCAGAAGTCTTCAAACAGCATTCCTTTATGAATCCTCATAAGATACAATTCTGAGAAGTAGAGGAGCTAATGTCTCTCACAGAGGAGTTCTTCTCTATTAAACAGTACATTGCATCAATGGGATAGCAAACTATTATGAATTGGGATTTTGCATTTATTTAATTATCCTTAATCTGGCCTTTTGCAACCAAGATCTCCTACCCACTGTGCTTCACAGTGCTCTGCCCATTTATGCCTAGAAAGGATAAAGCATGGATTGCAGCCATTGGGACACTTCTGCCCATCCCTAGAAATTCACTGTTAATCTGACAATCTGACCTGAAGTGACCAGTTTTAGGAAGAATGTAATTTACTAATTATGCCCACTCCGTTTTAGGTTTACTTCACCCTCTCAGTAGCTTCAGCCCAGGCACTGTCACCTATACTGTTCTGAATGGTTGCTCATGAATTAATGTGCTATCTCTGATAACCTGGCCACAACACTCTGAAGATGTTGAAAACTGCAACCTGGGACTTGAACTTCTGCTTAAAGTCAAGAAGATTTGAAAGTCCAGGAAAAATATTTAAATTCTCCAGATATGAGATTACACTCGTGTTTTGCAAAGTCAAGAGGTTGTGAAGACCCTATCACATTTGAAGATTGATCCCAATCATAAATAACATGAAAGAATACAATAACTACCTTAAGAACAGAAGATCTGTCAACCAAATAAATTAGATTTATCCTGCAAAAAGCAGGTAACATTATCCTTTATTGGCATCTATATTGATAACTGAATGTGCAAAATGAATGATAAGTTTGATATGAGGAGATCATCTGAAAAAAACTGATAAAAGTCAGTGTTTTTTTTAATCCTTGAATAATTTTCTCATTTCTTAATATTCATGTTTATTTCAACAAGTACCAGACATAAAATTAAAGAAAAGAAAAACTGCAAAAGGCAGGGCTATGGTAACAAAAATATGGTAATATGTCCAACATCAGGCATATAATGGTTTTATTTTAAAAAGAAAGAAAAAAAAAATATTTAGAATACATGAGGTAACAGTGAACAATGAACATCAAAATTATCATTTTGACTTCTTTTCAGTGGGGAATGTGCTATATGGGCTTTATATTCTAAAATATTGTTTACAGTTTGTCATTTTATACAGTTGCTGGACACACCTACATCTTTCAGCATTTATTTGTGGGCTTTTTTCTGCTTCATACCATCAGTAAATTTACATCAAGGCTTCCACAGAGCCCCAGCATGGCTGAGATTGAAAGAGACCTCTGGAGGTCTTCTAGTGTAGTGTCCCTGCTCAGGCAGGGCTTCTAGAGCAGATTCTGATGGCTGCTGAATATGTCAGCACATTCCACAGTCTCTCTGTGCAAGCTTTGCCAGTATTTGCTGATGTTCAGATGGGACCTACTATGTTACAATTTGTGCCCATTTCCTCTTGTCCTGTCATTGTGCACCACTGAATAGAGCCTGGCTCCATCCTCTTTGCGCCCTTTCTTCGGGTATTTATGTGCATTAATGGAATTCCCCACTGAGCCTTCTCTTCCCCAGGCTAAACAGTTCCAGTTCTCTCATCATGTCCTTGTATATAAAATGCTCCAAACTCCTCATCTCAGTGGTGCTATGTCAGACTGTCTCCAGAGTGTCCATGTCATTCCTGTAGCCCAGAGCTGGACCCAACACTCCAGGTGCTGCCTCACCAGTGTTAAGTAGAAAAGAATGATCACCTCCCTCAGTCTGCAGGCAATGCTGCTGTTAATGCAGGACAACATTTGCCTTTTTTGCCACATTGTCGGGTCATGTTCAACTTGGTGCTCACTAGGATCCCCCAGGTCCTTTTGTGCAAAGCTGCTTCCCAGCCAGTGGGACCCTGCCTTGTACTGTGCCTAGGGTTTTTCTATTCAGATACAGGTCTTGTCACTTCCTCATGTTGTACTCTTCAAGAAACATGCAAAACATAGTGCACAAAAAACTCACATTCTAGCAAAATGTAACAAATACAAATTAAAAATTTTCATTTTCCTTCAGTTCCCACCCTTAACATCCATGAAGAAGAAAATGTATAACTAGTACACTGAGCATATCAGATACACAGCGTGGGGTAGGCAACACATTTCCATGTCTTGAGTGTGCCTGACATTCCTTTGTTGACCAGTATTCAAAAAGGATTCAGGACCCTTCATGTCCTTTCCCTGAAAGAATCCAAACTCTGTCATTTACCATTGGTTTTAACCACGACAGTCAAACCAACACATCTTCAGTGCCTGCCACAAAGCTTATCAGTCAGACAGCTCCCCACTCAGCATTTGGGAATCCCTTTTCTGAAGATGGTGACTCCTATAGTGGATTTTATGGCAGAGTTGCTTTCTGGAGTATGACCCCCTATTCTACTGCATTCACAGGTTTTTTACATTTGGTTCTTGCAGTTCTGTATTCACACAGAGAAATATTTATTATATATCTATGTTTAGGGATTTATGTTCTAGATATTTAGATATTCTCTATAGACATGCTATATACTACAGGTGTGTGACATTACACACAGAGCGACAAGGAAATAATAAAGACCTTAATTTTACAGTTGCATGTGCAGCTATAAATTTATAATTATAATGTACATCTAAGATTTTAGATTTACATCTAAATAGCTATCTTCAGTACTGTAAGATGTACTGTAAGATTTTGGATATGTCTGTGTTATGATGAAGAAGACATCAGCAACACACATACAGCTCAGAAAGGAAGTGTAAAATTAATGTGCATCCTACAGTGATGGGCTTACTTGCTACTTCAGCTTCTCTCAGAATAGCCAGGCCAGCAGGGACAGAAATTCAACTGACAGAACTGGAGAGTGGCAGCAGAAAGCTGTAAATTATCATTGGTGACAAGTAGACTGTATACACATACATCAGTGTGTCTTAAAGTACTGGGAAATATAACTGGTTCACTGCTTATCCCTTTTTTGGCTGCATCTCTGATGTAATTATCAGCTGTTCAATTTATGTTTTTAAAACTCAATAAATGTGTGTTGAGCATTAAAAAAAAAACAGAGGAGGAGGGAAAGGACACCTCAGTTCCCTAGCACAGGCTTTTGTTAGCTATGTGCTATGACACAGATCTTACTTTGCTCATGGACTGGAATTTTTTTTCTCAAAACTTCTTTTCATTATTAAATTGAACAAGTAGGAATTGCAAAGCTGAGCAGATGGTTTCAGGACTCCCAAAGTAGCTTGCCTTTTGGACAGAAAGATCATTAGGCTATGGGAAGTATTAATTAACAGTTATCATTTTTGGGAGTTCTCAGCAGCTGACATTGAAAAGATCATTAATTTTCTAAAAAATATTTTAAAAAACGTTATTTTAAAGTTATGACTAAATTTGTCAGCCTCCAATGAAAATCAAATGGGAGCAGCTGTCATAAAACGATGGACCATTGGAATTCTTCACTATAGCAATGGATAAACAAGATATTATGGTACAGACATTTACCCCTGTGGAAGTGATCAGCGTTTTATCGGGGAAAAAAGACCTTTTTCCCCCCGCATTAGTACACCTGCTTCAGAGCTGATCTGATTTTTCTACAGAGCTAGGCTCTGTCCCTTGGAAAGATACATTTATGATGGAGGCTACAGTGCAAGTCAGAGGTTGGGACACTGGGAGTGCATCCTTCTCCAGCTGCCCTCATGCTTAGAACAAGCCCACAAACTCTTCACAACAGTTTTTTATTTATTAGAATGAAGAGAAAAGGAAATCAATATTAATTTACTGTACTGTTTTAAAGAAAGAGTGGATAAGCTATTTGTGCACAGTGGGACATTTTCCCAGTAGAGGAAAAAATATATTTTGAAAATTAAAAGCTCATGAATGAATATGTAAGATACATAAACATGAGCCTATAAAATCTGTAACAGTTGTTGATAAGATTTGTAACAGCCACTTAGGTTTTCACAAGTGTGATAAAGTCTTCTGACAGAAAAAGCATAATTTAATGAGTTAGCAAAACTCAACAAACTGACTAATCCATTTAGGTCCCGGTGATATTTTCAAGCACATAAACTTTCCTTGCATTCAGGAGGCAGCTCTTACAAATCAAACTACGTTCATAAATACTGCTATACTAATGAAGGGAGAGTGAAACAAAACCTGAAATTTATTAAGATTGAAGTTGGTAAACGCTGTCTTTTATTTTCCCTTGTGCTAACATCTTTCAAAAGTAAAGAGCATGAAGAGAAAAGTCAGCAAGTGACTAGGGGAGAAATAAGTAGTGATAGTGACTGGATTATGTTGATCACACCAGTAAAACAGCTACCCATGGCACAAGAGAGCTGGGACTGTCAGCCTGGTACCATCTGGCAGCCAACATTGCAGTGCCTGACATCAAGGAAGTTATGTTAACTCCACCACTGAAAGGGGCTGTGAACTACGATCAGAGATAGAGCCCCATCAACAGACATCTATTTTCCTGCTTTGCCATAAACGTCAGTGTCCATAGACCCCTCAATTATTCAGTGTTCTGCTGAAGGTTAAAGGCTTAGAACTGATTTTATAAGGCAGTCTTGACACATATTGTTTCCCCTGACCACACACACGCACACACACACAGGATGCAGGCTGGGAATGCCACAGTGGATAAAGATCAGCAGTAATTCATTTGCAATAATTAGAGAAAAAATGAGCGGTGCTTAAGGTGAGGAAAAAGCAACAGAATTCATTACTTTGGAAAATATTCTTTGAAAGCAAAAGGCTAAACACATTCAGCGGATTTTTTTGTTGATGTTTTTCCCATTTTCAAAACCAACATTACAATTTTATGATGCACAAAATGGAAAACTTTCAAAAATGTCAGGTTTTGAAAAAGATTACTATGAATAATGTATTTCAATACAGCTTTGTCAAACTGTTCTATAGTACATACATTTGTAATTTCTTAACACTGAATTTACTGGGAAGTGACACTACTGTGCTCATGCTGTTCACACTTGTTTACAAATAGAGGCAGTCAGTCTTTGAGCTTCAAATCCAAGTGTCCAGATACTGACGTGACTTGCCTGAAAGCACTGGCAGGAAAAGTGTGCTGTGTTAAAAATTCATAAAGAACACTGCTTTTTATTTCAAGAGTAACAGGAGCAAAAGGTTTTTGCAGTGCCCTGGGAAACAGAAAGTTCAAATATTGTGAAGTTGCAGGAGTAGATCAGAGCATACTATTCACAGCTAAAGCCTACAAGGCAGTTCTTTATAGTGTCTTGGGTGAGACAACTGAAGGAGAACTGAACCTAAGGAGCCAATTTGCTGAGTTTTGTTCAGTCTGTAAATTGAGTAGTTTTTATTATAGAATCATGAACTGCAAGAGCTGCATATTGAACAGTGGAAAACTGTATTTGAATCTGAGTATTTCTAGGTTATGTAAACTTATGTTTCTGTAACTCCTCCAAAATGTCAGATAGACCCATGGAGGGCTGCTACAACAGATTAGATCTTTCAAAGTTCTGTCAACAATTATTGATCCCATAGCTGGCTACTTTTTCAGACACCTTTATGGGAAGAAGCTGTGTTCAGGCTCCAGGCTAGAAGACAGGTATGGGTTTAGTTTTTTGTTTTGTTTTTCTTTTATAAAGCTGTTTGTGTGCTCAAACTTCCCCTTCAGAAATGCATGCACTCACTGAGTTAGATCTAAGAGTTTACTACCTAAGGTGTAACATTTTTTTCATCCTCTTGTTCTCTTTATCCTGAAGTCTATGCTGACTGCTAACAAAACTGCTATGCATCATGTATTTTAAGATATCTTTAAATGAATATTCAGCAAAACTGCCTTGTATTTTAGACAGTTTCTGAACCAGATCCTTCTAGGAGAGACAAACAACTAGAAACACTTGTCAAATATGTTATTTCATACATTTAATTAATATCTATCAAATGTCTGTCAGATGGCTGACTGAATTCTTTGAGGAAAAATTAGTAGAATAAAACCTCAGCTTTTGACAGTAGTCAAATTATGCAAAGGGAGTCCACCTCAAGCCTGAGTACACAAATACCTTCACATACAAGTACCAAGACAGCAGCATTATGTGAAAAGCTCTCACACTTTTGGGAGGAGGGAAATTAGCATGCACTAGGCAGTACTCAAATGTACACAACATGGGGAACAAACAGGAGGAACCAGAGATCTTTGTGCAGGTAGAGCCTTGAATCACAGTGGGGTCACAGGGATGTGATGGGAAGGCTCCTATGAGTAAAAATACCACAGTGGGTGGGTACAGACTCCTTAGGAAGGGCAGGCTGGGAAAGAAAGGAGAGAGAGTTGTCCTTAATGTGAAAAATTGGCAGGCACACATGGGACTCTGCCTTAAGACGGATGGCAAGCCAGTCAAGAGCTTATAGGTTAGAGAGCAGACAAACATGTGTGATGTCATGGTTATCTGCAACAGGCTGCTTCAACATTAAAAATAAGCAGATAAACCCTTCTTAAAACAGGAGGAAGTGCATATTCATATGCTTTTGTCTCCATTGGACACTTTTAAGTACCCTGATACCTCCTGCTAGGGCACTACAGCAAGCCACAAGCAGCCCAAGGAATTTGTAGAGAGAGTTGATGACAGCTTCCTAAGACAGGTCATCAGTGTTTGGAGAAGGGTAGATTCGCTTCTGAACATGATACCTACAAACAATAAAGTCCTTGTGGGACATGGGAAGGTCACTGAAGGCCTTGGCTGCACTGATCAGGAGATGAGTTCAGGATCCAAAGAAAAAGGAACAAGGTAAAAAGTAGGATCACAGTTTGGATTTTAGTAGAGCAGATTTTGCCCTATCCAGGGACCTGCTTGTAAGAGTCACACAGGGGACAACTGTGGGGAGAAGAGGGGCCCAAGAGAGCTTGTTGGTTTTCAGGAATCAAGTTCATTACATCCAAGCTCAAGAATGGCTTTCCCCCAGGACCAGAATATCAAGCAAAAGTGGCAGGAGGCCAACATGGATGCACATGGGGCTCTTGAATAAACTCAAATATCAAAAGGAAGCCAAAACTCATGTAGGGTAGGAATATAAAGCCTTAGAGGTCCATTCCAAACTGAAACATTCAGTGATTCTGCAATTCAGTGACTTTGTGAAATAATCACAAAAATGTCTAGTTCTTCCTGGTTTGTGTTTGTGAATTTTTTTTCCTTTTTTTCTTAGGTTTGTTTAGTCTTCTCATTCCTTCTCTGCTTAGTCTTGAGAAGAGGAGGCTCAGGGCCTCATTACTCTCTAAAACTCCCTGAAAGGAGGTTGTAGTGAGGTGGGGACCTGTCCCTTATACGGTGACTGCAGTGAGAGGACAAGAGACATGGGCCTACGTTGAGACAGAAGATTCAGATTAGATATTAGAAAAAAATATTTCCATTGTTAGGGTGGCTAGGATTGGAATAGGTTGCCCAGGGAGGTGGTGGAGTCACAATCCTCGGAGGTGTAAAGTGTCTGGATCTGGCACTGGATTATATGGTTTAAGGGTTTAGGGGTACAGTGATAGTGATGGATGGGTGATTGGACTTCCTGACCTTAAAAGTCTCTTCCAACTTTGGTGATTCTGTCATTCCATCACATGTTACGCTATGTTTTTCTGGGTCATCTAGAAAAATACCTTATCTTCACACCTAGGCAGTCCTAAAGCCTCCTACAGTTTTCTCATGTGCTAACAGAATACTTACTGCCTGGTGAATGTCAGCACTCTAATCCTTTCCAGGTGAAAATAAGTGGCAGAGAGAGGATGTGAGAATACTGTCATGAGGCATTTATGAAGAAGCTTACTATCATTCATTACGAAGCTTCTAGCAAATGATATTATGCTGTGATTTGTGAAGTTAATATCCAGTGGACCAGGCAAATGTACAAGATTTCAGAGCTCCATTCTTTCAGTCTCAGAACCTTTAGCAACAGTGGAGCAGAACATCAACAACTTTCATTCCCTCTCCTCTTTGGCAGAGCTGCTTGATATTCTCACTGGTACTATATAGCTGCTCCTCTGGGGATTTTTTTCTATTTTTTTCTTTTTTTCCTCCTTTTTTTTTTGCTTGTTCATGAGAAAAGTATTGGTTTTTTCCTCAACTTCTCTACCTAGAAAGAGAAAGGATTTTGAGATGGCAGAACTTTGGGATGAAGGCAACCTTTTTGTCATTTCCCATTGATAACTTCAGAGGATTAACTATTTTTTGGTTATTTGGAAAATCAGTCCATAGACTCAAATTATAATTGTCTTGATGTATTAAAGATTTTTAAGCATATTTTGCAAATGCATCAGTATAATGAGACTGCCTGCTTTGTAAACACCAGAGCAACTTGAATTTGATGCCTTTTTTCCAATGGCATGGCACATGCAAACATCTGTATTAGTAAACTGAGCATGCTCTACTCAAAAAAAATGGGTGACTACAAAACTTTCGCTTTATGCAAAGTGCTATTTCAATTAATTTTGCTTGGATGAAGAAGCAGTCCCCCGGGACCTCTTCTTACACACCACAACTCTGTAGCGCCCATGTAATACAGATTTCCACTTCCAGCAATAAATGTGCAAGAATTTTTCTCATATCTTATTCAAGCCCTTTGTTTCTCACTGCCTAGACTTCTAGTCTCTGATTTTCACTCTCACCAAAGCAAAAAAATCCAGTGTTCCTGCAGCTTTGCTGCAGCTGCTTGCAGATATAACTATGACTATACAAAAGTCTTGAAGGTCAGATATCACTTGAGTACAGGTTTAGTGCCTAGTAGCTCAGATTTTAATGATATCTTTATTCACGAGGAACACTGTGGAAATTCTCCTTGTTAGACACTATAACAGAAAAAGTTCATCTTTTTAAAAATTAGCATATGTACAAGTCAAAAGCTTCATCTTGAAAATGCTGCCCCAGTAAAGGAAAAGTGTCAAATACCCTCCAATGAGTAGAAGGTAGGAAGATGCAATTGCAAAATAAATGCCTTTCACTTATTAAATAAACAAAATAGTGTAGAGTTAATTCTTGAAAAATTCAGGTCTATTATCTTTGAAGTTCACCCATTTTAAATGTGGTCAGATTTTTCTACCAGGATAAGACTTTATCAGGCTGTTACTGAAAGAAAACATTAAGTGTGTGCTGCTCGTATTCAGAAAATTCAAAACAGTTTAGACAATATATTCTGCTATAGTAGTGTGTTCTTGCTCATTTACAGAATACCATTAGACAGCCTAAAATAATGGTTTAATTAATAAGAAACAGTGGGCAGGCATAAGATTTATCATACTCTGTATCTAGCCAAAAAATCTGGAACTACTCCAAAAAGCTCTGTACTTCACTATTCTGAAAAAACATACACACTCTGTAACAAGTCCCTGATGGATGAATTGCTATGTGCTAGATTCCTAAGACAGAAGTGAATGTGGAAAAATGGATAATAGTTGCATCTAATGGGAATTATGGAAGAAAATGTTTTTGTTGAATTTTCTTGTGTTTCATACAAGAAAGTTTGCAACAAAAGTAAATCACCTTCTTATATGGACTGTTATCACTAAGTATTCTAGATAATGGCATGG
Organism: Eopsaltria australis; assembly: GCA_034509425.1. Lineage (NCBI taxonomy): Eukaryota > Metazoa > Chordata > Aves > Passeriformes > Petroicidae > Eopsaltria > Eopsaltria australis. The sequence continues at coordinate 417,426 of JAVTVJ010000001.1, forward strand.
GGCCATGGATGGAGCCATGGAGGGAGCCATGGATGGGGCCACATTCTTTTCAGTGGTGGCTAGCAACAGGATAAGGAGCAAAGGACACAAACTGAGGCACAGGAAGTTCCATCTGAACATGAGGAAAAATTTCATTACTGTGAGGCTGAGCACTGCAGCAGGCTGCTCAGAGAGACTGTGGAGTCTCCTTCTCTAGAGATATTCAAAACCCACCAGGATGTGATCCTGGGCAACCTGCTCCAGGTGAACCTGCTTTAGCAGAAGAGTTGGACTCAATGATCTAGAGAGATCCCTTCCAGCACCAGCAGTGATGCTGAGTCTGTGATTCCATGAATGTGTACTCCTCTTACTTGTAAACACAGTTTTTCAATTGGAATTTGGATGTTCAGAATTTCAAAACTAAGAGTTCCCTTTTCCTTGAATTTCAAGGGGTCATTTTCAGACCTTTTCTTGTGAAGTTTTAACCTTGAATAAATTACTAATTACAAATTTTCTGCTCAGTAACAATATATTGCTACAGTTTCTGAAACTATTAATTAGATTTCTTTGAACTCTTCTTATGCTTGAAAACAAACAAGACTATTTTCTTCAGATTTGTTGCTTCCATTTATTCCTCTAAAGGGTTTTGACATTTGAAATATTTCCCTTTTATCTTAATGATAGCAGTGAATTTTAATAAAATTTTCATTTATGGCTTATTTAAATTCAGGGGTGATTCTGGCTCCCTTAACTCTCTACCACTTTTAACTCTCTAGGAATAAGTCCATCCAGAATCATATCTGGTCCTGCTCCTTTTGCATATAAGAATTTTAAATTATTTATCCACTCATTTTCCTTTTCAGTGTTTCAGATTCTGTCTAATTTCCTATTTTCAACACCTTAAATTTTATTGAACCCACTCTGAAAGCAACACTCATCAGTGTACAAAGAGTCCTTCCTTTAGACTTAAATGGTCTGAATTTTTTGATTGTGGTATCTATAATTACTGCTGTATATGGACAGGAAATGAATAATTATGGGTTTATATTAATAGTTAGAGCCCCCTGAATACTCTAAACTGACTAATATCCTCCCACTGTATTACTTTATAAATTGTTCATCAGATTGACTGCCTTAAGAAAAAGGAGCAAAGGAAGAGCTGGGACAAAAAAGAAAAATACCTGCTCCTCTTCTGTTTAACAACTTGCAGGTAACTTCCTTTAGGAGGAATTTATCTTGCCTCTTAGAGAGAGATCAATGCTTGTTCATTAGAGCCCCAACTGCAAATATTTTGTCATAATGCACTATCTCATATGTAATGCTAACTAGGCCCTGGATTCCAGAACACCTTAAAATGAATCAGACACGAAAAAAAAATCTAAAATAGTATATTACATTGCACAGTTTCAACACCTGTCCAGTGGAGTCCTCTCTGATCATTTTGTAAAATGGCTCCAGGACCTCAGATTACTGCCAATGAGTGATCACTCTCCAGTGTTTTCTAGTCATGTGATGAGGGTGAAGCTTCCAGAGGAAGAAAAAGATAACATTTGCATTTTTTAGTATAGTAGAGAAGAAACACATAAAATATTAAACCAGCTAGGAAACAATTAAGAAAAGTCTCCCTCATCCCTCTTCTGGAGGCTTCCACCTCCAGATAACCCTCCCTGCTTCTCTTCAATAAAAAAAGAAAAGAATCAAACAAGCAACAGAAAATATGTGACAGTTTTGCCTACTACTGAAAATGGTGTTTTCAACTTTCATCTTCTGATCCATCACACAGGAGACTTCAATAAAAACACTTAAAGAAATATGGGTACATCAGACTGTTGGTACTGTTTGAAAAAGTTTTAAGTCTATTTGTGGCCGAGATTGCGTTCCTAAGTTAACAAGATTATGCTATCTCATCATCTTGCTGCTGATAAGTCTTGACACATTTCTTCTAAGTTGTTTCCAGCAGAAAGTGTTTGTTTTATAGTGCCTATGTTGAGCTGAATGTTTTAGGATGCCACAACTCTACCTGAATCATCTGTTCCCTCTTCTCCTTCAATGGTCAGGCAAATTGTAAAACTCTCTAAATAGGCATCTTCTGCCTACGAGATTCAAATCTTGTTCATTTTTCAACATATGGATTCTTTCTCACATTTTGTTTATATCTGTGCCTCAATGCAAGAGATCCCTTTCTGTACTTGGTGTGCTAGAATAGTAAAAATTATCAAAATATCTTTGTTTTTCCTTTGGCCTTAGATTCCTCTCATTGAGTTTTGTGACTGTATCAGAATAAAAGTTTCAGCACAAGCATTTTGCAATGTTTTAGTTTTGCTTTGCCAATCACTATATAGACACACACCTCTCTTTCTTCTTCATTGGTAATTCTTGGCAATTTGAGCATGCATTTCTGATGTGTGTAAAAATTATGAAAGCAGGTCCCAGTAGTGGTGCTGAAAACTAATATCTAACAATGAGGACTGATATGATCACAAATGACTTCAAAGAACAAAAAGGATATATTCCTGTGAACCTTCAGATATCAAAGTGGCAGTTCATTGCTCATATTTGGAAAGACCAAGACATCTGCAGCAAGAATTGGAGAATATTACTAACTGTCTTATTATGACAAAGTGCAAAATCACAACATTTATGAACAAATTAGAAGAAACTCTGCTACAGATTGGGGGTCTCGCTAACAAAAAGAAAAGGGAATTGTATATAAATGTTGATGATAAAGCAATCTAAATGCTATTTATCCCCAAGCAATTTAATTTGAGGAAGCAGCAGGTGGCGTATTTTAAGTAAAGAGAAGAAAAAATTAATTCTATTGTACAATTCTTTACTAAGACTTCATTAGAATATCAGGCTCACTTCTGATTAGCTATGTTTAGAATGGTAATTTCAATGCAAAACTAGCCTACTCAGATGATAAAGGGTTTTAGAGAACACATCTTAACAGAAGAGACTAGTGAAACAAAAGTTGGGGCATGATATGATTCTTTTCTATAAATATACTTATTTGATAAACATAATGAAATGAAAGGACTGTCAAAACTAAATGTGTCTGTACAAGATCAAAAGAATGCAAAAATTAGTTATGGATATATCTTCTCAGCTAATGAAAAGAACATTTCTAACAATAAGAAATGAAGTTCTGTGTTTTTTTAAATGATGCAGTGGAGGCCTGGAACATACATAAACTAAAGATGATATTTGAAAATCTCTGCTAGAATCCATGTGATCACCAAAATAAAAGCAAGCAATGATTATGTTGATATATTTCAAAACTATACATACACTTGCAATTTGAGCTGCACACATGTAATAGATATATAAAAATATATATTTATATATACATACGTGCATATATATTTTTACAGGCCTAATATTTGAAGTGTTATATATCCTACTTACAATAACTAAATGTATTGTTTCTTTTGTTTGGCTGTGACACTGTACTGAAGACAGATATTTACTGCAAAGATCTAGAAATTTCTCCTGAACAACTGTGGATCATTCAATTAAAAAATCCTTAAAGAATAGGATCAGCTCAAAGACCAGGGTAAATCTCCCTGACCATTCATAAAATTTCTCCAAGAATTTCTGTATTCCTGTTGACTTACCCTAGGACACAGTCAATCTGAGCAACACAGTGGAGCGGTTCCTGATCTTCATACAGTTCATCCATGGAAATATTTAAGCACCCATAACACCTTTTCAGATAGCTCATTATCAGCTTCCTTTTGTATTAGAAAATGACCATTTTTTCACTTCTCTTTCACCGTTTTCTCTCAGTCAATGTCCCTCCTTGTCCAAGTTCATTGTGAATGAAATTTTAAGTACATAGCTCCTTGTGTGACTATTTTCTGTGTGTTTGTTTGCTTATCTGTTTATTCAGAGCTGTTTTACAGCTATTTGACAGAAAATGTGAGTTTTAATTCCCTTACACCAATTGATATTTTTCCAGTTTTTCAGTCATTCCAAATATGATTCAGATCAGATGTGGTTTTTCTATTTACTTTTAGGGTGAATCTACACAACCTGAAAGAGTTTTGATTATGGCAGAACCGTGTACGCCCATTCAGCTAAGTTCTGCCACCATGTGTGTATGACTAAAACAAGAGAAGTTTCTCTGCAGACTATACAAGTGTAGACAGAAATGTGGAAACATCAACAAACATGAGGGCCATACCATGAAACTGAAACAAGCAGCCTGTCCATCGTCCAGGCCATAAATGTCTGCTTGATGGCTAAAATATATCAAACTATCAATGTGCCAATGAATAAAGTGTTAAAGTGTGAGCCTCAGGGTCTTGTTCCACAAAGCAAAAGGTGTCTGCAGAGTTTAGCCCTGTCTGCACCAGCATCAGTAAGCTGGGCAAGGACTTTTACTTTGAGGAGAAACCTTAACATCCTTCTCAGATGCATTTAATTTGAGTGTTAAATTTTGTGTGTTTCAGAGAGAAACTTTACCCTCCAGCTTAAATAGATGTTCATTCAGTTCAAAGATCTTCCAAGTCATCTGAATGAGAATCATTTCCCATCAATCAGTTTTATTTTCCTTAGGATTCATGAAACTGTAATCCTGTTAATGTTTCGTTGTTCAGAAAATCTCTGGTAACAGGCACAAAATTTTCAATTTTAAAACATTTGGAAAAGATACACAACTTTTCATGAAGAATGAGGAGAGATAAAAACTTATTATTTTTCATTGAGCATACAAGTAGAGCTTTTGCATAAAGATGAAACATGGCAGCCCAGAGAAACTTCCCAGCAGTATCAGTTTTGGTGTGAATATTATCATGGACTCGCTTTGTAATGGTGTAGGTGCTGCTCACCACGGTGAAGAAATGAGAAACAGGGAGAAGAAAACTTCCATACAACAGAAGAGCTCATGACAGAAGAGAGGACAAGATGTAGCCAGTGATATGTATGGCTTCATAGGTAACTGGTTGCTTGCTCTCTGCCTCAGGAGAGGAGTGATGAACAGAAAAAAGAGGCCTTTTGACTTTCTTAATGTGATATATGAATGCTTTGCTGTTGTTCTGACCAGAAGCAAGGCAGCCTGCCAATACTGCCTTACTGAGTATATGGCTCCCTGTTGAGCTATGGGAAATGGCCACCAAAAAAGTAAGAAGTGACTCAACCCCGCTGTGTTTGGGCTGACTGAATGCTAAGATACTCAACTGGGTCCTAAGAGAGTTTTAATATACTCTGAACACAGCATATTTTGATAGTAACCTCTCCATTATATTAGTCATTAAGAAAACTTGAAAATACCAGTTCACAAACTAAACAGAATAATTCTTCCCCATTCCAGACTTTTGCCACAATTAGAGGAATTTATTTTGGGGAACTGCCAGGAAAAGATAGAGTGGGGGTAGAATTCTGAAAGAAAGAAGCAACAATTAGATCACTTCTGCCTCTCTTTACTGGGTGGGTCCTCTGAATGTCAGCTTCATTATTCTGGATGTCAATTCCAGGCAGCAGCTCCTAAATGCCGTTCCAAATGGTGGCCTAAATGGCAGTCCCTGTTGTACATTCTTTCTCCAGTAATAGTGGCAGGCTTTTGGGAACGTCTTTTAGTTCATAATAAATTTCAGGAGCGCTAGCTTGAGAACAATGTTTGAGGCTTATGCCAACACAGACTGTCAGATAAATACTTCGAATACACAATTTCATTATCGCTTCTGAAAATCCATAGCCTGGAAGGCTTGTTTGCTGGTGGGAAAAAACCCAGATTTTCTGAGGCAACAAGGACAACTTACAGAAAATTTATATAATCTTGGTGTATCAAAAGCCCCACGTGGCTCTCTTCACCAGAGACCCTAGGCCCCTCACAAACATGAAAGCAAGCGTCTTCATTGTGGTTGCATTAAAGAAAGAATCTTTCTGTGAGGTCAGTTGGGTTCCAAAACATGGACAAATTAAGTGAACAGACAACAACTCTGTAGCAGTGCCAGGAAATCGTGTTGTAATTCTCAGTCCACAGCCACAACCACAAGAGTAATCTCCTTCTACATTTCTGGTAGCAAAAGAGGGAGGGGGAGGGGCTCAAAGTCGCTTGCAGAGTTCTCTTCCTTGTTTAACATGGATTTCATCATGCATGAAAACAACCATTCCATTTTCTTATGTAGATTGTAAAAGGCTGTTGAACTGAGCTTGCAACAAAACACTAATGCAACAGGCAAAGCTGGGCTGCTTGAAATTGGAGAACCAGACTTCAGGCTGATTCAAAATGTGGACTGTTCCTTACTTGCAGCTGTGTCTCAAGCACTGACAAATTTTCCTGCATCTCATTTGTTTGGAGGGACAACTAGTACCTTCAGCTGCTGGAAGCTGATCCATGGCTGTAAAACTAACTTTTAGTCTGACCAGAGAGTAAACCCTTCCTGAAGCTATTCTTTCTGTTAGCCTACTTAAAAGGTGGCTAAGCAGCCACACTGTCATGGGCACTTTGTAGCTGCCACAGCTACCTCTCCAGTGCTCAGTATTGCCAAATCCATCCAGTTACATCTCAGTCTTCACGCATGGCCACTATTGTAGAGAAGTTTGCAAGATGAAGGCAGAATATTCAAATGTGTGTCTTCTGATCACAATACTTCTATTCAGGGCAGGTTTGTCATTGTTTGCCTGGGAGAAGTCCAAGTAAGTGGCTAGTTTTGCTCTTTCCAGATCACTGTTGTTTTCCTGCTCTGAAGTATTTGAATTAAATACATTAGTAAAATATAAAAACATCAAAGAGGATACTTACTTTGTGTTCACATTTTTATGAAGTCCAGCTACCACAGAGGACTGAAAGATTCCAGATAGAAACACACAAATCGAGCCACATCCTCCAGTTTGCTTCAGTTTCTTCATTTGTCAAGGCAAAGGCAAGCCCAAGCCCCAAAATTCTCACCCAGTTTCACTATCCTGCTGTCACGCTATGGCTGAAGGAAGGAGCCATACCCTGCTCATGGTTACTGCCCTGGCAGCATTCTCCAGCTCTTCTCCCATAAGCCATATGGCGAAAAAGTGAGAAGACATTCTCTGTCCCTATCGTCCATCCAGACAAACACCAATGAATGAATACATAAGCAAGTTCCAACCCCTGCTCAAGGTCTCCCACATTGATGCAGAGGCAGTCTCTATTCCCCAAATACTGGTGACAAAGTGGAGGACTCTCTGCAGTGAATGCTTTCTTTACTGTGGCTCAGAACATGGCTTCAGTGTTCTGTGCAGCATTACATTTTCAGCGGTGTAATTTTGTTTTAAGAGTTTTCTTGAGAAGCAGTGTAGAACAGAACATTTAAACTGGTATTTCATTATCCAGTGTCTCCATTAACTACACCCTTAAGCGTATGCTGTGCTGTGGATGACTAATCTGTATCTCCCTGCTAACAATAAGAAGCACCCTGAAGTCAGGAAACCTTCTGGTTGCTTTGGGCTCCAAGGGCAGGCTCCTTGAATGACTGAATGGCTCTGTGACTGGGTCATCTTTGTGTAATAAAGGTCCTCAACAAATGTAATTGTGCCATTAAAGCCACAAACAGCAGGAAACAACTGGGTGGTGAATGTGGCTGTGGAGTTGCCTGCATCATCTAAATCTGGCTGTATCTGGAATTCCAGAAAAATGGCTTTATTAGATAGGCTGCCAGAATGCAGCTGTGGTACCTTATTTAAAAAAAAAAACAAAAACAAAAACAAAAAAAAACAAAAACAACAACAAAAAAAAAAACAAAACAAAACAAACAAACAAACAAACAAAAGGAGCTGGATAGACATTTTTTTTCTGCTTTGGCATTAGCCAACAGATTAGCATTGCTAAAATGAAGGTACAGAAACAGCCTGGTTTACTGAAGAAAGGAAGGGATGAGGGAAGGCCTCAGTTATCACCACTGATTCATCAGAAGTGTTTATGGTGTGAAGTTCATGTGCAGCTCCAGCTTCATTTCTACTCTTCCCATCATCTCCTCCTTGGATCATGTGGTACCCCTGCAGATGGGGAGCATTTTATGATCTTTTGCACTTACTTAGGAATAAGACTTCTCGCTGCAAGCAGCCACAAAGTCTATGACTCTGAGCCTCTAGCAGCGAGTCAAAGCAAATGCAAACACAAAGTAATATCCTTAGATGCAAAGTCACACAGTGTTTTGAAATCAAAACTAAGGGATTTTAGGGATGATTACTGCAGTCAACAAAGGGAACAAAAAAGGTGTCTGATAAAGGGAGTCATGCATGTCCACACTTGTTTCAGTCATTTGGGGAACAATCCTCTAAAACAGAAAGAAGCTTTTTCAGAAGTTGAAATTTCAGTGATTTCTGGGGGAGAATGAAATTTACCTGGAAGGTGCCCCTACACTAAAGGAAGTCAGCATGACTTATCAAATCTGTTTTGAGTATTGCTATGTTTAAGTGCCATTTCAAAAGATTCATTGGCTATGTAGGCTTTTACTATCAGCATATTTATTTCGCCTCCTAAATGAAATCCAATTTGAGGCTATTAATATTAATGTGCTGAGATAATTCTGATGATGAATTAATAAAACACTTGGCCTCTCAATATGCTGTTTGCTCTTACCATTTAATGATGCTCTTAACTGGAAAAAGGAAGAGATAGAGCAGACTCCAGCAGGAGCCTGAAAATTAGAAACCACTTCATTGTTTTTAGCTTGCTGCTCTAATGACAATCAATGGCATTGATTTTGGACTAGAAAAGTATTTACTAAACCTTTACCAAGTGCTACAATCCCTATTTAGATTCCTTAAGCATAATCTGTATGTTACACTTGCTTAAAGTACTTCAACTATTTGATGAAAATAAAATTAAAAATATTTAATGCATTTCTGTAGTTTGTTAGAGATTTGACCCTCTTTCTTATATTAGTCATAAATATTGGGTTTTATGCAAAATAAATGTCTTGCCACTGAAAGCACATCTGTACCTTAGAAAAATGAGATTACATCAACAGTCTCATTCCTTTACAAGAGTAATTTCAGTTCACTGAACATTTTAGTACAGATAAGGCTAATTCAGCTACCTTATTATGCTAGAATAGATTTCCATTTGAAGAGCTGAATTCAGCTAATGTCCATGATTTTTATATTAGTCCACACAGTTAGCACACAATAACAATAGAAAAAATCTAAATAATAAACTATTTCCGCAGACAACTAATGCAAAAACATTTGTGTAAACATGTATACAGTCATATTCATAACTTGTATCATTTTTATTACTGTTATAAGTGAATATGGAAAGTATTTAATTCTAGAATCACATACAATTCATTATGCTTAAAATGTAAAACCTTAATGCTGGTAGTTTTTACTTTTCATCTAAGAAAGAATAAAAATATTCTAATAATGTGATTTCCAACAATTATAACTTCATCTAAGATTTCAGACCTAGAAAGCCTGTTTAAAACCTGGCTAGTGGAACTCATGCAATCTAATTTTCAAAGTGAAGTGTATTTTAGAAACTCTAGAAGGATGGCAAGCCTGGAAGTGCATTGCCAATACACTTCATGTTTAAGACTGAAGTCTCAGCCGAATAGTGTCCCTTTAAAATAGCTGAGATGATACAGACTCTTTTACCTTAACTGCATTGTAGGAGTATGAAAAAATATCAGGAGACCAAGAAGCATCAACTGTAGCATATTATTGCTGAAATTTATAATATTATTAATTAAAATTCTGAAACAGAAAAGCTAAACAAATTACCCCCAAACTGCTTCTTCAGAGAGAAAACAAAGAGAACAAATTTTCAGTTGTTCTTCACTCAATTATGAAGAATTCAGTGTGGCAAAAGTTCTGTATGAATCTAGAGAAAGTTTGCTGACGTGCAAGAGAATAAAAATTATACTAATTGTGAATCAGATTTTTATTTTTATTTTTTGTGGCAGGATAACAGCAAGTGGATTTAGGTGGCAGGGGAGGTGGATGATGTCACAGAGTACCAGTTGTGTACCAGCTCTTTTTTGATGCTGCTTCTTTTGAGCAGGCCTGGAAGGAAAATCTTTATAGCAAGTCTCAATGCAATCTAAACTTCATAAAATTTGCCCTCTGCTCCCATGTCCAAGTACAAACTGGGCAATGCAGGTGAACAGGCACTGACTGGCCATACTAAAAGCTCAGTTGAGGGACTCCTCTTTTTTGAAGTTTATTTCCATTTTCCCTTACACAGATGAGATGATTAACTTCTCTCAGAATTTCTAACAACATAGAAAGACAGACTAAATGTTAACCTTCCTACGTGTCTTTGGCCAGTGTTCTGATGATCATGATCTCTGTACAGCTATGATGTGTGTTTGATTTTCTGCAGTTCAGATAGACCTGTCAAAATCAGAGTTGTTTTATTACTGCTTGTGTTATTCAGAACTAACATCATAACACGCAAATCACCTTGCGTAAATGATGGATGACTCCTAAATCCCCATCAGTGCTGTGAATTATGCTATTAGTTCTAGGAAGTTTACCTACTTTCAGTCATTCTTGGAATATTTTCATGACCAGACTTTGTATGGAAGTTCTGACCTCTGAAAGAAAAAATTATGGAATCAGAGAGTGGTTTGGGTTGGAGTGGACCTTTAAATGTCATCCAGTCCAACTTCCCTGCAGTGAGCAGGGACACCTTACATACACCAGGTTTTTTGGAGCCCTGTCTAACCTGACCTTGAATATTTCCAGGGCTGGAGCATCTACCACCTCTCTGGTCAACCTGTGCCAGTGTTTCACCACCACCCCATGAAAATTCCTTAAATCTAATATAATTCAATGAGAGGAATCTGAACTCCTTTACTTTGAAGATATTTCCCAGAGACTGATTTAAGAGGCTGCTTTATGCTCTTTTTCCTACTATAAAATATTATATTTCTTAAAATGAGTTAATTTGGTGAAAGAGGACTGATTTTAAAATATAAAAATGTATTTGAAAATGTCAGTAGCCTTTTAAAATACTATTCAATTACAGCAGCCTAAAACATTTCTTTATTTCATCCGCTATTTATTTTCTTAAGTAGCTACAGGGATATTTCCTAATTAGATAACCTAGAGCTAAACATTGGGAGTTTCTAAGAGTTAAGTATCTTTAACTTTTGAAAAAGGAAGAGCAGAGAGTACCCAGTACCTCAAAGGATAGTTCAGTGTTTATATAACATTGTGTGAGAATCAGTTTTTGTCTTGTTTTTCTTAGACATAATTTGATGTTTTACAACAGAAAAAAGTGTAAGCACACCCCAGCATATCACTTCTATCACTGGTGTGTATAAAAAGCTTCCCCTATGCTTTTAAGGTGATGAAAAGGACAACTACCTTGTGTCTAAATCAGGAGAGCTTGATATGATGTCAAAGCCTTTGGCTAAACATAGATTGACTTAATTCTTTCAATAATGAACTTTGGTCCGGAGCATTTAACAACCACAAGAGGAGAAACCCAATATAAAAGAGAAAATCTCCTCATTCAGGTTATCTTGACTCTGCTGCAGGCGAAACATAGAAATATTTTTTTTAATCGAGATTCTCTGCAGCAGCCTGTTCCAAATGCCAGTATCCATCACTGATGACTGGATCAATAGCTCTGTTTTGGCCCCAGTCTCCTACGAGAGATGGCATGCCATCAGTGACAGACAAATATCACAGTTAAGCAAAGTATCCAGCCAGACCTAGTAACATTTTTATTGATTTTTGTTGTGCAAATAATGTCTTTTTGGGCTGAATAAATGGCTTTGAGCCAAACAGTCATTGTTTATGATTCCAAAATGCAATAAAGGGACAGGAAATATATTATAGCCTATGTCTCAGGGCACACAACATAATCATCCTTTGGTGGTGAAAAACTATCCAGCTGAAACCATGAGTGCATATTTATCCATGCTTAAAGGTACCTGTAGGACTTGCAAATCTTACACAAAATGTCCTGTTAGGAAACAGATGGTATTGCCCTTTAACCTATTGAATAAGTACTAGAAAACCAAGCAAAAAATAAGCACTATATTTCTTCAATCAATACAAAGAAAACACTTTATTATTTTGCCTTGAAATGAAGTATCAAACTTGCCAAAATGGCATTAGGATGCTATGAAAAACCATAAAGGACAGTTTTTCAAATGCTACAAAATTATATTGATAGTTGCTCAACAACAATATTTGTTAGTTTTGCCTTTTAAAAAAAAGTCCATTTTATTTGGCTAATATAGTTATTATTCAATAACTTAAGCTAACAATAAAAACAAAAAATTCTCCTTATGGTTATATCTGCACATTAAATCACAAACATTTTCTACTGGGCATATGTTTAATATATCCAGTGGATTTAATGAGAAATCTCACTTAGTCCCAGCAAGTGTGCAGTGATCAGGTTTTCTAGACATTCAGGTGTCATAAACAAATATTCCATCTAAATGATATTGTCAAATCACCAGTACAAATCATTAGCAGTGAAGGTCTGAGAAAAAAACTATTCTCATAACTGCCATGCTCTATACAAAGAAATATTTTAACAGGTTTGTTGCTTCCAATTAGCTAGAGATAAGCTGTATTAGCTTGAATCATTTCAAGGCTGATAAAACTATTTTGCCCTCACTGCACAACCCTGTGTTTTCATGGGAAATATAAATAATTCAAACACCTTTCAGAAAAATTCAAGAATATTTATCCTCATCTCAGAAAAGTCCATTCATCTGCAGGAAAATGCTACAGTAATAAAATACCACCTAAATCCCATCTCTCTCCTACATCTTCAAATTTCAAGCTTTTATTAACTCTCTCATGACAGCCTTAAATATACTTTTGAAAGTATTTGGAGTGCAAGACAAAAGCTGTTCTAAAGAAATGATACTCAGGATCAGAGGCTTTATTTCAATAAAGTAATATTTCAAAAATTAAATTGCAAAAAAGAAAGACAATGGAAGTCAATAGGAAATTCTAAAAGGAAATATGACTGTAAAAGCTTATATTTGTTAATGACCTTATTATGTCTACTATAAAACAAAACTTCTGATACTCTTTTCAAAAATCCTATTGCAAAATTTTTATATTCTTCAAGAGAAGTAGATATTCCCTTTGAATTACACAAAATCATTGCAACAAACCTCCAATCATACGTCTCTGCTGTATGTCTTTTTGAAGGGTTATTCAACTTTAATCACAATGTCATTGAATGCTTCCAAAGTTTTGGAGTGATTTAAGCTTTTTCTTACATTATTCTTTAAACTAAATTTTCCAAATTCTCAGCCCTGGAAACATTACACCTGTGATCAGAAATTTTATGTGAAAAGAGCTTCTTTGAGTCAGAACATCACACAAGCTCAAAGTTATTTCCATGTCTAAAGGTTCCTGATGGTAAAATGTGAAAAGGCATAATAGAGATAAAATGTGATTGACTTTTGACATGTCACACATAGTGTGGGATAGTCATAGATTTGACATGTCTTTTCTCCTTGCCCACCTCATCTCAGCATTCAAAAATCAGTGTAACCATTTTATGAGGGAAGACAGACATACTTCACTGGCTGCTCTTATTTTTTTGTACACATTACAGATGCAAATCATGAGCAATATCTTATCTCTAAACCTAAAGGGAATTAAATTCTCCTTCTTCTATTTCCTATGGTCAAATTTTTTAGACAAAACCTTTTGTTCTTTGAACCTCTGCCTTCAACAAGTACACTGAAGCATGTATGACCAAGTCTTCCTGAATCCACTCATTTAGGTGTAGCAATTGATTTTTGCTCCTAGAAAGGGAATAACAAAACAGTAAGAAACACCTATTTATTGAGTGTAATTCATCTGGTCTATTTTCAGATATCTCTCTGAGTAGGAGATAGTCCTCTCACAGTGTTGGTTCCTTTCTGTTAACCACAAGGGTAGACTAGAATTACTGGCTTAGACTTAGATGTCTCCTCTACTTTTAGATAAACAAGTTCAGTGAAATGAATCCCAGCTTTGGTCATTCAGACCATTTCAGGCTGCCAATCGTGAGCAGATGATGCTCTCTGTGTACTTTAGAGCTGAACTGGAAAGGATTTCAGGCACATAGTTTCTTTATATTTTCAACTTTCATCCAGCCTGAGAAGTCTGTTTAGTTATTTGTGAATCTTGCTTTAACTTTAACCCAGAAAACTGGTACCTAATGTTAGGTTTTTGGTTTCAGATGTTCAGGTATTTTATTGGATTTGGCCTAGAGATCTGTTTGGGCTGAAATCAGGAGAAATTATTGGACCTGCATATTGTATTGAAAACATGTACACATTTTGCTTTTCTGCATTTAGAGGGTTTCAGGGCACTTTATTTTAAATTTTATACTCAACATAAATCAGAAATATTAAACCACAAGGTATGAAGCTACTGGCAAAAACTTCAGTGCATGATCAGCCAGGTTACCCATTTGTCCCCTGGAGTAGGTAGCCCTGGTAAACTCAGCCCCACAGTGACCCATTCCTGAGCTAGAGGAGCATAAAACCCAAGATGGGTATTAAGAGATCTGTAACTGCTCCTCCTGCAGACCTCAGGAACATATGTTCACATGCTTGACACAAACCGTCTGTGCCAATAAAACCCTGCCCATTGTCATGCTAAGGAAATTCAACCCTCCCTGCAGACTAAGCCCTGTCTGTGTCAGTTGGTCAGGCACATCTCCTCCTGGGGGAGTTGAAACCTGCCAACTGAGAACATGGTTTCCAGAGGGCAAATAAATAGCCTGTAACAGGATAGCATGTGAAATCTTCCTGCAAAGACTAGTCACCTGGGTGTTATGAACTGTGATGTGAAGATACTAGAGTGAATGCTGCTAAGAGTATGAAATATCTTCTTTGATGAGGCTAAAAATAATGGAATAAAAATGGTTTATTCATAATCCTCTTATTACAAATTCTGTTTTCTCTTTAGTTAAGAATGTATATCCATTGCTCTCATTTCAAGAGTACAATTTAGAGTGGGTTTTTTTAATAATAAACACAGAAAGGTAAAAACAAACATGTTTTACTGTCTGGCTTTTAAAGACAATGACAGCTGTGGCCAGACTGATCTCATCACCCCATCGGCAATATTTTTATAGCAGTTAGAGTAATGGTAAGACAGAGACTCTCATACTTGCCTCTATCCAACTGCTTTCTTTTCAGGTCCTTCTCTGGTACTATCTAATTTTCTGATCTGTTTTTCAGATGAAAATTTCTCTGCATGGTCTCTATCCATAGCTAAGTTACTGGGATTGTTTTCCTGACACTTGGAGGAGTGTGAATTACGACCTTGCATTGAACTTTTCTTCTTGGACAGAGAGAAAGGCTGATGGGGAGAGAGGGTAGGCTTGGATGTGTGCAAACATGATGCCTGCTCAGATGCAGTTAAGTAACACAGGCCTGGATATGGAGCAGTTAACATTTGCATGAGAAAGGCTTCCTGGAGGAAACAGCATGAGCCAGTGGACAGGCTCTTGGCAAAGCAGTCCAGATGTCTTGTGATCTATCTCCAGTTTTCTCTAGGTTGCCATGTGATCTTGGGAAAGCTGCTTTCCCTGAGGGTCTTAATTTCACAGTCTGAAGATTTTTAGAGGGGCTCCTAACCTACAATGTGATTTCAAATATTTCTGAGATGCCTATTTCCTGCAACTACAATGCCCACAAATCTGACTAATAATAATAGCAAGTTTAAGATAGAACAAAGGGTCATCTCTTATATGTTTGAGAGGCAAATCTCCAGCTTGATCACCTCTTGTCTTCCCTTATCAGCAATATCTCTTAGCTTTTTCTATTTCACAGAATATATTTGATACAGGAATTTTTCTCATTACCACAAATATTAACAAAATATTTTATAACACTGTACTAGGAAGAGAAGGAAAGTGAGTCTTCTGTCTCATGTACTGCGATTTTGTCTTCAGAACTCCTGAATAAGTCTGTCTTTGTAAAGCACAACCAGACCTAAGTAATATTTCAGCCTAAACAAGCTGCAGCAGTTTTTATTAAAAGGAACAATCACTGCAAGACACCATGGACTAAAACACAGTAAGTCACAACTGTACCTCCTCTATTGCCTCTGTATTATAATAAAGATATAATTATAGTATATGTGAGCATATAAAACAATCATATTCACAGTGAGCATCACAAAGAACGCAAACCAGAACAAGAGAAATTAACTAGCAGCAGTATTAGTAATTAGTGCACAGCTTTTGGGAAGTCTCTGGCCTACTAGTGCAATAAAGTCCACACCATTTTGTGTCTTGTGATACAACAGGTACAACAGATAAACTTCTTTTGCTGGGGTGAATAAGTCTGATATGAGCTACAGGTTCATTGCCTGTAAACTGCATGTTTTCCCCAAGGATTAGGACATTTCAGGAGCTTTTGTAGGTTGGTTGAGGAAGTCCTGATCTTTACAGAGAAACCATCTCAGTGACTTCGGTTTCTTCTGATGCTCAGGGAAAGAGACTTAATTAGCGCAGCAATACACGCACAGTCCTGTGTATGAGGGAGAGTTCCATCTCCACACTTCTTAACTATTTAAGCCATGCTGAAGTACTCAGTCATTTGATCTCAGTATCATCTGGGGACCAGCTGTCCTGCCAGCTCTCCCACTCCCCATGTGGTCTCTGCACCCCATATGTTTCCGGCCCTTTTTCCCACATGCCTTGATCTCCCTGTATCAACCAGATAACCAGATTTCAGTATCCTTGCTTACCTAACAAGTTATCTGGGCATGGTACAAATGGTGGTTTCCACCTCCTTTTTATCCTTAGCAGGTAGCTGACCAAGCTTGGCACCAGTTTTCTGTGGTGTTACAGCAAAAGTACTATCTCTGCAAAGTTCCTGGGTTGTTTGATAAAATAAACCAAAAGTGCAAAAGATGAAAAAAATCAGAGGATAGAGAATTTTTGAACATCCTGATAATCTACTTACTGCCTGGAAAGAGATGGGGGAAGATATGTTCTTTGAGGGCCAGTGACTCTTTCCAAAAAGATTCTGCAAACAGAGGAAGGTTGGTCACCAGACAGAGTCAGTTCTTTATCTCTTTCTGTCTGCTACTTCTTCAGTGATGTTGAGGTCTATGTACGTGTCACAACCATGCTCTGCTGTTGGAATCCAGTCTTTATTATCATCTTAATATCATAATATATAATCCAATATAATATTGTATCTGATTCTGTTTGACATTAGACACACTTCTCTATTCCACCATCCTTTTTCAAAGGCTTTATGATCATTTAAGATTTATCTAGTAATACAAACTGTGTTGTGCTTTTTCCAAACACTTCTTGTACTCTGTTATATTTTTAAAATTGCCTTTTATGCATCCTGTAATCAATCATAAGTATGTATGTCTTCACTATGAGCCAAATTTAGAACATCACTTTGACTTGATTACACTCAAGGTAGAAACAAGGCTCATACTACCTAGTTCCCTTCTGAGCAGCACATCTTGAGAAGTAGAAACAACAATGTTTTGCCAGGGTATCACTCCACTGGTTTCTCAGTAGCATTTCTTAACGGAGAACAACTATCTGCAAAATACCTTCAAAAGTACACATGAAATTGCAAGTTATTTCTGCACAGTATTTTTTTTACTTGCAGATAGACATATTCTTCTCTCTTTACATCAGTCTAATGTTAATGCATGACCACACCTTTCAACCTGGAATTTTGCCTTGAGCTGAGAAAGTTGTAACAACCCTGGTAAAGCAGCCACTTTGATGAGTGAAATGTTTAAAAACAATTTATCACTATAGCCAATATCTGAAAAATGTTTCCAGCAGCATGTAACTCTACTATTCAGGATTAGATCCTGAGCTAGCAAGGCATCAAGAAGATTCATAATTTCAAGTATGGCAGAGGCTCCACTTTCTTCAATTTACTGGTGGCTCTTTTCATATTAGGACTTCCACCCTCACATAACTAAAGCAGACACAGAATAAAAATCTCACAGTGAAACTGAAGGAGAGGAATCTTGATCCTGAAGTTCTGCACAAATTTGATGAGGTCTTTGGGACATGAGGATAGTCAAACATTGCAGCAGATTGTCAAAAGAGGCTGATCCATTTCCATCTATGGAGGAGTGTATAAAACACCAGAGTGTTTTATACAACAGAGTGTATAAAACCCTGAGAAACCTGGTCTAAACTTGTAACTTGACATTGCTTTGATCAAGGGGTTGTACAGTGGACTTTCTTAAGACTTTTACAACCTTACAACAAATTATCCTTATGGCCTTATGAACATAAAGATAAAAAAAATCCAAAATCAAAACATTAACCTGCATCAATTTACCTGTGGTTTTAATTCTTGCATACAATAATATTATCATAATTCCAAAAAAAAATGAAAATGAATAATTGATAAGATAGACCTAATTCATTTTGGTCCCAACGGATGGTGTTTTTTTCCTGATGGTTCTCTGTCATCTATCTTATGATTATTGCTAATAAGTATCATGTTTTCAAAAGCACAAATCAACTGGAAAACATGATCAGTGTCTGTAGTCCCTGATGATGGTCATACCAGTATAACAAAGGGACACAAGAATATGATCCTTATGTTATATTAGACATATGGGAACAAACAAAAGTTGTCTAAAGGTGTTTCAGCAGCATATAGCTGTACATGTAACTGAAGAGGTTTTCTAAATGGGCTTCTCTGACTGTGCTCCTCTGCTTATGTAAATACCAAGAGGCAATGCTTGTTCATGTAGCAAAATACTTTTCTGGTTCCTTTGTTTCTTGGTTGTACCATAAGCAAAATGGCAGAAAGTATCATTTTGCAGAACAGAAAAGGACTTAAGCACTGAGAGGGACTTGAAAAAAATTTAAAAACACTTTACAAAACTATTGCAATGATATTGTCATAGTAACCTATTCCTCCTGGACTGTGATTATAGGAATCAGGGAGTGAGCAAAGCAGTCATGAGGATTTTTCTGGGTTATCTGGCTTTGAAAGGATCATGTTCAAACCCTGAAAAGATAAAAGAGAGACTATACAGAATGTAAGCTGGACCGTTAAACATTTCCATATGACAAACTCCTCTCCTGAGATCTGACCTGCCTGTAGATTCCCCAGTTTGCAGATCTAAAGGAACCAGGCCCACCCGTGCCTGCTCTAAAGAGAAGAAGCTGGGCCTGACTAGCTTTTGAAAACTACTTTAAAATTCTGGCCAGAAAATACCTCAATAAAAAAGGAAGATATATCCATAAAGCATTCAAAAGAAAATCCCATGAACCAGGATTTTTAGAAAGTAACTCGTCTAAAAGTGATTGTAAAAACAATATCCCATGTAGGCATTTCTGAAAGAAATAGCTGCCCTCCATAGAAGATATTTCTTTTTCCTACAGATTATTGGTAAATTATGTCCTTGGGCAGCAATCCTGACATTTATGCGCATGCATAACTCCAAGCACATGGCTGGTTTCATAAACCACAATGGAACTATCTGCATTCCTAAAGTTAAACATATGTATAAGTATTTGCAGAATTGAGATCTGTAGTCCTAAATCGAAACTTTATCTGCCAGCAATAATTATGCTGATGAAGTAGAAAATTGGAGACATGAGTAGTCAGATATAGGTGTTTCTCCTCCATCCTACAGAGTGTTTCTCCACTCTACCTTCAGCATCTCCACAGATGTTAGAACTTGATCTCACCTTCCCATGGTGACACAAGACCTTAGGTAAATCAGGAAATTGGGGTTTCCGCTGCCTCTCAGGACTCTTCTAGCTGCATGCCTACCTAAAGCAGCTAGTGACAGAGCACACATTCTAGCTGCCATTGCACATTGCTTTGCCCAGGTCACCTGGTCATGTGGCTGATGCCAGGCAAATAATGTCGCTCAAGGTCATTCCAGAAAGCTTGTGACATATATGACAAGACCTGGTGGGATCTTCAGGCAGCCTAAAATCAGTCTGCTCTTCAAACAGAACAGACTCTTACAGAAGAAATTATTAGAACTGCTAGACTGTACTATTATAGAGCAAATATTCAATGAAACACCATAATTCTAGGAACAAGACTATCAAATTAATAATTTTAATCAATGATCAAAGTACAATCCGGCATCCAGATTAATATTGAGCAAACAGCCATCACATAATTACAGATGTGAAATCCTTTCTAACATTAATAGAAATCAAGTTCAAATCCTCCCCTTAACTTCTGACACTCAAAATACATGGGTGCATACATCTTAGCAAAGCCTATCACTTAACCGCTTAGAATCTATTCTTAGCAAATGAAGAACATCTTCTCTGGAAAGTTTCCCATGTGGATTCTCTACAACTATTGTAAGCCCACTCAAAGCACTCATTTCTCATTACAAATTTCCTGTTAGTTAAAAAAATAGTATTGTTAGTCATCTAGATCATCACATCTAGTGACTGAAAAAAGTTAACTGGCGTTTTTTGCAATCTTAATTGGTAATGGTCTGTCCTGTATCTGGGAATGCTTATGCTGCCTGGAAACCTAGTCACAGGTTGTCCTTCAGATTAGCTTGATACACTGCCATCAGAAAGCCCAACTCAAAGACATATCTAGGTCAAGAAATTACTCTGTGTATAGTAAATACTTTGAGGTTCTAAAAATCTTCTTTCGCTTACCATGTATATATTGTATAACCAAAAATATTTCTCACTTTTGCCAATTATTCTTAGCAGGAGAAATGGACTAGTTTCCTTTCTTCAACAACTTTCCTTGCTTTTCGCTATTTCTAATGGTAATTACCCCTCTCTCATAAGGGATTGTCCTCAGCTAGTCCATGTGCTTGTTGTTTGTCCTCCAACTGCTTGCTATGTGGGTGCTTCTTAGCTCCACCTTCTCACATCTTTTCTCCTTTGATAGTCCCATTTTACACATATTTGTATAAAGTCCTTATACATTGTGCCTGGCTATGCCATCACGGTTTTCTAAAATATTTGCATCCTGTTGTTATTTAAAATATTTTAGTGTGCTTAGATTTAACTACCCGTTATAAATTGCTAATTAATAGGCATAATTTCTAATTGCACAGATCTCTGCTTTGGCTTCAGAGCCCATCTTACAAGAGGAGAGTGAAATAATTTGGCAGAGAACCTGATAAAAATAAGGTGGTGAAGGGCGGTCTGTTGGTAATGGCCATGAGATTCTGGAACTGCCTTGTGGCAGAGGAAATTTAGGGGGAAACAAAGAAGCACGTAACTTTTAGGTGAGTCTAATCAGTTTGTCTTATTTTTGAAAAGAGCAATATGTTGTGATTTCTGCAGTGGCAGACAAACAGGTATGATGACTCAGTTCAACTTCTATAATCTTGTGTTCTCCTTCCATATTCTGGTTGATGATTAAGTCACCCAAGGGAGGAGAGAATTAATAGTCCATGCAAATAGGAACTACTACAGTGACCTGCCATTATGCACATCCGGCACAGAATGTGGTTCTTCTGGACCCCTTTGTGACTAAACCATTCACAACCTGCTCCTGCTTTTATGAGGAGTCAATGAGTATTTAATGAGTAACTTCAGACTCTGTAGCCTTAAATAGGAATTGCACTCTTCCTCTTGGGATTTAGGCCTGGATTTTCATTTCTATCCTAACAGCCCTAGAACTGAGACTACTGTGTTGGACATATTCTCTATTTGGTCAAATTAGGATGACAGTTCAATATTTCTGAAAAAGGGAATCTTGAGCAATCCAATAGGAAAACAGAATTCATTTCCTATCTTTCACTTCTTAACATTGCAGTAGGAAACTGGAAAACACAGTACCCACTTTATACCTTACCAGCAGCCACTCAGTCAAAGCAGGATTCATAGCAGATAGAGACAAATCATCTGATGGCAGAGTTTAAAAGAAACCTGTTACTATGACAACAGATAGGGTCAGATAACAAAATGAACAGACACTTTTGATCTTCAAAAAATTCTTTTTCCTTTGCTCTCTCCTCTGTTATCTGGACCACTCCATCAAACACCTAGCAGATAACAGAGTTGAAAACCCAATCGACCTTCAAGGAAGACCAGACAAGCTGGAAAGTCTATGGAAAGGTTACTATTACAGTGGAAATGCTTATGATGATATTTTCTCTGTGTATGTGTATGTGCATGTGTGTATTTTACCAAAGTAACAGAGTACTGTTCAAAAGGCTCTACAAAAGCCTCAAACACTGCACTGTTGAGTTTTTTTGGTTTTTTATTTAATGCCATTCAAAGAAAGAAAATAGAATATAATGTGATCTGAAATTATCTGCTATATAGTAATTTTGTACAGTTAACATATTGTGAATGTAAAGAAATATTTAGGCACTTTCATATTTTGTAGAATTAATTGTGCATGCTGTACCACCTTAATGTTACTTTTCTCATACTATAGAAGCTGGAAAAATACCTCTAAATATGAAGCCCTAAAAATATTACCATCCCATATTTCTGTATTATTTTAGAGTATTTCAAAGATTTATATATTGATAAAAAGCAGTGTGTTACACACTGATGAGTTGGGAAGAGAAACAAAGCACCATACTACCACACTTTATAGTTGAAATGACAAATCAGCAGAGATTAAAAGAAAAGGACAGCAAAAATACACTAATTAAAGGAAAAATGCTTCCTCACCATCTGAGGCTGCTGAAGAAGTAAGTTTTCAGTGCACAGCTTAAAAAGTGTGGAGGGTATGGCACTTCCTATGTGTAGTAGTCCTGCTGTCCTAAAGGGATCTCAGCCCAGGAACTGGGTTACGGAGATTAACCTGTCTTGGGCCACGGTTTCTACTCCAAGTTTATTTTCCAGTCTTCGCCCATACAGTAGTGCCATTGAATGGGTCAGAGAGGAGGTGACAGTTTCAGAAATTGTGCTGATTTAAGCTAAGCATGAAAGGTCTGCAGTATTGCATCTTGTGAGTGAGGAATCTCTTCTGCTCGCTCTGGTCTGTATTCATCCTTGGTTCATATGCAGTGTATAATACATATATATGTGCACCAGAGGAAATATTTATTCTGCACAAAAGCAACAGTTGTGTGAAAATTTCACAGGAACTCTTGCCCTGATTTCTCTGACTTTCACACAAAACCAACTGATTCAACTACCAGTTAAATTTCCAGTCATCAAAAAAAGAGAAGATTTGGTGTTATACTGTTACAGAAAGTGCACTGCTGCTTTCAATGTTGTCAACAGTGAAAGTCAAGCAATCACTACTTTCACTTTAATGGAACTGAACTTTTGTTCTTTGTGCTTTCATCAAGAAAGATAAAATCTCTATTTGACCAAAATTTATATTTAAAAAATATGAATTTCACTTGACAAGGCAAGGCAAGATTTGTTTCATTTTAGCTGATTCTACACTAGCACCAAGAAAAAGGGTCTGATTTCTGGATGAATAAGTCCCTACAATTCCATAAAATAATTTCACACTTCACAAATTGCACAATCTTTTGTTTCACGACTAAACTTGCAAAATAAGTATTTTCAAAGTATTTTTCTAATGTTCTTCTATAGCTACCAGAAAAGAAAGAATAAAAGTTCATGTTGTCATTACATAAAGTTGTGTTGACTTCATTGTTCAGCCAAACAGTTACTTAAAAGTTTCAGTGATTATTAATTCACTGTGCAATTGTTGCTCGATCATACCAACAAGTGTGGGAGCTTGTTTGGGTTTCAGTTTTAGAACCTTTAATTTTCAATATGAATGTCTGTATTTTTATTTAGCTTAACTGACTGTAAATACTGTGCTCATGTAGCTTATGGCCACAACTGTGATGGATAAAAAGAATAAAAAGTGCTGTGCAATAAACAGTACTACTCGATTTCTGTAAAATAATCCACTACAGAAAGCCCTTGCATGAAAATAGTAGAACAAAACAAGAAATAGACATGGCCCATGATGCATGAGTAATGCCTTACTATTAGATGATCTTTGAATTCTTCCAACCTGAAGGGACTCTTCTGTTCGCAGTGAAAGGGTCTTGAAAGCAAAAAGAAAAACCTTTTGCATTCCTTCCAAAAGTATCATCCATAGTTTAAAGTAATAGGGAGGAAGAAAACAGTCTTAGGAAATTTTGCAAAGATATTACTATCTTGCTAACACCTGTTTACCCCATAAAAGTATTGTCCTGTTTTCATATTGCAGATTAAAAATGTCAGGTTGAGGCAGCTTTGAATTTTTGAATGGAAACACATTGTGCATGTCTCTCTCTTCACCACTAACATGTGTGATAACATGCTGTAGCAGTCATAGCTTTAACAGAGTAGTTGTTTAAAATGTGGTTCTTTGCTTATTTTTTTGTTAATTTTTAAGCTCCAGTTTTCAAAAGTTTCCTTGTAATTCCTTCCTATTTCCTTGACAAATTGGTAACTAAGACTGGGAGTCTTTTTTTTTTTCTCTAGAAGTGAAAACTCAGTATTTATATAACAACTTCTGTTCAGGTAAGGTTTCAGCAAAAGCATTACGCATTTTCAACAGTAGGAAAAAAGATTGCTTATCAAAGTCAAGTCTGACTCCTATATCATTACTTTCATAAGACTCCTCATGCAGGTCTTGCAAAATTAAAGGGCTTTATATTTTACTGCTGGAATATTTTACCTGGTATCTCCTGTAAACCAGAAACCATTAGAAAACAAAGAAGCCAAAGCAGCCAGAATGGAATGTAGTGTCAGCAAAAATGGAAATTCTTGTTTATTTATTTATTTCCTTAGCAGTTGTATATTACAGTTGAGTGGTCCTAAACTGTCTCCTATGCTGGCCTGCTACATCATGGAAAGAGGAACTTACATTCAGGAAACATGCAGCTCCTTCTAAGAGCAGATTCAGCAGCCAGGCTGTACCCTTTAAGGTGATTTCCTGAGCCATATGACTTTTCTGTTGGCTCCTACAGAGGATTCAATGGAAAGATGCTCAGAAATATGGTGGACCACACAGTCTCACCAGGGGAACTGCTGCATGGGAGAGACATGGAGCCAGCAGGCATTTCCAGGAAATGCAGTTTGATGAACTGATTTGGAAGTCAGTTATTGTCCTTTCTCTAATTAAAATGTGTATAAAATGGGTTGTACCAGTATCTCAAAATTATAAGATACATGCCTGTAAAAAAAGTCCAAAAACCAACAAAAACCAGCAGACAACTTTTCAAAGGTCTACATACATTCCAAATTATTCTTAAAAATCAATGAGCTGGCATTGTATAATAAATGTGGATACTAAAAACTGGATATTTATAGAAGGACCCAGGGCAAGGGCTTGGGAGTCCATCTCTCATCTGCTCATAAAGCAGACAGCAGGATAGCAGCATCTGCTGGAAACTCTTTCTCCCCTCAGCCTAGCAGGTCCTCTCTTTAAGTCACTCAGCCCCTCTGTTGAGGGGACAGCGAGATCACCAATTTGTGATAATTACTGGAAACTGGACTTGGACATGGACTGTCTTTTGCTCAGGCCACTGAAGAGTTGCCAGTCACTTCCAGCTATTATTCACCTGATCTTGAGGTGTACCAGAAGCAAAACAATGTCTGCTAGATGATTTTCAAAGGACATGTGTTGTATCTAAGGAAGAGAAAAGTATTATAAGGGAAAAATATATCTATATGCTACATGTTATGCACTTCATTGAAGTATCTATGTCTCAAACTAGAAAAAAAAGTCCAATCCCCTTTTTATCTCTATTCATATGGAAAAAGCAATTTCTGATTTCAGAAAACAAATGTCTCCAGATAGTGAGTGTACTTGTAACACTTGATATTTTTTTCCTTTAATATTCTTCCGTTTAAGAAAACCCTTCACAGAAATTATTTTTAGATAATTTCACAAAGTTCTGATTTCAAAAAACACTGTTCAGCAGCTATTCCACTTGTCTTTTTAACAAAATAAAAATGTGCAGGTGAGTATTGTACTGTATGTCAATAACTGAAAAAAAAAGATGTTAAAGCAAGCTAAATAATTGCCTAACAGTACTTGTACTAATGACCATAAACTTCTACTATGCTAATTTTTCTCTGCACTTTTAATTACAGATCAATAATACTTTGCAGTTGACATTTAAAAATGCTGAACTGCATGTAGGAACACAGACTGAATAAAAATATACAATGTGGTACTGAATTTGCCAAATCAATAAACTTTGCCATTTAACAAACAGTAGCATGTAAACAGTCACCAAAATTAACAAGTGTAAAAGACTATGCTTCAAGTGCTTAATTATTTTTTAATAACATTAAGCTTCAGCTCATTGACAAAATTCCACTGCTGTGAAAACCACCCATTCTATTGTTTGTTTGCATCTCTTTCCATGGTTTGATCTTAGCTCATGGAAAGCTAAACAGCACCTATACTTTCTTTTTAGAAAATGAGGTTCTTAATGATCAAAAGGTGAATAATATAATTGCACAAGTTTTGACTTACCTTTCCTTACTTAGATAAATGTTCTTTTTTTTCTTTTAAAATGCTTAATCTTGACAAGTACATTTAATAAATAGGATCATGGCAGTAAACAGTAGTTACCTATGAGAGTATCAATACAATATCAATGATTTTGTTTGAAATGAAAGGCTAAAATCAATAAAATGCCATTTATTTTCCTATACCAGCTCTTGTATGCTAAGAGATGCATAAATAAGCAATTTTTTCAATATTCTGAACTCTTCAGGCTGGTTTTTTTTATTTGATTTTTTTCTTTTTATTTCACTTTTATTTTCTTCCTCTGAGTTTTTTCTTCATTGCAGCACTAGTCTGAATTTTCAGTAAGCATTGTTGCTACCTGATTCCTATACACACAAAAATATTTCTAACCATTTTGAATGTGTTTTTAAGTCGGGAGTATGGAAGGCAACATAAGTGAGACTGAAACTAGTAAGTCAGTGATTCTGTATTGCTGATTTATGCCTATTAATATTGTGTGCTCTTTTACTGTTTCAGTTCTGGCCTGTGTTAAGATTTTTGAGTTGAACATGGGTAGCTAAAGCTAAGGTTGAAATCAGGATGACCAGTTCATGAATTTCTACAATATTTTATAATGCATGTGAACCCCTGCACATCAGTTCCAACCTAAATGATCATTGTAGTAACAGATGCTACAACAGAAATGCTCTTTTTTTGCTATTGTATAAGATATAGCAGACATTCTGACACCAAAGCTGGATATAACATAGAAATTCCAGCTTGTGCAAAATGTTCCATGGTCTAGAAGAAAAAAAATACATGTGGAATCAGGACACCAAAAAAAAAATGGGGGATTCCACAAGTGTCTTGTTCGTCTTGCAGCGGTATTTGGAGGAAGAACAAGATGGCAGAAGCGGGTGATTGGGACCTTCTTTCATCTGTCCATACTCCAGCCCATCAATTAGAACAGTGACTAGTATTTTATTGAGAAGATCAAGCATCTGTACTTTTTGTATCAGGCTGGTATGTGCTAGAGTATAAAAAAATTCCATTCAAGGAGGAAAAAAATGGGTTTTCCATTGGTAAAACATTTCAGCAGATTATTACCTACAAGCTCTATTTGCTGTTTACTTCCTAGAGCTCTCAATCAGACCTGAAAAGATCAAGAAATTGTCTCATTGAGACAGCTGTTACACATTTTTAAATTTAGAACTCAATTTTGCAACTGTTTTTGACATTAAAGGGCACTTAGTCTTGTAAGTGGTTCAGGCTAAGTCCCCTTTAAATCAATGGATTTACTATTTCCTAACTGGGTTGACATAGGTTCTACACAGTTCCTAGAGCTGACTTGGCAAACTCTGCTTAGAAGATTTTACACAAAAGTAACTCTTACAAAACACACTGAGTGAATTGACTTTCTCTCTAGGAAGTTTTCCCTGTGTGACACCAGTGCTCTGCAGTGACACCACAGAGGTATCTCTGACCGCAGCTATACCATCCAGCATAAGAGTGGAAAGGAGAGAAATGTGCTTGGAAAGGTAGAATTAAGGAGTGCTCATCAGAAGAGCTTTCAGGACTTTGTACAGCTATCACATGGTATACTGTGTATCAGGAAGACATAGAACTGTGATTGACATAATTTCTTAATGTTGGTGGCCTGGTGTGCATACCAGTAGACAGAGTTCCTAGGCATGCCTGTCCCAAGGTAAGCCTGTCCCAATGTCTGCTGAAGGACCCCCAGGCACAAGTACAGTCTGGGTGGAGAATGGATTGAGAGAAGCCCTGGGAAAAGGTACTTAGGGCTGTAGGTCAACAAGAAGCTCAACACGGCTCAGCAATGTGCACTTGCATACCAAAAAACCAAGTATATCATGGGCTGCATCAAAAGAAACATAGCCAGCAGGGTAAGGGAGGTGATTCTGCCCCTCTGCTCTACCCTTGTGAAACCCCACCTGGAGTGCAGCAACCAGCTCTGGGGCCCCCAGCATAAGAAAGGCATGAACCTGTTGTAAGGAGCTCAGAGGAGGGCCACTAAATTGATCACAGGGCCTGAGAAAAACACCTCTCCTGTGAAGACAGACTGAGAGCATTGGGGCTGTTCAGCCTCAAAAAGAGAAGACTCTGGGCAGACCTTAGAGCACCTTCCAGTACCTAAAGGGAGCCCACAGGAAGGCTGGAGAGGGACTTTTCACAAGGGCATGCAGTACAGGGATAAGGTGGAATGGCTTAGAAGCTGAAGGAGGGTATATATGAAGGAGTTTAGATATTAGAAAAAGATCCTTTACTGTGAGAATGGTGAGATACTGGGACAGGTTGCCAGGAGAAGCTGTGGATGTCCCATCCTTGTAAGTTTGCAAGGCCAGGCTGGATGGAGCTCTGAACAATATGGTCTAGAGGAAGATGCCCTTGACCACGCCAGGGAGTTGGAACTAGATGCTCTTTAAGGTTCCTTCCAAACCAAATCATTCTATGATTCTATGATTCAATTTGTTAGGATTGCCCAGAGGACACCAAGAGAGGTTCATTTCTAAACGCAGCTAGAAAATTCAAGAAAAAAAAAAAAAAACAAAAACAAAACCAGCAGACAGAGAAGTTTCTCAATCCATTTCACCATGGGCTCAAAAAACCTTGTGTTGGCAGAGGAGCACAGCATGAAAACAGAAATTCTGGTCAAGAACAGCAAGAAGAAAATTACGGTTTTAGATAGCCTAAGCTGCCATTGAAATTAAAATTATACACTATATGCTTAGAGTAACTCAGAGGGGGAATTCAAGCACCTCCATGGCATACTGCAAAAGGAAAGTGGTTAGATTTGTTTATTATGACCTCGTCCCCTTATTCCAACATGTTTTTTCTGTTTGTAGTACCGTGAGAGTTGTGGTGCTCCACTTTGCTCTGTGCTTTGTACTCTTGGACTGATACCATACGCTATTTGACTACTACCACAAATATTAAACTGCTGGTCACAGATGTCAGAATCAGGGAAATTACTGTACCTCAGCTGAGATCAGTGACAGTGCTAGCATTCAAAACTTCAGCCATTCAGAAAAAGCAGTAGGTGTTTTGAAAGACTTCCTCAAATACTGATCGGCAGAAGTAATATTTTGTTGCCACAAACAAGAATTTCTGGGCACGTAAGTTTCTTTCAAATTGGGAAGATCTGGGAAAAATATTTTGTGTAATTTTGAGTAATTTTGAGAAAGCACAAAAAGCTTGCTGTATGTTTTGACACACTTGCCAGTGATCTCCAGTTTCAATTTGCCTGCCAACTGCACAGTCAATATTAAACAATAACCACTGAGTTTAGTGAAAGTGGTTTGCTCTGACATAAGCATCAATATGAATACCTAACTCTGAATACATAAGAAGGCCTGACTGACCATGACAGTACCCAGCACACATTGCCAAGTTTCATCTATATCACTCATAAATTATGAGTGACCTTAATTTCAGCCACACTAGTTTGCTTTGCTAGTGCCTCTTTAGTTCTCCTTTTCCAATTCATCTTCATATGATTAAAAAGTAAACTAGAAAGTATAGTTACTAGATACAGTTACTAAAAACATTCCAATACCACGTGAAAATTTTCTGCTCTCCAGAGAGTACTTTACATCTGTACAAGGGTTATCAACAGTGAAGTATTCAAGAGAAAAGAAGGCCAGATTATTCCACACACAAAAAAGCTCAGTTCAATAAATCCTATTTGATCAAGCCCAAATACTATCAAGCTGGTTCTTAAAATATCAAATAAAACTGGTAAAACATAAATTCTTAATTTTAAAAAGATAACTTAGACAAATAACAGCTGAATATGAAATATTTTAAGCATACCAGAATTGTATTCATTGTCCTAGTGCTCCTCCTAGTTCAGCACTGCTGGTTTATAAAGGAATTATGGACATTGTTTAGACATCAACATATTTAACTGGAATTATTTTTTAATTGGTAGGAATTATGTACCCCAGATCTATTCTTGTGAAGTGGACACAAGGCAACACAGAAACCAAAGCAACAAAAGGGAAAATTCTAAAGTAAACTGAATATTATTATGATGATTTCTAGCATTTTAGTTCTGAAGAAATTTAATATTGATATGCCTAAGCTCTTGTCCAAAACCTCTACCCTGTTTTTCTAACCGCCTGAACTAGTACACCAACAAGCTGATATAGCTCTACTTCATCAAGCATGAGTATAGGAATGACATATTAGAAAGTTACTTAAACTACAAGTAAATTAAGCTAGACAGAAAAGTAATGCAACATAATGGTAACCAAAAAATAGTAACTTTTGCAAAGGTCAATTAATGCCTCAAAACTATAGCAGTTTTCTTTGATCATGACAACAGAACCAAAGACAAAGAAAAAAATTTAAATCAACTATCTGATATTTTTTTACTTCACTCTTTATAAGCTTTTGAACAATTGCCTGACAGTTTGCTGTTAACAAACAATAAATAATATGTTTTAGCAAAGACAGAAAATAGATTCTTGTCTATTTAGCATTGCCTATATGGCTGGGTAAAAGTGCTGTGCAAAATGTCTACGTGTATAATCATCATAATGCTACTTACACGAGTCAAACCATCAGATTTGAAAGGGCTTCGTAAAGTTACAAAGACACATGGGAGAGAAAGTAAGATATCCACCTATGACTGGTCCTTGGGAAGACTCAGCTCAATCATCCCTTCTTCATTGACTCTCTGTTCAGTGTACCAGAAAGTATTTGTTATGTTCATCCCCCTTAAATTTAGTTGGGGCAACACTGAAGAGAGTTATCAGTCATCACCAACAGGATTTTCATATTCCATCAGTGGCCCATGCTGGGATGTCACACATTGTTTCTGCTGCTGCTCAGAGAGGGGAGTCCTTCCCCTGCGTCTGTGTGGGGCCCCTGACACAGGAGACAGTCCTCAATTAACTTTTCCTATCTGAGTCCATCCTATGGGCAACATTCTCCATGAACTGCTGCAGTGTGGATCACTCTTCCACAAGGTGCATTCCTTCAGATACATTGAATAAACCAGTGGTAGGGTACCAGTTCTATTCACCTAGAAGTCAAAAGCAGCACCACATGCGCTATCATTACTCAGTGTCTGTGATCCCAAAGTTGTCCCCAAGAGCTTTGAGTTCAGGGGCACTCCAGGCACCATGTATACTGCACATTTTTGACAATCCACACTGTGATTTAGCTCAAGATATAAGTCTTATCTTCCCCCTGGGTAAGATTCATTTAAACACTTGCAGGAAGCATCCCAGAGCCCTGGGAGGTAGGAATCCCTCTGCTGTCATTCCTGGGGCCAATGGGACAGTCAGTGTCTCTGTGCTGTGATCCATTTATTACTCTAACTAATGCTACATATTGTTTCCTGTATTTTCTTCCTTGAAGTGAGGTAATTTAGATGTCCTTTGTCCCCATGAGCATTATTTTCTCTAGTATTAGCAAATAATTAGCATCAGGTTCCTAAATAACAGCTTTCAGGATGTTGTCCTAAAGCAGATAAGTAGCTGTGATCCTGAGTTTGCCAGAAAAGAGAATGGATAATGCAGACTCATCAGCTGTATCTCAGTAGTCATGGTAGGGGATGTTAATATTAGGTGTTGCCAGATCCTAAGACATTGGAAAAATGGATTGAGCTTGTGGTGAAACTGCTGCAGCAAATGTCCAAACACATTGTTCAAAATACGTCATTGTCCAAATACAGTAAAGTGGAAATTTCTGGCCTACATATAAGATTCAAAAATTATTGTTTTTCATCTCTCTAGTGTGGAAGAACTCCTGCTCAAAGACTGGCAGCACATTCTGCAACAAAATTTCCTTACGAACTGGCTTAATGATAGGCATACTATTCTTCCCTTTTTTGCTAGAATCCAAGCTACAAAAAATGTGATCTTGTTCTTGAAATTTTTTGGGTTTATATGCAATCATCTAGGATCCTGTACACCCCTCTAGACCTGCAGACCTCATAATTCTTTGCACCAAATCAAACCTGAATCTCAAAAAAAATAGGAGGAAGAGGATTTAAAGATCAGAGTAAGCCTTTATAGCAGTCTCTTTTGGCTTTCCTGAATAACAGAAGGCTGAGATTTCTACTAAAGGTTTTCTACATGAATTCCATATATTATAATTTAATCGGAACATGTCTTTTATACAGTCACCAAACTTTATTTTAAAACTTCAAGTAATGCTGAAGCCATCACTAGAATCAACAAGTTGAGCTGATAAAACAACAGTACGCATCATTAAAAATATGCATTTAATCTGAATTTATTTCACTTTAACCTCCAACTAGAAGACCCTGTTATACCTTCTCAAGCTAGATGAAGGATCCTTCTTTCTGAAATATTTTCAGCTACACATCCAATACAGAAACATAGTCACTTAACTTTTTATCAGATAAACAAAATAGATTGACTTCTCTAGTCTGTCCCTTAATGCAGTTCTCTAGACTAGGAATTATTACTATTGCATCCTTCTGAATCCTTTGAGATGAAAGTAGCTCAGTTCTGGCATTAGTGGATGTTTTATCAGGTCTGCTATAATGCATATATTAATGGTTTGCTTACCTAAAATAATATGAACAAGGACTCTTAAGATCATAACTGTGGCAAAATTTATAATGCTTTTCTTAATCTATGTTTGTGACTTGTACAACACGATTGATTAATATGCAACATGAATAGTCTTGTCTTAATAAATTCACTTCTACATTCAACTGAATGAGCAGTGTTTTCTCACTTTCCAAAAGATTTTGACTAATTTTGTCAAACATTCAACTATGTTTATAAATATTTAAGCAGTTACTAACTAACTCTTAGATTCCTGGAATCAGAGCTATTTATTTTAAGAGCTTCATAAACTATGCAAACTATGTATGTGTCACTCCTTGAATCAACTTGTTTGATGCAAAGTGCTTCAAAACCACACTAAGTGTGTTTTTTAAGATAGATCTCTTGAAAAAAATTTGCTACTTATATCTGTAAACTACGGAGTTGCTAAATTCCTGACAAGTTTAAATTTGTTTTGGACCATTCCAAAAGGAATTATTCCTTTTGGAATGCAGGTGTTTGTGATTTTCTGTAAAAAAAAACATATTTCTAGATGCAGGTCAAATCAAGGTAAAATAGCTTCAGCCAGAAATTAATTTTCTCTAATTATCTTGGCACTTACTTCAGATGTTGCAGATAAACCAAAATGAGCTACAGATGCAAAACTGGGAGAAAAGACAAAAGATAGTTACTGTAACAGAGAGTGAAAACATAGATTATAACAGAAAATTTCCAAAACCTAGAAAGAATGGCGTATCAGAAAAAAATAAATTTCTGTTACACCTACATCCCTGCTGATCTCTGAGCTAGGACTGTCAAATGGAACTCCTCAGCAGCACAAGAATAGCTTTAAATCCTAGGATACATCGGTTGCCTAACATCCAATCACAGCCCAAACACTTTATCCAGTATATACTTGAGGCTGGGAGACCCTTGCTGAGCCTGGCTAATATCTTATTCATCATGAAAAGTAGAAACAACTCAGAGCATTTTGAGGACCATCTCTTTTTGTATGTTGAAGCTGTCAGGCTTCGACCAGAGCATTTTTAGCTTTACTGTGATGAATAATTTACTCATTCCTCTCTAAGGCTTTGGCATGTTATGGGGTGATCAAGTTTATTGCTAATGTTTTTGCATCCTGTGTTTCAAAGAGAGGATATACATGGTTTATTTAGTCCTGCAGTGGCACACATAAACTTTCAGACTATTTCAGATTACTGAATGCTCTTCAGATGCAGAGGTTCACTCTGACCAGAGTTGTGTTCCAGCACAGCTGGACATACTGTAAGTAGCAAAGGAGGCAATTCTCATATACAAGGCAGAAATCTCAACTAAAACAATAGAATAAGCAAATGTAAGATTTTTCTAAATATCTATGCTGAAATGGAATTTCATATCTTTTTGAGAGGGTGTAGCCTTTGTATCTGACAAGTTAAAAAGTGAATATTTAAAAGGTATGCTTCAATAAAGAATATTAACATGTTCACATATAGTATAGTTATAGATTATATTTTTATATCAAACAGCTGTCATTTAATTTTTTCTGCCATCTGAAAACAATATTATTTTACTTTCCTAATTTCACTATATAGGTATGCTGTGTAAGTGGAAAGCTGTTCTATTTCTATTAAAGATTAAAAGTACTCAATGATCAGAGGTGTTGCAGGAATATAATTTAATTTAAGACCAGTAATTTGTGTAAATAAATGTCTAATATGAAAGAATCACCACAAGTGGAAATCAAGAATGTTCAATTTTTCATGATCCTTATCAAAAGAACAAAAGAGTTCATGCTCATTAAAAAAAGTTCTAAAAATAACAAGGTTCAGTTTCTCCTATGGGTTCATATGAATTTTTTATTTTCCATTTGAAAATTAGGATTTTGCCATATACATGCTTTTTTTTGTGCATGCATGAATTGAATTTAAACTTTTCTGTTAAATTATTAACCATGGTTTTAGTATGCTCTAAGGTGAGCAAATTAAGAAATCTTGGATTGTAGGAGGTGTAAAAAGTGCTTGTATCAAGGGAACTGGTGTTAAAATTGCCTAGCGTTATCCAGGAATAGGTACTTAATATTTCCTTGAGACAAGAAATGTGCGCCTGATTTTAGCCCTAGGTTCTTTTGGCTTTTGATTAGTTCACTGACTGATTAATGCTGGTAGATTACAGTAGGCCATGGTTTTGGTTTTGGTTTGGTTTTTTTTGGTTTGTTTTTTTTTTGTTTTGTTTTGGTTTTTTTGGGGGTGGTTTTTTTTGTTTTGTTTTGTTTTGTTTTTTCACAAAATTGAGTTTAATTGAAACTGAGGGAGTTGCACAATAAACGGAAGATGCTTTAAGGTCAAGTCCTATATTATTTATGTATCTAAATATCAGTCTGCCCTTAAAGTTTGGAACTGTATTTGCCCAAATGCTAAAGGAACAGAGAGGATTACTTTTGATCTCTAGAAACTGGACATGTGCAGTTTACATAAACCCATTCTAGATTTGTAGTTCAACCAATTAGAAATAAGCATGTGATAAATTACTCACTCCCCAACAAAGTGAAAACACAGGAAACAAATTACTCTCTTTAAGAGCAATAATATTCAGTTAAGGGCTGGAGTCCAAGAATTTGGGTTGGGTTCATTTTATTTTTTTTTTCCCGGAGAAGTACAATAGCTTAAAATGGATTAAAATGTAATCATTCTGGAAGGGGTTAATCCAGAAGTTTTTCTGCCATGACAAAAGCTCTTACTGTACAATCTTTTATCTAACTGCTCCAGACTATGCCTTCTTCAGTCACATCACTTGAACATGCAGTGGAAGACATTCAAGTCTAAAGCTGATGAGACAACATCCTCTTGACTTCAGTTTTGGTCAGTTTTGTCTGCTGAGAAATAAAGGCTTCTGCTAAAATTTTGGTCTCTAATGTCCAAGCAACTTTCATGCTTAATACTGCCAGCTTGTATAAATAAATATTTGTGATTATAAAGATTGTTCTTTTCTATATAATGGTCTGTAAGAAGACAACTCAGAAAATTTCTTCCTTATGAATTTTAGCTTTAGCTGAGTTTTTGCCTATGGGGATAAAATTAAGCTTGATTAAGCTTAGGTGTGATTAGGCTTAGATGTGGCAAAGATATAGCTGATCTCTAGTCTGAATACCAGTCCCCCATTATGAGATTCTGATGGAGATTTAGACAATTAAAATTTTACATCTACATTTGAGCTCTTTACTTTAGACTGTTGTTACAATCAATGGAGAGAAGTAAGTGCTCCTTAAAGGCAGTTCAGCTGTCCTATTTTAAATGGTTATCTTAATGATTCTGGAGATGCCTATCTTTCCCATTGGCCACAGAGAGCACACAGTGTGACTGCATCGAAACTAGGCATCATGCCTGTGAATGAAAAATTGCAGCAGAGGTATCCATCCTCAGTGATGAAGATAAACTTGTGTGATACTGAGCTTTCAGCCCATTGGTAGCATTTTTTTTCTTGGGCCGTTGGGCCACAGAATGTTGTTAATTCGTCTCCAGTTCCTCATTAAGTAAAAGTGTTTTACCTTTCTGAGAATTTGGTCATCTATCCATAGCAGTTTTGTGCAGGATTATGAGAGGTTCTGGTTAAATCATCTGCCACCCTGCCATCTCCCTCATGTACAAGAGAATGCAGTGTGTGTATCTTTCTCCCATTAAACTTGGATGACTATGTCTTCATCTTTTGAAGTCCATGTGAAGTCAGTACTTGTACTTCAGTCCATATCAAACAAAATGAAGCAAAATATCAAAGGTTCTCAACTGTAAATATGAGGCAGAGTAGTTGTTATGCATTCACAGTAGATTACTTATTATTTTCTAGAAATATCTTTAATTTCTGCCAAATATTGCAGCCTCTGTTCACACCAGTTGACCTTAGCTCCAAAAGCAAAAAATACGTTGGGTTTTTTAAAGTAGTCATTTGAAGCCTGACTAGTCATTTGTAAGTTGCTATATTATGCCAAGAGTTTAAGTCCTCTAGGCTGAGCCACTAGAAAATTTTTAAACTGATATCTACTGTGAGTTAGTAGTGCTATTAACCAAGTCAAAATATATAAAAATACTAAAGAATATTATTTCAGCTGTTGTATTTTAGAAGACACTTTGCCTTATCTTTCTACTTGACTTAATACATTGTTTAATACTGACAATACTTACAGAAATAATTACCTTTATTTGTCTAACATTAAGTTCATATGTATGATAACATCAATAATAACTTTACTTGGAGAAAATAAAATAGACAGAGTAATTATAAAACTCTGCTTAATAAAAACTCCTTTGCCTTCAGCATTGACAAATACAGCTACATATAATGATTATAGTTTTTAAGGGAAAATAACCAACATGTTTGTCTCACCATCTTTATTATTTAAATGATCATATATTATATAATTACCTTCAATGCAACCATCTTATCTCATGGAAGATCTGCGGGCAGGGAAAGTAACTTAAATCTAATGACTTTTCTGGCACAATCAGTCCTTCATTCTGTATCCTTTTATGTGAATGAGAACACTGATACAAAGTTGAAAAGGAGAGCCTGGAAATGCATAAGAAACACTGCCTCAAATCACCTGGGTACTATAGAGTAAATAGACCTTTCCAGTCATCTGATACCAAGATCCTGTTCCCAGAAACATATCTATATCTGTGCTAAACATCTAACTCATCTTGCCAATCTCTACTCAGGCTTTTTCAGAGGACCAGTTTGTTGTTGGGCTTTTTTTTCTTTTGCTTTCTTTGGGTGCATCTTCAAACTTATTCCCTCCTCCCACAGCTTTGCACTTCTGTCCCAGCTCCCTTTGTAGGTGCAATTTCATAGGAAAATGTTATCATATCACAAGACTCTCTTTGCCTTCCAGCTCAACTACTAACTGAAACTTATTGTGCTAGCAAATTTCACTACAAAGTCACTGGTGCTCTGAACCCAGTAACAGGATCAGTGAGCAGAGGGAAGGGGGAATCTTTGTGAGAAGGAGAGAAGCTAGCATGGGAGCAAGAGAAGAATCCTGAAAGCTGGAAGCTCTCCAAGTCTCATATTTCTAGGTGATTGCTTACTTGATAGCCAGACGTGGGCTCCTGCAAATAAGTTAATCCATGTCATATGCAGTGGAGACTAAAGGGTGGGTGATAGTTGCTCCTTCTGCCAGCCAGGCAATCTTGTAGCGGACAGGACCACTAGCATTTTTATTTTATGGTACTTTGTGTGACACTGGACCCCTGCATTTTATTTTGGGAGAGTTCACACTTTTACCTTCTTTAAAATGAAGAGTTTACCACAGTTCTATCAAAGCTGCTCTAGGAGAGCCAGTGACTCTTCTGGGCAACCAGTCAAATGATCATTCTGTCCACCACATCTGCTGTACCTAAGAAAAGAAACAGAAGCTGGGGAACACTGCCAGAGACCGAGGAGCAAGCCAGTGTATGTCCCAGCAGCTTTCCCAATTCCTTATGAAACAGAGCTGCCCTCAACCCCAGGCACCTGCCAGTTTTCTATTTGCAAATCCTTCTCTCAGTACCCCAAGTATTCACCCATTTATTTTCCTTAAGACTGGAAAGCTTTGTATAGGCTATGCTTTCTCTCAGGTATTCAGAGAAGATATGCTGCCTTATCACCTGATGTTTACGGCTTTGTGTGAATGAACTGGAAATATGGAAATTATCAATTAGCTAATGCCAAATACAGAACTACAAAAAGCTTAACAAATAATTCATCTGCTCCTGGCCACAGATTTGGCAAGACTGTAAATTATTGCACTCTGGGGCTATATAGGCATAAGGAAGTATACTGTTGTGAAATCTGAGTCATTCTTCAGCACGGAGAAATGAATGTGCATCTACTTTGGGAAAATACAGATGACTGAGAATAAATGATGGATTGATTAAAAAGCATGTGTTTCTGATGAAATTTGAAATATGGTGTCACAAGTTATACTACAGTCAGTGACTAATTGAAGCCCCTTCAGCAAATGAATATCCGTGTCATGTGTGAACCAGAAGAGACCTAGATTCCTCTGGCTTCAAACCTTGAAATTGAGTTGGCATCAAACTGTATCATGGTGTGGTGATTAGCCACACTGCGAGTAAGCTTGCAGCAATGTTTCTGTTTGAAGATAGATTCTCAAATCCCTCCAAAAGCCACACGCAGTGATGTCACCTTGAGCATTGACAGGGTGGGTTTTTCTTGGGTCTTTCACATTTGAAGTCTAGGGTTAGAAGTCCCACATTCTGGATGCACCCAAGGAACAGAAGATTGTATAAGTAAAAACAGCAGGGGAGGATGAAAGAGGCTGATCAAGCAGAGTCCACATGTCAGCAAAAGGGAGCTGGTACAGTCTGAACTAGAAATGTTTAAGTGCCCTCTCCAGCATGACGCACCCCATTCTGCAGGCTTGCAAAAGGACACCTGATAACCTATTTCTACAATTCTTCAGGAAAGATCCCTTGGCAGGATATAAAACATGAAATATGACAGTCTTTACAGCAGTCTTTCTCACTTTGAGGCTCTAGTTTGTGCAGAACTTTGAAGGGAGATGTTGCCTTCTTCGTGGTGCAATCAGTATTAAAGTTGTATGTAAAGGACTGAGATGAACTTGCAGATTTGTTTTTCAATGCAGCAGTGCTTTAAACAGCTAATAGAAAATCTTACTGAGAATGGCAACTATTGTGTTCAGGATGTTGTAATAGGATTCCATTTTTCAAAACTTTTTGTAAGTACTGCCTGACAGCAATAGGACTGTGTGGCAGACCCTCAAAGGAGAGGTGATTGCTGTGTTTTGTGGCCGGAGAACCACAGGAATGCAAAAAATGACAATTCAGAGTCTTTCATGTTTGTGGCATTATGGATTCTGTGAAGTTAATGTTAACTGTTCAGAGTGTCTAACATTAGTCAAAGCTTCCTTTAAATAGCACATTAATGTTCTCGATTGTTTTCCATGTCTGTTGAATTTTAGCAAATTGTTCAGTTGCCTCAATATTGTAAGTTTAAGGAAATCCAGCTGTCAATTCCTATTAAAGTGGCCTTAGTTTTATATTGTTAATTCAGTTGTCTTTCACACTCTAGCTGCTAAATCTAAAGAACTCTTTACAAAGGCAGATTTATGATGGATGCCATCTGGCCTGATAGAAGGAAACAGATATTGATTTTTAATATTTTCTCCAAACTTGTTTACTCTAGGATAATACGGCAGCTGTGTGGCGGCTTGTCTCAGAGTGGAAAGGATTATTACCAGTGCCTTTTGATGAGATAAATTACCTAGAATGACTTGAATGGCTAAAGGGTATACTTTGATGTTATGTCGCTTCATTTACCCTTATGACTAAATGATTATTGATTTTATATTTTTAAGCTCTTGAAACGTGAAAATAAGTTGGTAGAGAAGCCTAGATGTGTTAGTTTTATTAATTTATTTCTGCAGGGCATAATTCACTTTGGACCAGGTTGTGAAGGTTTTGGGTTCATGACCGACTCCAGATACAGTTGCAAAGAAATGGCTTATTTATATAGTCATTGCAAGTAGTTCCAAAATCAATACAGTCTGGGATTGGATGATTAAACTTAGTCCCTTTGTGGGATTCATTCCTGTAGCTACCTCTGAAATGATCTTGACTGAAGCAGATTCATGTGATCCAGTCTACAAATAGCAAGTTTGTTCAAGTTGAAATACTATTTTTTGCTCATCTTTTTTTTTATCTACTCTGTTCACTCAGTGACATTTTAACAACCAGAAAAAAACAGTTGATTGACTACTTCAATGAAATCACTAATCTGCATTCAAAGAGTTGCCTCCAAAGACTACTTAGATTTTCCATGGATAGATTTAACTACTGCTTTGATCGGTTAGTCCCAGTATGCAGTGGATTTAGGTCTCTCTACTTATGTAGGCAGCAGGAATCCAAGGTGTACACTAAACCTTTAAATAGTCTTCACAGTTCAAAACAGCTATTTGCCTTTTGTGTACAGCAGACACCTACATATTTTTGTGAACTATTGCCTTTTCTATCATCATTTAGTGTGTTGGTGCTATTTAATATTTGACTGAAATGTGACTCTCTTGTCAGCCTGTTGAAGTATTTTGTAGACACTGTAACAAGTGCAAAAATGTGCTAAAAAAATATCTCTCTCTCTCTCTCTCTCTCTTTCTCCAGTTTCCCACAATGACTATTCATACATGCACTTTGCTTGGTGCCTCATACCTTAAACAGCAATACTTTAAAGTTTAATTTCTTCTGGAAAGGTTCAGCAACAAATACACTGTCCTGTCTTATGGAGTCTCAAAAACTGGGATTCAGAATCCTGACATTTCATTTATATAGGCCATTAGCAAATTATAAATATTGCTAATACTATTTCAGCTGTCTAAAAGGAACTGAAGGCAATAAGCTATAAGAAAAGCCATAGCTCTAACAAAGTTTTTTACTTGGAAGAGTTAGCAGTACATGAACCTGCACAGGGACTGTCTCAGCTGAAGAATAATATTTCATAATTTAACAGTACATATCTCTCCATCACCTGTACAGGCTATTAACCATGTGCTTGTCTTTTGTAACTAAAAATGAAGTTGTGTGGCATTTTTTTAATATATGCTTCACCTAAAACCCTGTGTTTCTAAAACACAAGGATCTTCCTCAATGCTACATGAATATAGAGAACATTACTTAATTTATATATGTGCATGTGTGTGTGTGTGTCTATTGTCAGTCAAGAATATTATTCCCCCAAAGGATCTTTCATTGTAATAAGCCTTGGCAGCATATTTTGCAGAGTTAAAAAAGGTGTAAAACACTTTTCCATACTTTAGCCACATGATATGTATAATTAATGTGTAGTAAATTATATTGCCCAGTTTAAGGCTTGTTTAAATGCATAGAATTTGAAGTCTAATGCAGGAATAAAATAACTTTTGGATCAGTGTAATGTAATATGTTGATCCATTTTACAGGGTGGTGGTGATTATTTAATTAATCACCTTTTGACAATTATTCACACTGGTCCAAATCAAGGTCTCCATTAAAACCGAAGAATAGCTTCATTACAAATGACCCATAAAAGTGTCAAGTGCTGGCAGTGAAGACAAGTAATTTCCTTTCCCTTTAAAACCATTAGATCGAATGATGGGGGTGGGGAAGGTGATGAAGTGCGTAATAGTGTGATTACAAAGAAAAGCTTAAACAGTAAATTTGACAGCCATGTTAGAGTGGATAGAAGATAAGGGTTATAAACTGTTGGTTCTATACCTCCAAAATCTTTTAATTTTATAAGAAGACATGAATGAGTGGGTTATATTTTTGAGAAACTTTTTTTATCGTCTTTTGGTATTTATTTATAAATTGAGATTTGAAAATTGTTTGACTCAAAACCTTGGAGATACAAAATAAATACTGCATTGCCTTCTGAATGTTGCTTAAAATAGCAGTTAATTGAGACAGAATTGCTTTACAGCTCTGCAACTGTTTTCAAAGCTGGCTTATCTACAAAATCTTTTCTATATCTTATTGGTGAGAATAGCAGCAGGACCTTTATGTTGGTGTAATTATATTGGGCACTTTCTTTTACATCTGGAAAGTACTAAGAACTACCAATTGATTTTGTGTAGAGATAAAACTGCTCTCATCTTTGATTAAAGGTGGATGCTGCACCTTTTGCTGAAAGACCTTGTTTTCTTGCTATTCCAAAATATGCAAAGCCCTTTTAATTCT
The DNA here is from genome assembly GCA_034509425.1 of Eopsaltria australis. NCBI lineage: Eukaryota > Metazoa > Chordata > Aves > Passeriformes > Petroicidae > Eopsaltria > Eopsaltria australis. The sequence continues at coordinate 459,951 of JAVTVJ010000001.1, forward strand.
CAACTTCTGACAAAAACTTGTCTGTTTCTCTAATGACCACTGCGGTTTCCATACAAAAGGATTAATTTTTGCACCTTTCAAATCCAGATATCATATTTCAGTTTAATATTAAATCCTACCAAATAGACACAGACTGAAATTATACAGGAATGTAGCTTCAGAAAGTAAAGGTAGAATACTAGAGTGTCAATTTCAGAGGGGCTGAGCTGAAGAAAGCATTATTCACAAACTACATTCTGATTTTGAACACCCATTTAATAGTGATTGTACACTTTGTTGTAATTTTGTTTGGCTGAACTTTATCTTGTGGAATAAAGTCTTGCTAAGGAATTCCATATACTGACCTTACCTCTTATGACCTGCCTTCAGATTGTGAGAGTTAACAGGTGGTGGTTATTAGCTCAGTTATCATTGCAAAAAAAGTGAAAAAAATACTTTCACCCGAAGGTTCTGCGTAATCTTGCTAGCATAGATTCCACTTACTAGAGGAGATGAATATATATTTACTAGTTTTTCAAAAGAGTAGCAAATATTGACCAATCCCAGAGATGTATTTGTTAAATCTACTTGTCATTCTTTCTTTGATCTTCATTTGTTTTAAAGTCTTGCTCCTAAGGTTGGACTAGTTACTGTAAAAAAATCCCAAAAGTTCAAGTGCTGCTTCTAAAAACTAATGGCTATTGACGTTCATTAGGATTTCTGTGATGTTATCTAACCCTGTAAAGACATTTGGGGTATGCAGTTTACATTGTATCTGGTGATTGTATAATCATTATTGATTTTCCTTGTGTGTAGTACCTATGTCAAACAACCTAATATATTTAAATGGTGATTATTTCAGCAATATATCTATTATTAGATAAGATCAAAGGCGGTTAAGTGTGTAGCGGACAGTGTGATAAGATGATATAATGTGCATTTGTGCCAGTGCCTGTGCCCTTTTGTGCCTAAAACTGCAATTCACAGTCTTTAATGATTAACTCTCTGAAGCACGTTGTGATTTCTATCCTGTAGTAGAATAAAGTATGACAGATGGATTAAAAGAAGCCCACTTTTTAAGCAAAAGGCCTAGGAGTTATGTAAATGTAATACAATTAGATGAATTGATTTTCAAAGACCATGGGAAATCACTCTCTATATTCTGTTCACTTCTTGTTTTCCTATCAGTACTTCTGAAGAAAACCAGAAATATATTTAGAAAGCTGCATGATTTCCCAAAGGATATAATCACTGTTAATCCCATGAGTATGGATTAACAGAGTAACTTGGCCCATAACAGCAAGTGATTTCTCAGGCTAATCTCATGAGTAGAATGGTTATTGTATTTTATTAGTGATCAAACAAGTTTTCTACTTGGTCTGTGGCAGAAAAGCAGGAAATATAATGAATTCATTTAATATCAAAGAATTATATATTTTACTTGTGGAGTTTTTCTGCTTTTATCATTTAATACAAATATGCTTCTGGTCAGTAAATAAAATTTCACTATATATGGAACACAAATTAAAAAAATTAAAAAGTACACCCCCCCAAAAAAGCCCAATATAGTGCTGAGATGGAAGCAGAAACACCAAGTTTTTGCTCTTTTTACTGTAAAGATGTCACTTTCTGCATTGCTGTAAAAAACAGATTATATATTCTGAAAATATAGTAAGTGTGCATATAAAATGTAGTACCCTTGAATGCATAAACATATTTTCTTAGCAAAACTTTATTAGGATTTTTAACTAGTTCTGAAAAGTAGGCCCCCGTGATGGCACAGCAGGCTTCATTTTCTATGGCTCCATTTTCAGTTTTGCAGTGGTTCCTGTGCAAGTCCTAAACCTCAAATTTGAGTTATTGCTCACAACTCACTGTGCTGTGCGCATATGCCAGCTCTGTTAGGGTTAGATTGAGATCCTCTTTCATTCTCCATCACATAGTATGGAGATGCAAGCCTTGGGCACTAGTTCCTACTCATGTCCACAAAATTACTCTTTGATTTCACTCTTTGCCTTCCCAATCCAGCTTTAAGAATGGAAACTATTATGATCACAAACTGTGTGTTCCACCAGGAAGTTACCAACATCAACAGTTGAATGCTGGAGCAAATCAAGTCGATCTTTCCCAATTAATCTCAAGGAAAATCAGATACATTATTTAAATAATTAATATGATTTTGTGCCATAACCTGTGTGAATCGTCTTGAGGTAGCTGAAGAATGTCTCAGAAACAACTCTTCCAGCTACTCAGACTGAAGATGGTCATTCTGATGACCAAATATTAAAGGGATAACTCCAGCAGAGAGTATAGATTAGCTGTGAGTGCATTTATCTATTCATCAATATATCTGGATTGGGAACAGGATGTTCACAGTGGTCTGCTTTCTTTTAGCCTGTCCCCAAGGATGAAGGTGCCTAGCTGGCGGTGCCACACTGGAGTGTGCTCCAGTGCAAGGTGCTCACACACAGTGTCACTCTGCTGTAGTTTTCCACTGTGGCCTGTCCCTGAGTTACCCTGATGCTTCACGATGACCCCCACCATGGGTAAAAATGAGTCTTGATGATAGGTACTCTCCTCTCAGATAGGAGAGCATTGCTTTCAGTTGGAAAAGCTTCTTTGAGTGATGGTGAATATCCTTGGCTGATTCCCTGTTGTGGAAAAATAGTCTTTTTTGTTGGAAAATATTCTTATATAACTGAATAGTTGAGCTAAATGATAACTTATTTACTTTAATAATTTTCTCTAGATCCTGGTTGTGCAAGTCTCACAATCAAAGCAATTGCAATCAAAGCATTGCGAGGAATAATTGTGTTGAGGCTGGTAGAATAGCAAATGTAGCTATAAAGCTATTTACCATATGCAGATGCTAAGGACAAACTTTAGACTGTAAAGATGATTTCTTCATGTTTAACATTAATTAAAGATATCTTATTCAGTACAAAGAGTTGGAATACTCCCATAATAATTGACCTGACATTAAAAATTGTCATAGCTGTTCCTGGGCAAACCATCCAGATAGGCTCAATTGAAGGACTTGGGCCTATGTAATCATCTCTGTTGTACATAAAGATGCACCAGCTGAACGTTATACTACCCTGTAATTTGTCAAGAAGGCAAACAGAAGTAGGAATTGGTGGTTTGAAGAAGAGTAAGCTCCTATATTAAGCCATCTTCACAGAGAACATCCCACCTTTCTTCCATGTACTCATGATTCAAGTCCATCTTGGCACTGTTCGGAACTCTGAGTCAGCCTCACAAACAATAGGTGGAAAAGCACAGGTGACTTGCTTTTAAGCATTTATTTCTCTGTAGAAAGTACACCAATGTTGTTTTAGTTTGCATTTAGAAGCTTAACTATATATAGAAGTTTCCTCTTTATCCTCTGATATTTTACACCTGGAGTAACGCTGCCGTTATTTGCGCAAGACTCTGGTTCAGCCTATTGCAGCCATTAGGGAAAATAGAAGAAGGAAAGTTCTACGATAGTCATGTCTGGAGTCTGTACTTCCTTCTACTACAGTCAGAGTGTGGGAGAAGTCAGAGTAAGCAGCCAGGAGCAATGCCATGAGCAAGTTTTCAGGGGGTATCCTAGCTGTCAAGTTATTCTCCTACATTTCTGAGTGTGATCATTTAACTAAAATACTCATTTGTTTACTTTAAAGTGGTCTTTTCCGTGTGCAGGCAACCAAGTACCCAGACAGGAACAAACTTGCTCTTTATGTAAATGCATATTTTAATAATGTTTTTAATGTATTTTTTCAGTTGATACAGTTCTTTCTCAAACTGCAGGCATATAAACATTCCAAATGAGTCTGTATTTACTGCCTGAAGCTTTGAAAATGTCTGTTAAACAAGTCCAAGTAAACTCCCCCCAAACCTTAAATCTTTTTATGCCAAATACTAAATCTCATAGCATAAGGATCCAGAGGCCAAAAGGGTGCCATGGGGCAAATTGCAGACGAAGCCTCTAATTCTGTGTGTCCTTGAATTTTATTGCACAATTTTGTCATTCCTACAGTGTGCAGGGAGGAAGCTGGGAGAAGCACATTGAGAGTTAGGCTGTTATTATGTCTCTGCATCCCAAAAGCCATTATGCCAGGGTGCTCTGTAGCGGTTGGTTATAGTAGCACAACTTCTGCACATCAGAGCTTTGGGCTGCAGGGAAACAATTCCCCCCCACTCCACCCTCCCCTACAAATTGTCATTGTTTTTCTCCTTTGCCAAGTCCATTCAGTCAGATTTTGAGTGGGATGCAGGGGAGCTGGATTGAAATTCCACTCATCCATTACCACAGCGCTTGTGGACTTGTGCTGGGAAGAAATTCACCCTCCAAGGTGTCTTTAGGACCAGGAAAACCTTAGAGTAGGTTTCTGTAGGGTAAGATAAGTCTTTTATTATGTTCTACCTTTGAATGTGTGACAGGTAGTTTTCCCTCTCTCCTCCTCTCAGCTCACAGCTGAGTGACAAAGCCTGGGAGGCAGACTCCCTGATGGACACAGCCTTGTACTGGGGTGTGTAAACCCTTGGAAAAAGTTCACTTCCAGACTTCCAGATACATGATCCAATAGAGAGATGTGTACTTCCTTCTGTCTTCTACTGCTGATTGCACTCTGGCCAAGGGGTTTCCCCACATCCCAATCTTTTTCTTTTTAACAAGCCATCTGGTTTATGTGCCTCCTGGCCTCTCCCAGACTCACCTTTGCTTCACAGCTATTGAGCATGTCTGAAAATTTTGGTGGGGAAGAAAAATCTCTACCCCAAGAAAAAATAAGAAAAACACCCCACTTTTCCCTTTTTCTGCTGTTTGACTTTGGGGCAAAATTAAGCCTTTCAAAATATTCCATCCAAACCTTTGGGACTTTAATGAGAGAGAAAATGGGAGGGGTTGTTGTTTTCGCCTTTAAAGATTACAAGGCTGGTAGGAAAGGCATTCCCTACAGTTTTCTGCTATAAGAGGCCCACATGAAGGCTTCTGCATGGTGGAACACAGGGCAGAGACAGGGTTCTCCTCTGTTGGAAAGGATCATCCTCAGATCTACTATTCCAGAGGCATCCCATTGCCCTATTTAAGCTTCATCAAGGGATGTTGTGGGGGGAGTACCCAGTCTGCTCTAGATCCAGGCTCTGCTGTCACTGCACTGTACTTATATTAAATCCACTTACTGTAAGCCCTTCTGCATTTGTTTCAAAAAAAATCTGTCTTTTCATGTGCTAAACATGGAATAGAAGATATTTTACTGAAATTAAAAAAAAAAGAAACACACTGTATTTTAGGTTATAGTCATTACTTATACAAAATAAATGATCAAAACTGAGTAACAAACTCACATCTCTCTTTTGAGATTTCTATGCATAAAGAAATTGGGTTATCTACAAACACATTATGGTTTTGAAATGTGTTACTGCATTCTAAATACTTGAATTAAAACAATTTGGTTTGAATTGTACTATTATAACAGTCTCAAAATCCTTTTATCAGAGGGGTTTTTTTTCTCTCTTCTTTCTTTTTTTGGTGTTATTAAAGGCTTTCAAGCTTTATTATTCAAGTTAGATAAACACTATGGTAACTAGGAAAGCCAGTGTGTTTTAGAAGTCTGCAGTTCTGAGTGCTTTCCAAAGAGACAAGGTAGTATCTGTATCTTAATATTCTCTCAATGCATGAAATATAATAAAAGGGAACTATTTCAATAATATTCCTTAAAAACTACAAGGTGTAAAAATCCTGATGGGGGAGATGTTGCTTGAGGCACACCTTCGGGATCAAGGTCAGTCCTTATGCCAAAGTATCACAGAGTGGAGGAATCCTACGTTTTCCAGAATAGAAAACAACATTTTTTAAGTAAACCCTAAATGCTAAGGAAAAATATTTCACTCACTGGTTTGTGAAGATTCTACCTGAGTACGTCCTCTTTTGTGGACAGGTGGCTTAAACGGCCATGTGAGAAGGATAACATATGTCTTTGCTATTCAAATTAAACAGGAAGTCAGTACTAAAAGTTCATGATTGAAGCTTACTAAGTAAAGATGGCCAAATTTCAAAAACCTTGAAGTCTCAGTTTACAGCTCTGGATATAAGCGTGAAGGCTTCTGAACTGTACAAATGTTTTGGATGTGAAAAATATGGACGGACATCTTGTGAGAATTGCCTGTTTCATTTCAGAATGTGTGTCCTTCAGACTTTCCTTATTTCCTTTTTTGAATCAGAGCCATGTGCATGAGGACATATGGCATTGTGCACTTGCTAATGGTCACAGATCTGTCAGAAGGTGTGTCATAACTGTGGCAAAAAAGTTCAAATACAAAAGAAATTAGTTTTCAAGATGCACTAACATGCCCATTGTATTATCTTACTTTAATTAGCATATACCTTAAACATATTACTTTAAAAGAAATTACTATTTTGACTGTTGTGAGGTTAAACAGCGGAAGTTTTGATTTCACTTTGGTTTATATACACCACACATTTTTGCTAAAGGAACGACAGATTCGGAGTCTTGATGTGTTGACAGAAAATTCTCTGCCTCTAGAAGAATTAACTGCAACTTTTAGTAAGTTACTCAGTGTTTCTCTACCTCAGATTCCTTTCCATAAACTAAAATACTATTTGTTATGGATAGACTCTTTCATCCATAGGCTGCAAAAAGCTTCTGCAGAAGTGGCAAATATAACTAGTCTGAGTTTGCAAGTAGGTCAATGGGTCTGCAAACATATGAAATTATTTACTCCACGTTACAGATTAAATGTGAGTCAGTAGAAGAATAAGAGTCTACTATTCTTTTCTGGGAGTCTTTGATCAGCATGTGTTTCAACATTTTAGTGATTTATTTTATAAATAGCATTTAGGATGAAAAGTTTTCAAACATTTTACATATTTAGGATGCTTGGGACATGACTTCTGTAGGTATTTAGTAAAATGCACTGCTTTGTATCTTCAGTTCTAGTTTTGTCTGCTCTTCTGAGTTAAGAGAACTCAAGATGTTAAGTAAAACTCTAAAAGACAAGAAAAGCACAATTAATGTATACCATTCACACATTAATTTAAGTCATCTTTCTGAGCCTGGCAAAAGGGCAGCAATGCAAATGTGTCTAAACATGGCCCATTTTGAATGATTTCCATCATCCTGCTTGGTCCCAGTTGCTGCTCCAGAAGTGTGTGGGTCTTCTATGAGTCTCATGTCATATCTGACATCCCTGCATAGGACCTCCATATACATCTGGACTCTTTGTTTAGGCACCTGAATCACTTCCAGGAACCGTAGGACAAAGATCCAGAGAATATTCCAGGACAGCATTAAGCTTTCCTTTGTCTGCTTGCAATCACCAGCTCTGGTCAAAGCACCATTTTCAGTATTTGAGGTTATTTCCTGACAGACAAAATGTTTCTTTGTTATGCTGCCTTGTTTGAATCCAGAAGCAGGATTCCTCATCACATCCCCTCCTAGGCAATTATAGTTTTGATCTCTGAATATAATTTTCCCCTAAATATCAAAAATAATGTTTACATGAGTCTTTCAGGGCTTGGTAATATTAGCTTCCCTCTTTTGTACTTTGGGACTAGTCAAAAATGTGATGGGAGTAATTGCATCTGAAGGATTCTTTAAATTAAAGCACAGTCCCATTGGGCTATTACTCGATTGCCAATTAGGCGGGATGCTTGGAATATAATGAAAAAGAAAATAAATCCTGAAAAATAGAACTGGTAGGATTGCCAAGAATTAGTGCAAGAAGACAAAACTCTGTTTGGAAGAAAATCAGATTATATAGCTAGATAGTATTATAATGATGAAACACTTTCTGATGGAAAATTGATTACCTGAATATTATACAGCATCTGTTAAAGTTAAACATTTTCAAATCATTAACTCTAGAAAATATGCATTTTTTAAAAAGATCTTATGAAACAACACCTTAGATTGTAAAGGCTGTTATTCTAGGAATTTGGAAATGTTCCCCAAAATGGACATGTTATTGTGTCTACATTTTAGAAAAGTTAGCAGGAATATCATAGCGATTACAGGCCCTCTAACCTGACACTGGACACAGATCAATCAAGTACTCAGCATAATATGATTTAAAAAATAATTAGGAAGAGTAATATAACTGATCTTACTGAATATGGATTTTCAGAAACTTGCTTTATACATTTCTCCATAAGACATCTTTTACAAAAAAGAAAAAAAAGAAATTAACAAAAAAACCCAAAAAACCTCCAAAACAAAACAAACAAACAAAAAGCCCAAACAAACAAAAAAAAAAGGCAAAAACTGAAAACCAAAACCAATTAAAAACACACACACACAAAAGAACAACAATGTGGTGGGGGAGAACTTAAAGCAGTATAGTGAAGGATTGGTTTTCTGTTGATCAAATGCTATATATTCTAATGAAGAAGTCAAATTAATAATGAAGTCTAAGTAACCTTCACTAAACAAAAAAAAGTCCTTCTAACTGTCCGGTAAAAGTAAGAAATGGGAAATATTATTGGTCAGTTCTTATTCCTTCCTACTTAGTCTTTCTATCAATAATCTGAAACTATTAATAAAATCAGTGACTGATAAAGGATAGGAAAAGTAATCTAAAGAGAAGATAGGCCTCAGATTATTAGGCATGTGGATAAACATGAAATATTTGGGAAAAGATTTTTTGTGAAGGATAATGATGCCTGACAAACCAATAGAACTTTTTTGTAGAAATCAAAGCTTACACAAACAAAGATTTAGTTGATTCATTTTTCTCAAATATCCAAAAGAAGTTCAGAAAAACTAATTTTTAAAGACTTTTTAATGGGAGGTTCTTAAGAGTTTTCCTCAAACTTTAAATGATCTTGTGAAAAATTATGTTTGGGATTGACGCCATTAGCAAGAAATATCAACTAGAAATGAATGCATAAGTAACTCCAGGACACAGAGTGACACCCACATAAAAATACTTTGTGACACTGATTCTGCCACATACTTTCAACTTCCCAGATTTTCCCAGAGTTCAGCTGAAAGGGTTAAACATAAATGTACAGCTTTTTCCATTAAATCTGATCAGGCAACAGCTAAGCTGGAATTTTGGAGACTTGTGACATCTAAATGTTAGTCTGTGACAACACAGTCTCTCAGTGGGTCAAACTATGGAATTCCTCAAGGCTGAAGTTAGATATCGCTTAACAGAGATGTAAGGAAAAAAAAGGCATTATAATGGCAACATCAGTACTACTAATATAATACAAATATAATAATATAAATGTCATATAATGAGAAAAAATATATTTCTCTGTGGTTGAAACATAAAAACTGTCAGAGAACAGATCAAAACACATCTCGCTGCAATCTAGGGCTGCCAAATATGCTCAGAAACAGCAATATAGTGTGTTCTGAAGTTAGTGGTTTCTGAATGATAGATGAAACATTCACTTTTTGTTCCTGCACAACTTTTCTTTACTTCCCTCTCCTTTACTTTCCTCTTTCTCTTTCCATATCTGTAGAAAGAAAAGAATCTATTCCTTTATGAGAAGATTAATAGTAGAGTTTATTCAGCAAGGTTTGAGGGTGTAGATTTCATTTGACTTTCTCATCATCCATTGACACTAGAGAAGGATGATACCTGCTGAATTATGTAACATTAGATTTTGTGAGCACAAGGCCTTAAGAAGCTAAACTATTGCTCAATCTAAAGTATTCCATACTCATAAATTACTCAGTGATCATTTATGGTCTTACTTTTGTACAAGCATTGCAAGAATGTTTACAAAATGCATTTATTGTGAGCAGTAGAATTACTGTGCGATAAACCAGTTAATAAAGAAGCATATAATTTAAAGGCTTTACTTCAGGATATTCTTTATTTAAAAATAAATGAACACATAATAATTATAAAAAAATTCTTTTAAAGGGTAAGAATATTCAATATTTGTTTTTTCTTCAGTAGAGTGCTTGAGATATCCCTTGTTCATGTTGAATAAAGCTGCATAGGAGCACACCTGACAAATTATAAATGCTGGGGTTTTCAGGGACAATAGTTCAGTATGCTGTTCAAACAGCCTGAGGCACTGACTGGACTCCATTAGTCTTTATCAAACTCAGTAGCCTTGGTTGCAACTGCTGCCTAAAAAGATGTGACAGTCTTTGTCATGATACAGAATGGTGGATGAGGTACGTAGCAAACTACTGGAGGAATTCAGTGCCGGACTAAGGGTTCAAGAGACTGATAGTATTAAACTTTGTAACTCTCTTTGCTGTGACCCTCCAGAGTTTATTCTACTCACTTCCTTGATACACCAACTCCAGCAGCTTTTAAGACAAGACATGTAGTTTCCCAATCTTTTCCAAGATTCCAAGACTTTTTCAAGTTGGCTTTTATATCCAAAAAAATATTATTTCGACTTTTCACTTCCATGCATATTTTCAGAAAAGCTTCCCTTCCCACTAACTCTTTCAAAACTTCAGGTTGTCTGCCACGGCGCAGTACCCCGAGACAGCATCTGTAGCTGGCCCAGAACAATTGATTCATCCTGAAAAAGAACAAAAAGGAACAATTAAAGACCCCCTGACTTTGTTCACCTGTCTGTTCAGAAATAAGTCTTGGCCAGGGAATATTTTAGCAGCCAGGGCTTATACTTGTTATCTGCCACTTGTTGTATGAGCTGGGTGAACTCTGCCCACAGCCAGACAGGAGTAGTCAGCTGCATGGGTACCCTGCTCTGCACTACAGACTGAGATTCAACATTGAGAACACACTGGGGCAATGCTGCCCAATTTATTTAGCAGCAATACAATTCACATGTAATTTCTGTACTGCAATTTCTATGCAACTGCTTTATTTTCACCCCTCTTGTCTCCAGTTTAGAGAGAGGCTACATGGCAAGATTCTACCAACTTCTGCTTTCACTATTATAAAACCTTCTGCCCTTACAGGGACTAGGGCAAACACAGATTAGAAAACTCCATTTCCTATTTAAACGCTCTGTTTCCAGCAATCTCCTGGCAATTTGTTGTTTTGACCTTTGCACATATTTTTGCAGACTGAAAATGGGAGGGGCCCAGTCTGAGACAGGTGTAGGGAGACTGAGTTATAAAGAGATAAATTCAGAGAGGAAGTAGACTTAACTGTTAACATTCAAACATCCTAATTTTTTTGTAAAAGTAGAGAAATAGGTTTCTTAAAAAACCCATGATGCTCATTAGTTGAGTGGTAGCTGGATTCCACTTTTAAGGGGAGCTAGTTCTTAATCCTCTGTTTTGTAAAGGGTTTTGTGTATAAATAAATGTACCTGGTATTTTTACAAGCCTCCAGACCATATTTTGGAAATCACTGAACAGTGAAGTCTCATACAAATATGCATGGAGCAAACAGAGGCCTGATTATAAAGGGGAGTGAGAGGAAGAGCAGGGTGCAGCCCAGCTCTGGCCCCATGAGAGCAGGAGTACTCACTGCAAGGGGCAGTGTGAATGAAAGAGGGTGGGCTCAGTACCCTCAGCCACCACTATAAATTCATCCTTGCCAGCTGTAGTCCAAGAACCAAAGGCTCATAACTGAAGAATCAAGCCATGGCTTTGCTTGTACAAATTACATCCAGAGAACTGCTTACACACACACATGAGTTTCATAACATGCCTACCAGCAGATCTAGATCTGTTCCAGGTTAAAAACACATGCTAATGTATTATTCCTCGGAAGTGATTTCCTTAGCTGCCTGAGAGAAACGGGACCTGAAGGGCAGAGCAGATGGGAGTTTCCCTGCTGGAAAATATGCCCCTTTCCAGGTGTGCACATGAACTAGCGGAAGGGCAACTTTGGCTTATGAATACGCTGTGCTTCAGGCATCTGCTGGGGTTACTAGCACTAGCTCTTTCAGATCTGCTTCCAATACCCCAGGTAGTACTTAAAGAGTAAAGAGAATATTCCAATCAGCTGCCACAGACAGCCACAGACAGTATTTTTTGCAGCCAGAAGAATTTTAAGACAGTTATTTCTGCCAGGTAAAATTAAAGAAGGCATGTCATCAGTAGAAAGCAGCGCTTTGTATAGGTATGATATAGTATAAACTCCCCACAGCGTTACAGGGTTGGCTGCAAACGTGGCCAAGTAGGCAGTTCCTGGAGGCATCAAGTAGTCCTGGCCATTCTACTTTCCCCTTTCCTGGTAAGCCTCTACAGCGGAGGGATGATATTTCATATGGAGGCAAGGCATTCCCTGCCACAGAAGCAGTTTGCCCAAAGACAACCTATTTGGGCAGGAGCAAAACACAAAACAAAACTAAATGAAAACAAAAACCCAAAGAAAAAAAAAACAAAACAAAACAAAAACAACACCTCACAACTACCTTAACTCTCCAGGGTTTTCCTCTTGGCTCTTCATTTAATTCTGCTCTTTCCCCCTCTCTGTCTCACTTTCATGGCAAGAGTTCCCACCCTTCTCCTGGCCTTTGCATCCCAAAACATTTTCGTTTTCTCTGCAGCCACTGAGAATCTCTAAGCCAGCTTCTAGCCAAATGAGAGCTTTCCATCTTGCCTTCATGCCGTCTTTTAACCAAGCTCTACTAACTGGGCACTAATGCCCTCCCTGTTTGTACTCATAATATGGCAATGCTATTTTGCTACCCTGAATCCTGCCCTGAGACTGCTTTTCTGTGTAGCCAGTAGTTGACTGCTGTCACCACAGACCCTAAGGGAATGGTGGTGTGAAAAAGGCCAAGATCCACAGACCATCACCTCCTCCTGTTAAGTTCTCCTGAAAGCACATAAATATTTGCAAGGTTTGATACAAGGCTTGGACATTACTAGGCTGATGTTGTGACTGAAGCAGATTTTTTGCTACATCTCTTTGATCAGTTGTCCTTGATGCCATATGTGACTGAGTGAAGTAAAACACCTGGGACAAGAAGGAGAAGGTTTGCATAGAAATGCAGTGGACTTTTCATTTGCCACATTTTGTTATAGGGGGAGAATGTCTGCACTGATTGGGCATTCACAAATTCTTATTCAAACACATTCAGTAATCAGGTGGCTTTGGATAGCACAGTCCAAGTGGTCTGCCCATCTTGATCATCACATTTCCTGGCAAAGACATTCTGGCTGTCACAAATTATGGTAAGTTATTGTCTATTTATTATCTATCTCTTCAGGGATGAAAATATTCACCCTAGACAAGGCGTAACATATGATATGGTAAACTGTGCAGTTATGGAAGTTTATTACCCCTTGCTATTAATAAGTGGGGTGGGCAAAATCCCTCATATCAGAACATCCGCCTCTGAAATACAAAGTAACCACAACACATGATCTGTCAAAAACAATCATGATGATAAACAATAGGGTGAGCTCCAAAATAAATAAATAAACACTGCCAAAGAAATTATTTGCATATTTTTCTCTCTCCCCAACCAGTGCTTGAAAAATGTCCTCATTCAATGTGCTTGCTCATCCACGCAGCTGCCAGCTGTGCCTCCTTCCTTCAGCAGTAGTCACATGTTAAATGGTTTTTAATACTGCAGAAACCTAAGCTATGCAATTCGGGTCTCTCCAGCCCCTTAGAATTTGTGTGGAATTATGATTTCAGTGCTGCAACAAAAATTTGACATTTGGTTGAAGACTGTGGCATGTAGGAAACCAAGACAGACAAAGTACAAGCTAAAATGTCCAGACACTAAGAGACATCTCCAGCAACCCTCATGTAATTAACATAAATCTGGGCTGCCAAAAGTACTAACAGCACTTGAAGCAGCTTTGAAATCCCAAATGCATGAGATCTAAATTTAGAGCTCTGTTCTTACTATATTCTGTTATGCACATGTTTAGTTTTCTGTTGATTGTTTGCAGAAGAAAAGGAATGTAAAGGTTACTTGTTTAGAGCGAAGCCATGGCCTACAACTGCAACTCAGTACTGGGGGATGAAGAAAAACTACCCTACCCATGCAGGAATTTAGAGTGGCATCATGATTCACAACGAGCTCAGAGCTGAGGCAGCTGCTGTGTCCTTAGAGCTGTTTGCCAGCACCGGCAGTCCACCCCATGCCCTGTGCTCTGCCTCTTGCAGATGCTAAAAGAAATGGTAGATCTGCACAGCTGCTACACTCCCCAAGTGTGACATCCTGACTAAAGCTGTTCCCTGTGTGGATGGCACAGATATAGGAGAGAAAATTAGAGCACAGTATTGTGAAACTGAAGATGGTTGTAACAGGCACTGAGTATAAATGCAGACTTCAAAGATGGAGGAGGAAGGTAAGGACCAAGATGGATTTTTTTTCTTTTTCAGAACCATCACCATTCCAAACCTGGTACGCAACAGAGAGATGGGTGTTTCACACCCCCTTTAGAATGTCAAAGACAGCTAGATTTGGCTACAATTCAGTTGTCCAGCACTACCTAATTATCCACAATGTCTAAATTTTTGATCTGTGTATTTGTTGCAGGGCTTTCGCTTCAAACACCCCCCCTCGGACATTTCTCCTATGGGCTTCTAAGGCACGTCTGTGCCATTGCATAGCTGAGACAACAAACACATATCCTACTTCTGCTATTTGTACTCTTTTTTAGTAGTATTATTTATTTATATCTTGTATGAAAGAAGATCAATAAAATATCATGGTTTTTAGCTACTTTCTGAAATGTAAAACTTTTGTATTTCCTGTTTCTGGACTTAGATACATCTTCATGAAAGTGAAACTTCTTTAATACGTGCTTTTACACGTGCTCCTGTAATGATGAGACCGTTTTACTTCATGATTATAAGGCTTTTATGCCATTATAAACCCTGAGATTTTTTTACTTAATTCTTCCCCTGTAGTTCTATTGACTCAATTAAGTACATTTTGATGGGAAAATGTGATACCAATTATTTATTGGTCTATATCATTAAGTTTCTCCTTTTTCTTCATTTCCTGTAGCAATTCTGTAAGAAATGCCTCCTTTTCCCAGGACCCTGGAAACTATGTTTTCTAAAGTTTAAGGTTTCTTTATACTAATATGTCTTTTATTCTTTATAAATAATTTTACCAGTTGTCTAAAGAGATAGAGCATGTACTCAGTGGAGTACACAAATACTATGGACAGACAGATTGCATGATTCTAATGGATACCATCTCAGTAGTGGATGGGATAACCTCTAGGTAAGGTATTAGGTTGCTGTTAATGTAACCATGAAGGCAGAGGGTGGTAACAGGATAATCCTGGTAGATATCCTCAAGTGTTGAAACCAGTTTTATGGTATCATCCCCACAACGATGTAAGCAAAAGGAGTCAGATAAGTAACACATTTTTAACCATTTGTGTATTAGTGAGTGGAGCCTAGATAATAAAAACAGCTGCCAGAGATGCTCTTGCCTGAGAAGAAATATTCTGCATTTGGTACTGGAAATATGTAAGATAGTTATCATGACTAAAATAGCTTTTCAAACTTCCAGCTTCTTCCATAAGTATAAAATGGGGAAAAAAGGCACAGACAGGGTTTTCACACCAAAGACATTCTTAGTTGTTTCTGAAAGGTCAGAATGTGAGGCAAATGTTATGCATGAATCATCTACATAGAAAAAAAAAAACAAGAACTGAAAGAAAAATCTACTGGCCAGTCTGTAAAATCCACAATACAAAACCTACTCAGGGTAGATAACAGCCTGTACTGTTCTTTAACATCTGTCCTTAATGTGTAACAAAGTTAAAAATTTTAATAGGGATGACATCATCCTGGAAGAAGCTTGCTCATCATCTCATGTATCAAAAAATTTTCCAGCATTTCTAAAAATAATAAATGTTAATATCTTTTTGCAGAAACTCCTGAGATCAAATAGGATAATTCAGTTTTGGATCTTATTTAAATTAACGAGGAGTTAAAGGCTACCATAAAACAAACGGTTTCTTGGTATAGATATCACGATCTGATTGTATTTACCTTGTACAGACTGAACACATGACCAAATTATTTGCTTTTATATATATATATATATACACACACACATATATATATAGTTTTTGTTAGCTATTTTTTGTATATTTTGCAATGAAACAGTTGTTGCAACCACATATTTAAAGTGGTAAGTATTTTCAAAATATGAGACTTGTCAAAAAATAAAATCCTGGATACCCACAAGCCTGGTTCACAAGTAAAACAGATTTTACAGAGCAAGAAGATATCCTAGTTAAGAGAAGATTGAAAACAAAATAGAATATAAAATATTAATATAAACCTGAGTAAATAACAAAGCATTATAAACCACAAGTTGAAATATACTCAGCCTGAAGAAAGGACTGCACATCCAAAAGCTTGTCCTTTTTTTCCAGGTGCATCTATTAATTTAGTAAAAACATCCCCTTTCCTCACAAAATTTGCACTAAATGTATCCTCAGGTGACCATGACTACAACAATGCAAATCAACAAAGGAAATTAAATGTAGAGGACCAAGAAAATATCCAGGTTTTATATGCTTATTCAAGATTGCAAACTGTAGCTAGGTGTGCATTTTCCATAGAAATTTTTGGGAGGTGTCATTTTAACAAAACACTACACCAATCACATTCAAGAAAGTGCCAGGGACTGAGTTTATCACTTTCAGAGGAGGGCACGAGGAAATATGTGCTAAGATGGTATCATTTTAAACTAACATAGCTTACGAAAATATTTTACAGGCAAAAGCTGTATAGAAACTAATCGTACTTTTGAGTAACCACCATTTTGTTTTGTAAATACATGAAAAATGGAGAATTTTCAAGTTATTTAAACATTTCCGTGCCAATACAATTCAGATGGAAGATCACCCATCGTCATTTAACTAAAAGATTTTAAATTTAGGACTCTATTTACAGATTAGCTTGGGTAAAAAACTGTGACCAAACAATCATTTTTGTCAAGACTACAAGTTAATTAATGTGTGCTAGCATAATCAATCTGGATTTCTCTAAAACACAGGACACTTTAAAATTGACAGACTACACAGATCAGATTAAAATTAGCTCACTGAAAGATCTCAGACTAGACATTCCTGTTCTTTAGGGAATTTTCTTTTAGCCATATTATTTTATACATGTGCCAGTCATCTAAAATATGGTATATAAATCTTTGTTAATAAGTTTTGTAGAGAACTCAAAAATTAGTGAGACAGATAACGGAGAGGATCATCAAGAACATTCCAAATAATCTGCTTAAAATGCCATTCCCCCCACCCCCAATTTGTTTGTTGATATTTATATGTTACCAAGCAATATACTCGGGAATAAAGAATGAAAATTGTGCCTATAGACTGAGCAGTTCTGCTTTAGAAAACTACAGCAAAAGGATTGATTTAAATATACTGTGGGTTAACCACCTCCACTATCAGTGCAGGTGCATAGAAAAAAATAAAAATAGAGTTGACATGATCCACAGTCTTATAAAACAGGAATATTTGAGTGGAAGCAGAGAGGTGGTCTTGTCTCCACACACTGCCTTAGCTGTCAAGCACTGGCTGTGAGACTATTTAAATAGGACTTTAAGCCAGAAAGCTGGGCTGCCAGGTCCCTCCGCACAGACTGTGGGTAGAGATAGCCTGTGACAGGGTCACCCAACACACAAAACTGAGCTGTGCTGCTGTGGGTCATCTCACGCCAGTCTCTGACCGGGCAGTGATTTAATGAGGCTTTGCTTTTCTCGTAGCGATAGTGTGAGGAGCATTGGTGGAGAAATCCCCTCCAGTCAGTGGTGCCATGGTCTTCATCTCTCCTGTGAAACACAGCTTAGCATCCCTAAAAACTGCAAAGTTCAAATCTAAATAGTTTGCTTGGTTGAGGAAATTTATTAGAGGCGTCTGAGCCATGTCTGGCATTGACAGTTTGGGTCCTGGAGAGAGCACAGCCGGGAGCTGCCGCGCCTGGACTCCGTTAGCTGTAGCCCTTTCAGCACTGCTCCCAGTCTAATGCAGCTTTATTGCTTCCTGTAGCTGAGTTAATTTGTTCAGAGGTAGAGTGTGTATCTCTGCACAGCACTGCACCGTGTCATGTGCATATACCTTTTATGGCCTGTAATGCATGGGATGTCAGGCTAAGATGATCTAATAATCCTTTCTGGCCCTAAACCGCATGAAACCATCATCAGTCAGTTCCATTAATCTTCCATGAAGGAAAATAAGACACCTGAACATAGCAAGACAGTGAGATACAGCAGTAAAAATGTTGAAAATGTTTCTCAACTTCACCCTGCTCTCTCTCTAATTCTGCCATAAATTGCTGGCCCACATCCACACAGACACTGAGATACTCTTGGGCTGCTGCAGAGGACTTCAACTTGGACTTGCTACCAAGGTAGTGCCAATTAGCACATTTAGGGGGGAGGGTAAGGAAGAGATGGTTGTACACAAAAAAGTCCAGCATGGTTATCAAAGCCTCTGCACGGTAGCACAATGATTTTTAGGCAGCGCATAGGCACACCATGTAAGACACTGATGGCCATGCAGCCCTTGCTATTTTCATTAGCCTGAAAGAAAAACAGTCTCGGATTAACTCTCTTTTGCTTTCATGTCTTGTGCAAAATGCAATGAGCAAATTGCAATCTGGAAATGGGTAAAAGCTTTGGATCAAAAAATTCCGATGGATCTTGGCCAGTTTGTGCAGAAGTTACCGTAACACGGTCTCATTGCTCCATATGCAGGAAACAAACAGCTGGAGGGCCTAAGCATCCACATGATGAGGGTTTGAGAGAACCAAGCCTGGGAGATGTGCTGATTTTCTCTTCTGGCATGTGAAAAAGTTTATTTTGGACAGCATCTGTTTTACTTTTTGTTCTCCGTTCCTTTAAAAAGGGAGTGACTAGGTCAGATGGACCCCCTGGAGGGAGCAGAGATTCCTCCTTTCCCTGGAGAGCAGATGAGCATGCTTGAGGACTGGGTGGGAGGAGGAGGATAGGAGGAGCTCCCAGGCTTCTTCAGGGTCTAGTGGGGAGAAAAGAAGAGAAGGGAATGAGAGCCCAAGTGAGGAGATGGGAGCCTGCTGTTCAGGAGAGGTTCATGAAAGGAGCGGGGAACACATGCACAGCCAGGCTCCCTTAAAGACAGGAAGAAAACCTCCTAGGGATCAGAGGGGTCTGCATGGAGCTTGCTGCAACCCAGAGAGTTACTAAACTGACTGAAACCAAACCTGGAAACATGTACCCACATAACACCACACACGGGGAGAAGAGTGAAGCTGTTTATAAACATTTCTTCTTTTATATTTATGTATATTTAGTCCTCACAGAAACTCTTTATTTATAAAATTAAATGTTCTCATTTCTAGTCTGTACAAATTGAGCATTTAAAGGACCCTTTGGTCTCTTCAGGGTGCTTGCAGGAAGGAAAAAATGTCTAGATCATCATCAAAGCTCTCTCTGTCTTGTCACAAGATGAGGAACCCAAAGTGACCCACTGCAGTCTTGCTCCTCAACATTAGAGATGCATGCATGATAGAAATGCTGTGAAACACTTCTTGAATTTCATCTGTGACACTAAGCGGCCCCTAAAAGGTGTATGAAAAATTGGGAAAATATATTAGTGAACATCTTATTTATTCTTCATTTAGTTTCAATAGGTCAAATAGGGAGAAAAATGGATTTTGGTTCATTGGTAGTTCAGGAGAAAAAAAACAAGCAAAAAAGGAAAGTGTTTCTTTTTGACCAAATTAAAAACTATTTTCTGTTTTATAGTTTCATGAAACATTACAAAAGTGATGCAACCCAAAATATTTCATGTGGCTTCAAAAACTTTTAAAGCTGTTTTTCTCAAAAAAAAAATGAAAGAAAATTTCAAAATGGAATGTTATTTCAAATTAAATAATTGAAATGCTTGACTTGAAATGATGTCAAAAGGAAATATTTGATTCTTTTTTAAAATTATGGGGTTCTTTTCAAAGTGAAACACTCAAAAAAATTAACAAAATTTTGCAAAATTTTTTGGTATATCTCTGCTTCCATTGCAAAAGAAAAAAAAAAATCATTGAAATTTTTCACAAACAAGGAAACATAAAGAGCCAAAAGACATGTAAGCACTGAACATTTTCTGGCCATACAGACCAGAAGTACGCCCAAAGAGTTTGTTTAGTCATAACCAGAATAGCCTACCAGAAACCCAGATCTGCTA
This sequence comes from Eopsaltria australis, assembly GCA_034509425.1. Taxonomy (NCBI): domain Eukaryota; kingdom Metazoa; phylum Chordata; class Aves; order Passeriformes; family Petroicidae; genus Eopsaltria; species Eopsaltria australis. Next base: position 479,996 of record JAVTVJ010000001.1, read on the forward strand.
AGAATAAAATTGGAAACAGATATGTCATGAATGGTTTTTGTTGCCTTTTATTATTTCACATTTTCTTTTACATTCCTTCTCTCCTCCTTTTGCCCAGTCCTTCTTAGATGCCTGTGTACCAGACACTCCAGGACAAAGTATCCTGTGATCTCCACACAAATACCTCCCCAGAGTAATGATGGGTCAAAGTTCTGCTGGCAGAAATTGTCTCCCTGCTCGTAAATTAGATTATGTTAGCTGGGGATATTACCTGATCACTTTACTTAGAGTGATTTTGAAGGCTTATTTACAGACAGCCTCAACATATTACAGCAGTTTTTATTCTGTAGATTTTCATAGGCATGACAAAAGTTTCCTCTTTGGAATTCAGAAAGGAAACAAAGCCAGAGTCATCATCGCTAGTTGACTTCAATTATGAAATAAACTATTTTGAGGGCAATGTGAAGAATATGCAACACTCCCTTTGCAGACTAGGGACTCTCCTGAATAGGAGGAAGATCTGAGAGGTTAAGCAGAAAAGGAAAACACGTGCCCTTTAGGAAATACAGAGCCTACAGGGTATTTTCACACATTCCTAGACATCCCAGAAATGTACAAGCCCATCAAACTGTCGTGGAGGAAGAACACCTTGAGCTAATACTGACCCAAAATGCTGAGCCGTATGTCCTGCTGCTGTGCCATGCAGATGCCCCATCTTCAACTGTCAGCTGCATTTATTAGTTTTGGTATCACACCTTGGGAACAAAGTTATTTTGCTTTTGAATCTACACAGGCTCCCTAAGTACCAGGTAAGCACAATTCTAGGTCACAGGGAAAAATGCTGTGCAAGTGTGTCAACATGGGTTAGGTTTATGCTGTCCCTATTTAGTAATGCTGGATGAATATGGATCACAGCAGGTATCAGGATGCTGGAAAAGAAAGCAGGTTAAATCAGTTTGATGTCCCTGAGATTAAAACTATGTGCTCTGTTCCTAATTGACTGAGTCCTCTGGTGCTGATGAACTCATATGGGGGACTTCTGGTTTTTCTAGTGTTTCTCTGGAGGACAAATCTTTTTGTTAAATCAATATTGTCTTCCTCTTTTATTTTTTTTTAATCTGAAAAACAGAATTCACTGGAAAGCTCTCTCACTCCTTTTCTTCTCTCCCTTTCCCTCCTTCTCTTCCTCTCTCTTTCCATCTCTTTCTCATTTTGACTTTTTTGAAGGCTTTTTAATATCATAGGAATACCAAGTTTGGTCTTTGTCATTTTATTTTTTTCCTGGAGCAGCTCTGGGAAGTCTTGTGTTCTGGGTGTTCTGGCACTGCTGTATAAAGAATGAGGATCTTGAACAAAGACTTTCTTTGCCCAAAATTGTAATTAGTTGCTGAAGTTGCTAACAAAAGCAGAGGCAGATGAACAAAATTATTCTAGACACTGAAAAGCTTGTACGATGACAGATTGAAGAGATAGAAACCGTTTAGGAAAAAAAAAACCCTAGGTAATTTTGGTTCAGAAGAACAATCAGACTTATTAAAGCAATAAAACTTAGGTACAAATAATAGTAGCACAATTACTATGTCACTGTGTAAATCAGTGTTGCACCTTTATATGGAGTACTTTCCTTTGTTGGCTAAGGTACCATCACAAAAGTGAAGTGGGTTTTGAACATTATCTTAAGTTTCTTAGCTCTTGCCACACCGAGAACAGCAAGAATTTGTGAGTGGATACCTGTTGATAAGAAAGTCCATGTCTATTTACTGAACCTAGCTATTTCAGGATGATTTACAGGATGAACTTTGTCATCTTTTGTGAAAGTCCAAATAAATCATGTCTTCCAATCTTCTTGTATTCACTCTCTTGTTATCACACCCAATAATTAATGTGAACAAAGAATGTGAATATCTTACAGAGGCACAGATTTCTTTTACAGAAGCCATGGTGATCTGTCTCCATCATATTATTTTCAGCTAGGTCTTTTATAATTCTGTTTTTAATTAGCATTTCGACCAATTTTCTTGGTGCTAAAGTAATAATTCTCAGCCCTGGATTTCCCAGAATAACCTTTACAGTAAAATACCATTTGCAACATAGCTGTTCTTTAAGAGAGCAACTATTTGAAACAACTTTGAAAATGTGTTTGAGGCCCAGAACTCTTCTTGAAGCAATGCCAAAATACTCCCTAAAATCAAGGCCAAGCTGCTGGTGCAGCTTCTTCAGACAGATCTTAACCACAGGAATTTACCCCTTGTAGTATTTGGTTTCTGACCTGTCATCATACCAGCTTCTCCAGCCAGCTGGTTCAAATGGTAGTCCTGTGATCCCCTAGATGTGTCCATGGGCAGGACCCCCATCACACCAGTGTCTGCGGCCCTAATCCCTACACAACACTTGGGTCTACATGATGGAGAAAGTGCCCTCCACAGTACAGCCTGCAGGCTTGAACCCTTGGTCATCCAGGCTGGATGGTGACCATCACAGTTACCTTCATACTCCCGCAAGAAATTAATTTAGTCAAATGGAAATGAAGGGGGTGTGAGCTGAGACAGATTTGGTCCTGATAAGCTTACCTGGAATCCCTCATGCAGGTCCAGAGAGCACACATTCCTGATTTGTAAAGTGTGTTCTGTTTGTATATTGGTTTTAAGCTTTATCTCAGAATTTGATATGAATTTTATATTTTATATTCAGCTCCTATATACAGGATGAAACAGGGAATGCACTAGTGCTTGAAACCATTTATTATATATATATATTTTATTTGATAGAAACTTTTATATTCGTCTGATGAAATCTAGAACTTATATATCACACAGAATAACTTGAACAATAGAAAAGGAATTTTTAATTGTGGAACTCAATAAAGACATCATGTTTAAAAGTATAGAATTTTCAAGTGTATGAGCCAAAGTAACAATCTACCTTCTCAAAGTTGTGGATGTCCCATCACTGTAAGTGTTCAAGGCCAGATTGAATGGAGCTTTGAGCAGAGTGGTTTAGTGGGCAGTGTCCCTCACTATGGCAGAAGACTTGGAACTAGGTCATCTTTAAGGTCCCTTTCAACCCAGCCATTCTATGATTCTCTTGATGTGTAATCCAACCGTTGGTCCCTCAGCTGAATTTCCTCTCCTGTTGCTCCCCAGGCATGTTTTAAAGAACCAAGTCAGATCAAGTGATCAGTTTCAAAGTACCCTAAATAAATAATTTTAGTGAGTTTTGCCATAAATACCAAAAATTGAATATGAAAAATGTAATAAAAATGAAAAACAAATGCTGTGTGAAGAAAGCAATTCTTAATCCATTTTTTAATAAAAGTAATGAAGAGAACAGCCTTACTGCTGATGCTTTCATGTGCTTTGCTGAATTTTCTTCTCCTACCAGGCTAAATGATGAGGAAGTCAGGTCTGAGTGTAATTACAGTGACAATGTTTACTTGATGACATCCTACAGCGAAGTAGTTAGCACCCTGTCCTCCTTTGGTAGAATGAGTGTATCTATGCCCATGCAAATGAGAAGTCTTTTTGCCTCTTTGAGAGGGAACAGCAAACTGCCAACAAGAGTAATAACACCAGATGCAGGCACAGTGGATTTGGGAGAAGTCTCTAATTTGCTTTGTCTCATGGCTCATTGTGTGTAAAGTTTCACGCTGTGTGTACACTCAGTGGTCACCTGGATTAGTTCTGCTGTGCTCTTGGTCCTGTTTCTTGGCTGGAAAAGTCAATTGCTTCCACAACCTTTCACCTCTTAACATTTCCTTTGACTCTTCTGTGCCTGTCATCGTTGTTATGATCGAACTGAAAGTCTTCTGTTGAAAAACATAATTTACATTTCTGAACTTACTAACAGATCTGTAAAAGTCTGTTAGGATTAATACCTCCTCACTGGTATTTGTATATAAGTGTCCTATTTACTCTGAAGGTTAGGAGCTGTCCTTTTAGCTGTGCATTTGTGAGGCACCTGGAAGTATGGAGTCTCTTGGGCTCATGCATAATACAAAGGACTAATCTTGAATATTGATAAAAACATTATTTGCTTCTTTTAAAAAAGAAAAAAAACCTCAGTGAGTTTTTCTATGAATGTTACTGTGAGTCTGAAAACTAAGCAGCAGCCATGACTTACACATTCCTTTCACCAAAACACTAAGTGATTTTTAAAAAAGTAAATCTGGTAGACAGTACATGGCCAAATAAAGTGGAAAAAGAAGGAAGCAAAAGATTGGTAAAAGGCTAGTTCTGAGCAGAAGTCACAGATCAGTTTTAAGTGTTAGTGGTAACAGTTATTTTAAGCAATCTTTAAGCAGTATCTCTTATTTTTAAAGAGTCGAAAGAGACCATTCCATTAATCAGGCAAAACCAGAACATGTAAATAATAAAAAGAGCACAGCATATTAAGTGTACTGTTTCTTCTTTCAGTTGCATATTTAAAACGGGTATATTTACAGGGAAAAAATTCCTTTATATCCTGTAATTTTGACAAGGATTAGAATTAATATTTCTTCCCTTTATACATAACTTTGAATCAAATTCATGGAAATATTTTTAGTGGATAGAGCTCATAAATCTGATAAGGTTCACAAATTCAACTGGTGCTCAAGAGGTGCTAGAAACAAAACAAAACAAAATTTAAAAGAAATTAACTGATTTGCAAAGGCATATATCGTAGTAACTGTGTTTATACAAAGCCATTGACCTATTATACATTCTTAAAATAACACTGCTGAACAATTTCTTAAAACAGCATATTTGCAGAATTACAATTTGTTAGTTTATAAGGAAATCTCGCCAACGTATAGGGAAGGATATTTTACATGTCTGAGTATTGACTGCAGTTCAAACAACAAGAAACAGCTCATAAAGCCCTTCCAGTGAGGTTGCTCCCTTTGAAGGTCACAAAGGCAAGCCCACCATTGCCAAGTCATGATGTGTCTGGCACAACATCACTTTCTAGAAAATCTCAACTAAGTGATGGTAAAGGAGTCGCTGTAGGGGAGGAAAAGCATGAGAGAAAGGGAGAAACTTTTCAGTTACTTTTGTTTTGAGACTCCAACAGCTTTGAAAAACTGAAAGACCAAAACATTATAATCATAATGGCTCCAGGACAGAATTATTTGAGAAAATATGTCGTAGTGGAACCTACTGGTTAATTCTTTGGGGTTTTTTCTTCCTTCCCATCCTTATCACTTCCTATCTTTCATGTACATGGACTCCACCAAATGGACACCAGATGAAAAAATCAGGTGGTATATTTGCATGGAAAATAAAGTTTAAACTTTGTATACCTCTGGTGTTTAAGATAATGACATCACATAATTTGCAACAAAATTCAAAAGTCCGTGTTCAGAAGTGCAGAGGAGGCACAATATTCTAACACTTCAGTTATTCACAACTGGGCAACATCCAAGCAAAGAAAGAAAGATCATTTCACTATTTCCCTTCTAGTGATACATTAAAAGGTCGTATTTTGAGGCTGGGCTGCATAAAAAAGAAATCACTGCCTCTTGGTAAGCATGAAGAGATTTGTTGTTTTAAATTTCTGGAACCTACACTTTAAAAATAAAATGTCCTTCTGAAAACTGAAGAAAATCTCTTGATTGGTTTGTATTGGCATTTGTTTAACATAGATATTTTAGAAGACCTCAGTCAAGATTTTTTTTTTCACAGCTGTCTTACTACAAGCAAAACAATACAATCTCTCCAAACTTCCCTAGAGTGAAGATTCAACCTATACACAGTGTTCTAGTGACAAGATCCCAATCTTGTGCTGGGCATAGTAAAACATTCAACAAAGTTAACAGCTCATGTCATTCGTAAAGTCATTTCGATATCAGAAGGAATGAAAGCACAACTTTTTTTGGTGAATTTTCATCCTGTGCCCCTTATGATGGAAATGGGTCAGATATATGAAAGGAAATGTGTACATGTTTAGACTTCTCACTGATAAAATCGTGACCAGCCTTTCTGAGACAAAAGTAACTTAAAATCTGCACAGTTCTAGGTTAAAAAGCTAGGGGCCAGATGGTCTGTCTGCCTTTCCTTTACGTGATGTAAGGGAAGGCTGTAAACTTGGTTCAATTGGCAGTCTACCCCAGTATTGCTACAAAGCCAAGAAAAGCAGTGAGATCACATGACTAAATGTAGATAGCATTTTTAATGAATTAGAAATAGCAATACGTGGTTTTTTGCTTGCTACAATATTCAAAGCTATATTTGGAGAGGTTCTCATCCAACGTTTGTATATAGGAACTAATACTATGAGGAACATTCCCCCCCAAATTTAAAGATTCTAGCTCAGAGTAAAGTTTGAAAGTAAAGAATAAAGAAAAAAAAAAAAAAAAAAAAAAAAAAAGAGAAAAAAAATTTAAGTTATTCCTTAATTAAATGCAAGGAACACTGGGAGTTCAATATTGACTTAAAGGAAATTACAATTTAAATTCTATGTAAATAAAAACTTTAATTGCTCATTAATGGACTCTGCCCCTTAATGGTAAAAAATTCAAAATTACCATAAATCTACCTGTATGTTTGTGATTTATGCATTAGTTTAAAATATATTTTGTTTTAATACATCATGGTATTGCTAAGTACATGAAGATATAATAGTTTTCCTGACTACGATGACAGGTTTTCTGTCCTTTTTTTCTGTCTACTTTTGGGAATGCTCCATCAACCTCAAAACGCTTTAACATACAATGAGGATAATTGATTGGTCTGAGAAAGGAAACTACCCAATTTTAAATAGATACAAAGCGGTCTCATTGTTCAGGAAGGCTATTTAAAGAAGAAAGTACGACTTTATGGTTTGGAAGTGTGGGTAGGCTTGATCTAGAAATGTGTTTGTGGGTCTACAAATGAAAGATTCACACAGACGTGCACACATGGAAGTGAACGTAGGTATGAATGAATGAGAGAAAAGCACAAAGCAGGTGAGCAGGTGCTCTCTAGTGTTAAAAGCGGTGATCAAACAGATGATGGCAACAAGAGTGGGAAAGGCAGACTGGCTTCAAAATTGCCGAAAACAATTTTAACTCTGGCATAAGTACGAGGAATGCCATTTATACACGGCTACTCCGGGTGAAGCACTCCCAGAGTGCTCAAACATACTTGTTGACTATCCCTGTGCCAAAGAATCCATTTTAACATAAGCCCTTCAAATACGGCGACTGTCCAGTTAAATGGTCTCACTTTTCTTGCACTCTGTCCATCATCCACTTCGCAAGCGCACCAGACGCTGAAGGCACTCAGGCTCCCGCTGGCGCTGATGGAGCCTTCCCGAGGCGCGCTGGCCCAGTAGGAATTGCAGAGGCAAAGACGTGGCGCTGCCTGCCCACCTCCCAGGGGCCGGGGATCGAGCATGGGGGATGGGGAGCGCTCCTTCCCCCGGCAGAAGCCGGGCCAAAGGGGGGCTCCTCGCCCTCGCCTGGGCGCCCGAGCCAGCTCTTCACCTCCCCGCCGGCCCTGCCCGCCGCTCCGGAGGGCACCCGCCCTCATTCCCTCCCGCCAGCGGAGGGAGGTGGTCCAGCTCAGCCGGCACCGACACAGAGCGAGGTGCTGCGAGGAGCAGCCGCGGCTCCGTGCAGGCGGCGGCCGCCGGCCCGGGTGGCTCCGCGGGGCTCCGCTGGGCAGCGGCGGGACCTCCGCGCCTCTGCCCTCGCCGCCTGCATTGCTCGCGACTCGTTCAGAAACTAAACAGTGTGACTTCTTTTCTTCTTTTTCTTCTTTGTTTTTTTCTCTTTTTTTTTCCCTTTCTTTCTTTCTTTCTTTTCTTTTTTTTTTTTTTTTTTGGCTCTCTCCCCCTCAAGACTGATAAACTATCCCACCTGTGGATCGTACACTTGTTTTCTCCCTGAGAAACGCTGTCTGCCTTTCAGGTGAAAATAGCAGGCTCCAGGAAAACTTTTGAGGTCTTTTATCTTATATCTTTATACCTACGGATACATATTTGCGTATATTTCCCTAGGCGGAAAATTACTAACAATCTTAATAACAGTGTGACATAAGGGAAGCAACTTTCTTAAGGCTCAGATCTGTTTTTTAGAGATTCGCTTTAGTTTTGGTTTTTGGGGTTTATTTATTTATTTATTTATTTAGAGGCATTAGTCCCAATAAAGTCTCAAAAGGAGGAAGGTAAATCCTGGAAAAGACATGGCCCGTTATTAGTGCAAATTGTCGAAGCCACAGACGCCCTGGGGAATTTCTTTTTTTTAATCAGAAGCTGCAAACAAAGGGGTGTGTATCATATGGGTTTATTCGTGCGCTTTTCGTGTTATAGAGAGTCGTCTAAATTCTCAGCGCTACCCAGGGCATACACTTCTTGCATTGTATTTTAAAAATGAAATACACTATTGCACTCTTCTTGAACTGAAAAGCTAAAAAAAAAAAAAAAAAAAAAAAAAAAAAAAGGGAGAAAAATAATGAGCTAAGGGGAAAACAAGTGACCATAATTCTCTCGAACAATACACCTTTTAGTGCAGGTATTACGGGACGAAGTTAGATAACAGTGTTAATAAAAGTAATGACCGAAATATTGAAGGAAATCTCAGGGAAGGAGCTTCCACGAACAATTCGCTGCAAGTGCTCTGGAGCGCTGGAGAATCCATTGCCACAGCGCCCCCTCCCACACGCGGCTTGAACTAACGATCTTATCCCGAAGGCGGCCAAAGAAAAGTTCTTTCTTTTCCTTTTTCTCTCGCCGTTTTTCACCGCTCTTCGCTTTAACCCTGGGAACAGAACAGCTCCACGAACAGCTCGCCCGGCTCACCCCGTCTCCCCGCGTTCGCACAGGTCGCTCCCGCAAAGCGCCTCGCTCAGGAGCCCTAAAAACTGGGCTCCTTTTACTTAAAAACCGGACAACTCCGCTTGCACAGTATGCGTGTGTCATTTGTTATTTTTAAATACAATAGTCTATTATTTAACGTCGTTGTCTCCGGGAGATGGTGGCGGTCCCCCATTTCATGAGCGAAAGGAGAAAGAATTCCCAGACCATTGTGTGGTTATGTCACAGGAAACTGTTTCAGCTGCGCATTGTGTTACATCTTCAAACCCCACCAAGTTCCACTTCTCTTTGCTTGAAAAGTTGCTGTGACCGGTGTCACGACAATTGGGCAATTGGCATTGTGCGGGTGACAGGCGTGTGCGCCTCTCCGGGCCGCAGGGAGCCCTCCCGGGGAGGGAAACCTCTCCTTCACCCCGACGAGGCTTGTGTTTTTATATTTTTTCTTCTTCTTTCACTTGTGTAAAGCCGAGGGGAGCGGAGTCCGGAGTGAATGGCCCTCGGGCAGACGCCCGAGTGTCGGGCAGAGGCAGCAGGAGCCACATCCCCACAGACGGGGCTTTCAACTTCACCCGCCCGAAAACTTCAGCCTCTGTCACTGGTGCAGGGACATGTAGCTAATAAATGACAAAACGCAAAACCTGACTCCCAAGACAGCAGTGAGCGATAGCAGGGCGTTGTGGGGGGGCTCTCGTCTACCTTCTCAGCTCTGCTGGAGTAAGCTGATTTAAAGAAGACAAGGCGAGGTCGCAGTTTAAAATCTGGAAAGGTAAACGCTGACCTAATGAATAGATTATTAAAATAAAAAACACAGTGTGTAAAATCTTAATGTCTCTGTGTAGACATGTTAATTTGCCACAGTTATTACCAATAAAAAGTGCATGTAATACTATTCTGGTGTTCAACAGCGCAAGTTAGACGGCTTGGTTTTAGTAACAGGTAGTACTCTGGGAAAATTAGATTTCGGCGGTGGAGCCAAGCAAGTGAAAAACCTCTTCCCTGCGAAAGGCATTCAAATCAAACAGAGATAACTCCGAGAAGTTAAATACAGACACGTACACTGATCACTGTTGAGAAACGTTATTGACACAGTTTTCTGGTTTGTGTGTTGCAAAGTCTTCGCCAGCTATATTTAAATGACCCCACCAGCTATTAGTTCTCCACATTGTGCAGAGTCAAATTAGTGCTGTACTTGCAATAAAATTCATACCGGCTCCTTGCAGTGGCTAAATCCATTCCTTTCTGAAGCCATACAAAAATTATGCAAATTAAATCAACGCAAGAACTTGTCTTTGAAATGATAATATTTTACTCCATTAATCTCTGATTGCGAAATTAACCCTGTTTCTGTATATGAAACAATATTTTTGGACTGCACAAATTAAAACATCAGAAATATAATCTGTTGCTCTTTGTGTCTGGAGGAAGGGGAGTAATGGTCCTGATTTAAACATTCCTCACACCAAAATCACAAAAATTTATTCCCATAGACGAAAGACATGCAGATGGAGGCATAACCAGCACCTACATTTTACACGGATGGCCACGTAGACCTAACGTGTGTAGCATATGGCTGTGCGTGTAGATATGTATGGAGATTTGTATCTCTCGTGTGTGCGTGCGTGTCTGTGCGTATCTACACACACTCCGAACTGAATTACATCAATTCTCCTGGGATCACGGTATTTATTTAAGTACTCTTCCCAGGTCATAACTGTAACACTCACTTAATAGCATTAATCCCCTGTTATAATGTAAACACAACGGCCATTGTATTCCCAATCTGTATTGTTCCACTAATTATTAAAGAGGAGGAACTAAAAGCAATCAATTCGCGAAGATAAACACCACTTCTCCTGGAAAAAGAACAGCTCCCCAAATAAAAATGCAGAGAGTATAGCACATTTTGCAAGGCATGCAGGTTGGCTTACAGAGATTCATGTATGACTTTATAATGTTATAATTAATTTTGCATTCTCGGCTCTCCAGCTGCTGCTCCTTTCAGAAGCAGAACTCATATACTTAGAAATCGGTCGGCGGAACACAGCAATTGACTATTCAGATGTAGTCGCATGATATCGATTATTCCACAGAAATACTGAAATATGAATGTGTTTTATATAAAGCCCTCGTTTTTAGAGTTTCTATTTTTATTTAATATATGCGCATTAATCACCAAGCAGGGAAGCAAATGTCTTTTCTGTAATCTGTTGCACTGAGTTTACCAGTTGTTTATCACTCTCTTATCAGGAAGTCGGGAGTTAATGACAAGAAATACCTGTTGGTGTTAACCTCCTCCCCCTCACCTGCTTTTTTAAGGATTGCCTCTTCTACAGGCCAGCTGATAGATCTGGATAGGAATTAATCCGGTATGTCTGGTGGCCAGATCTCTGCTGCTGCGTGTAGCGGCAGGGGTAAACTGGTATGTGGGTTTCACAGAAAAGGAGAAGAGTAAAGGAGAGAAATAAAAACTGACATAGAAAAAGAAAGCGGAAAGCTCGGATTGCTTCAGACACTTTTCACATCCCGAGGCTTGACCGTAGTTCCAGCACGGCATTTTCCCTGCTGTGTGCGCCAAGCTATTGAAACGGCTTCCCCAAGTGTATTTTTTTTTTATCAGCTGCATGTTTAATTGATTAACAATAGGCTGCTCTGCACACCCGCAATTTTTCAGCTACTGTCATCTCCCCTCCTGCCTGTGGCCAACCGATTCCCCGGCGTCGTCTCCATCCTACCTGACTGAAACTACTTGAGGTACTTCATGAAGAACTCGGCCATAAATGTCAAGCAGCTTCATTTGTTTAAGTAGGGAATAAGTGCGCACTCATATATGTTGAAAATAAAACACCGTTTCATTAACTTTTTTTGTTTTTTTCCCGAGTACCTAAACAATTTTACTGTGGCCGTTCCAGGCTGGTAACTTGCTGAAGGTTGCAGGTGAAGGGCTTGTGGGCAGCACAGTGGCTTCCAGACCTTCAGCCCCGTTCCTACCTGCCGGACTGACCCTGATCCTGCCCCACACGGAAGGCGGCGGAGTTGCGGGGCGCAGGTGCGGACCAGAATGCGCGGAGCGGCCTAGCACGCCTGAGTCTCCCGCAGCGGCTCGGTGGGACGGGCAGGGCCCAGAGCCGAGCCCCGGGGCTGTCGGACTGGAGGAGGGCCGGGGGAGGGAAACCCCGACTCTCCCGCGGGTATGGGGACATCGACACGGGGGACCGTCGGCACCGCGCCTCGTCCCGGGAGGCAAAGGGCAGAGCTTGAGAGCGGGCAGCTCGCCTTCGGCTGCTGAAGGGACCCTCTGGACTAACCATTAAAGACATGTACGTGCACATACATCTGTGTATTTAAGCTTGCACTGAGAAGACAAGAGCGGTGCCTCCGCCTCGTCCTCCTGCGCCCGGGCTGGAGCAGAGCTGGGACTGGCTGGAAGCTGAAAGTGTCCAGGGCCGAAGGAAGAGGCAGAAGAAATTAATTACATAGAGACTATATTCCAGGAGATTTATCTGATCTGCCAAAAGGAGGAAGGGGTGGGGGGAGAAGGCAGATACCCCCCGGAAGGAGTCACCCAGGCCTCTTCCCCACGCAACAGCGAAGGAAGAATAGAACTGAAAGAAAAATGGGGGTATTTTTCTTTTCCTTCATGTGCCAATGCGTTGCATGACTAGATCTTGACTGTTTGCGGCAACTTATAAAACTGTAAAGTTCACGTTGCCAAGAGCAGCGCGATCCTGAATCTGCTGATTCGAACAGTTGCTCTTCTCCCTACCATATAGGGCAGTACTTTTACCAAGCCCTCGCTCTCCCCTTGCGCGCTGCCCCGCTCCGCCGCGCCCGGCCCTGCGCGCACACACGCGTGCGAGCGCTCGCATCTCACACGCGTGTGCGCGCCTGCAGCGCTTCGGAGAGTGCGTGCGGGAGGGGGTGCAGATATCTATTACACCCATTCTTCCCTGTTGCCCCTGTGAATACAGAAAGAGGGAGAGAGATTGTCAATGGAGAGTGTGCAAAAGAGTATTCATGGCTCCGCGAGTCCGGAGAGGAGCTGATGCACAGTATTATCGTTTGGCTTCAGCAGCGTGCTCGCAGCCGGAGAGGCTGCCTTGCATTACAAAGCCTGCCTTCCCTGCCTGCCTGCCGGCCGCGGGAGGAGACGGAGCCGGGGCCGGGGCCGGAGCCGGAGTGGGAGGGGGCGGGCCCGCCGGGCTATGCAGATGAGCCGCGGTGACGGACAGCTCTGTTTTCCAATGTCCCTCAGAAACTCGAGTGCTGCTTCCCTCAACTCTTCACTCCAGACTCTATACTTCCCCCAAAATACAGGCTCGCAGGCGCTGGGGGAGCCGGCTGGCTGGCTGGGAGAACTCCATATGCAGCAGTCACTTTTCTGATTTCGGGGGCTCGCTATCTCTCTCCCCTCCCCCCCCCCCTCTGTCCTCCTCTCTTCTTCTGCTTATTTCCCTTTCTCTAGCTTTTTTTATTAACCGTCTCCGCTTCCATCTCGCCCAGATGCCCTTCCCCTCCCGTATAGATTTCTGACCTTTCTTACTAATTTTCCATTTGGGGGGTTCTTTTTTTTTCCTCCTGTTTGTTTTTATTCTGATCGAGTGCGCATGGGGGGGAGCCTATAACAATTCTGATTCTCTACATAACTGCACAGAGCCAACCCGGGGGGGGGGGGGGGGGGGAGAGAGAGAGAGAGAGAGAGAGAGAGAGAGAGAAGGAAGGAGGGAGGGAGAAAGAAGGAGGGAGGGCGGGAGGGAGGGAGCGGGAGGGCGGGCGGGAGAGAGGGAGAGCACGAAAGCAGCGCCAGGAGCAGCGGCAGCAGCAGGGCCGGTCACCCTCGCCCCCTCCCTGCTCCTGTGCACGCCAGTGCAAGCCATGTCCTATCCTCAGGGTTACCTCTACCAGCCCCCCGGCTCGCTGGCTCTGTACTCCTGCCCGGCGTACGGGGCGTCGGCGCTGGCGGCCCCCAGGAGCGAGGAGCTGGCCAGGTCTTCGTCGGGATCGGCGTTCAGCCCTTACCCGGGATCGGCAGCTTTCACCGCCCAGGCGGCGGCCACAGGCTTCACCAGCCCGCTCCAGTACTCCACTGACCCCGCCACGGGATTCCCCTCCTACATGGTAACTACCGAAGAGAAACCCTCTCCTTCTTCATTAGCATCCGCATTCTCATCCTCATCATCTTCAGCCTTTCTCCTCACACACTCACCATCAGCCCCCGACACCAAGCCGCACACCCGGGCGCCCCGCACCGCCGGCGCTGGCTGCGCATCGCTCCGCGCCGCCCCGCAGTCCGGCCGGGAACGAGCGGAGCGGAGGGGAGCGGAGGCGAGCGGAGCGGCGGGCCGGGGCCGGGACCGGGGCGCCGTTTCGAGTCCCAGCCAAGCGCGGTGTCGGCAGGCCTGGGTCCCGGGCTCTCCGCGCGGTTTGAGGAGCCGGGAGGGCGCTTTGGTTGAGAAAATACGGATAGTCTCAGTCAGCTGGGTTGGGTTGGATGCTTTCATTCTCCCCTCGTTTCCGTGTGTGTGTTCTCTGCTTTCCTTTTTTTTTTTTAATATATATTTTTTTCTTTTCGCTGTGATAGCATAGGGGAGGGTTTCCTTTTTCTTCTTTTTTTTTTTCCTGATTTTTTTCCTCTCTCTTTTAAGTCGGTGTTTAGAGGCGTTGGGGGCTTTATCCCCGTGTGGTTTTATTTACTTTCAGTGTGTTTTGTGCTAATGGTTTAACTGGATTTTGGGAATGAAAAGGAGCATCTGTTTGCGATCTGTGAGCTTCGCTTAAGCCCAAAGATGGTCGTGGTGGCCGCAGTTTCGGATTTCACTTTCTTCTTATTAGTTTAAGCAGCAGTTGCAATTGCGTGTTGTGTGTGTTCTGTGCATAAAGTATATAAATAAAACCATAAACTATATAAATAAACTGCACGTCTAGATGGTTATATAGTTTAATAAACATGCACGCATACGGAGAGTCAGACACATATCTAGTCCGTACACACAAAGACCTGTGCCCGGAATTTGAGACTAGAGCCGTTGCCGATATCCTAGGAGAGGATGGCAGCAGGATAGTTCGCTCTCCCTGCAAAGTGACAGGGAAACTACTTGCTTTCCGTCTGTTCATAATATAGTGCATAAATTGTCGTGCAGTCTTTATTCGGGGTGTGAAAGATCTGAGGGTCTCTCCTGTTTTTCCTGTCGAGAAGCAGTAGGCAAGTGGCTGGAAGTTGCAGCGAGGTTGTGAACTGTGCGGGATATTGGGCGATGTTGAGCCTGTGACTCCGATCTGCGGGGTTCAGAGACATGCTGAAAGTTAGCGAGTTTCTTAGCGATATCTTTAACTTTTCTTGCATTATACAGACTTAAATAAGCGCAATTTAAACGTTAAAGAGCGAATTAAAATGCTAATTACATCGCATTTGAACAATTCGAAACGGTGCATATCTTCTGATTTGCAAATTGGATTTGCAATGCATTAGTGCAGTGAATTGCTAAGTGGCGGCTTTGTTGTATTTTCTATAGCAAAAAAGGAAACATCTTTTGAACCTTTGAGAGAAATGTTGATATCAAGACACTACCTGTAGGGCCTTTAAAATGTCTGCGCGGTTCAAAAATTATATTGGGAAATATTCAATTACAAGGAGCTGAAATTAGTCAGAAAGATTAAAACATCGCCGATTTTAAGCGCGTGTGCCTGTGTCTGTGTGCTGGGCGGAGGAAGGAGGGGGGGGAATTGTAACTTAATGGCCTTTGGGTGCTGCTACTCCCCCTCATAGAATATGGATACAAGACACCATCCTGGGGAAATACAAATATAACCGCCGATCTCGCCTTGACAACTCACTAATGGCTATCAGCAATAACAAATTGCCAACCCCACCGTTTTGTTCTGTCCAGGGCTCCCCTTACGACGCCCATACGACGGGGATGACCGGAGCCATCAGCTACCACCCGTACGGCAGCCCTGCCTACCCCTACCAGCTCAACGACCCCGCGTACAGGAAAAACGCCACCCGCGACGCCACGGCCACTCTGAAGGCCTGGCTGCAGGAGCACCGCAAGAACCCCTACCCCACCAAGGGCGAGAAGATCATGCTGGCCATCATCACCAAGATGACCCTCACCCAGGTCTCCACCTGGTTCGCCAACGCCCGCCGGCGGCTCAAGAAGGAGAACAAGATGACCTGGGCCCCGCGGAACAAGAGCGAGGACGAGGACGACGACGAAGGCGATGGGGCGAGGAGTAAGGAGGAGTGTCCCGAGAAGATGCCCGAGAGCAACGAAACCTCTGCGGAGGACGAAGGTAGG
Source organism: Eopsaltria australis (assembly GCA_034509425.1). Classification (NCBI taxonomy): domain Eukaryota; kingdom Metazoa; phylum Chordata; class Aves; order Passeriformes; family Petroicidae; genus Eopsaltria; species Eopsaltria australis. The sequence goes on from JAVTVJ010000001.1 coordinate 496,042, forward strand.
CGCGGGGTCACTGCGGCCCCGGCGGGGTGGCTCCGTCCCGCCCCATCGAGTCCCCCGGGGCCGGGACAGCGGGGTAGGAGCGGGGGCGAGCCATTTAACAAAAGCGACCCCAAATCTGTCCCGTCCCGTAACCTCCGGTCGCTTGTCGCCGGTCAGTGCCTGTGGCCGAGGTGGGCGGGGGACGGCTGGCGACGCCGTGAGGGGCTAGGCAGGGAGGTGCGGGGGCGCCGCGGAAGAGTCAGCCCGTGGGGATGGATGCTCCTTGGAACGGGAAAAGGCCGGGAGGGCTTGAGTCTGCCCGGCCGCAGCGGTGGCGCGGTGCTGGCCGGGCTCGCTTCTCTCCCGCTCTGTTTTGCCGCCCCTCTGACTGCCTCTCTGTGCCCTGCGGGCCTCCGCAGGGATCAGCTTGCAAGTCGACTCACTGACGGACCACTCGTGCTCCGCCGAATCCGACGGCGAGAAGCTGCCCTGCCGAGCAGGAGACCCCCTCTGCGAGTCGGGCTCGGAGTGCAAAGACAAGTACGAGGACATCGAGGAGGAAGAAGAGGACGAGGACGAGGACGAGGACGAGGACATCGAGGAGGATGACGGCGGCGGCGGGGAGCGCGACCCGCCGGCCAAGCCCGCCACCTCCTCGCCGCTGGCGGCCGTGGAGGCCCCGCTCCTCGGCCACCCGCACGCCGACGCCGCCCGCAGCGCCAGCAAGGCGGCGCTGGGCCCCCGCGCCTCCCCCGGCCCCCCGACGCCGGCCAGCAAGCCCAAGCTCTGGTCTCTGGCCGAAATCGCCACCTCGGACCTCAAGAGTCAGACCCTGGGCCAAGGCTGCCAGCCTGCTCCGCTCTCCTCGGCCACCCCCGCCTCCGCTCCGCACAGCGCTGCCTACTCGCCCTCCTCCCTCCTGGGGAGGCATATTTATTACACCTCACCTTTTTATAGCAATTATACAAACTATGGGAACTTTAACGCTCTGCAGAGCCAGGGAATCCTGAGATACAACTCCGCAACAGTGGCTTCAAACGAGGGACTAAGTCAGACTGTCCTAAATGCCAGCTCTGTCCACAAACAGAGCAGTGACTCTTTGAAAACGATCACTAACCAGCTAGAACAACATTACAGGCCCTCTAGCTATGACTCTAAGAAAGGTAGGTGACTTGCTTCTGCCGCTTTCTTCCCTTTTCTCCCTCGTCCTCCTTCCCCGACCCGTAGACATCCCCTGTGCGCTGTAAATAATGAAACATCTGGGAAAAACAGCGAGTTCGGTGCCACCGCTGCCAGAGCGAAGATGGGCACTCACATAACTTGGGGATTAAAACCGGCATGTCGCCGTCGTTTCGGTATCTACCCCTGAGAACCGCGAGAGGAAATGTGAAAGACGACTTTTCGATCAGTCTCACTGGCTGCAGATGCAGCTTTGAAAAGTAATTTTTTTAGAAAAGAAAAACTACACACAAAGCTATCCAGAGAGCATTGGTGTCATTGCCTGTAATTTTTTTTTCCTGACAAACTGGTTTGACTCTCTTTGTTACCAGTATTCTCACGGGGTTTTTTTCAGCTTTGGGTTCAGATAATTGCTGACCTTGGACGTGAAATTACGTGGAGTGTGACATTTTTTGTAACTGGTTGCTTCTTGGTTTGTTTGGGTTTTTGATGGGCTTTTTTTCCGAAAAAAGTTTTGCATTAATATGGCTGTCATCTTATTCTACAAAAATATTCGAGATACAGGCAAATGTAACATATTGTCTGGTCTTTTAAACGACCCAGCTACGAATTGTGCACCAGTGAGGGTTGGGACCTGCACAGACTGTATAATCTAGTTAGCTGGCTGTGTCCTGTGACTAACTGACGGTTATATTTTGACAGATCCCACTGAAGTCTGCACAGTAGGAGTACAACCATACCTATAGAAGTGCAATCACACAGCAATGCAAGTAAGTGAGAACATTTTCTATTACACTGATCATTTGGCATCAGGTCTGAGACGTGCTGCACAGTTCTAGACTTGCTTAAGGTTAATTTCTTACCTTATTACTTTAGAGTTTGATCACAAAGTAAAACATTATTTTTTCTGCTGTTTTCTGAAACCTCTTATGGTGGCTTTTCTTTCTTGGGTTTGTCTTAATTTTCAAGCCAGGTTAGGCAGTTCCCTCACTTCGCATACTCTTCGCTTGTGTAAGGCAAAGCCGTAGGGACTACTTAAAAGTTACGGAAAGGAATCTTTAGGAAGAAAAATACTTTTGTAGGTATTGTTATTTAAAAACAGAGTGCTTGTGCTCACGTGGCAGTGCTAAAATTGTACATCCTGAGTGGGGCTTCACGCAGTGACTGCGTATTTAAAATAAAAAGGGACAATTGTAAGAAACCGACATGAATCTTAAGCAAGGTATGTTGTCTGAGACTTGGCTCTTGCCTAGCTAGCAAAGGCACTCTGAATACTTCCATTATTTAGACCTAAATAAACAACAACAAAAAAATCGCCTTGCCGATATTTTTCAACTAACTTTTATTTTTGTTAGAAGAAATTAGACGAGTAAGAATTTTGCCTTACTTCCTTTCCCGCCCACGCCGTTTAATGGTGTTAGAGTTTAATTGAAGGATTTTTGGATGATCTGGTTTTTTCCTTGGTCCACAGGTAGGTGTCACAATTGCTTTGAAAAAAGTCAGCAAGCCATCATCTCTCCCCGAGCTAATACATATAACAAATCTCTAAATCCGGATCACATCTGGTGCCACTGTATAAAAGAAGACCACAGAGCACTATTAAATCTTCAGAATCTAATTATTAAACCAGAATTTTGTTGGACATATGTGAGTTTGCCGGTATAGTATAGTTTCCCCAATGTATGTGTGACTTTTGAAAACAGATCTGTTTTTCTCAGGATATCTTGAATTGATCACTTCATTGCCACGGTATCTATTCGATAGGTGTGATAGGATTTATTGTAAAATTTATTTGTAAAAGATGTATACAGTAGAGATAATAAAGACGTGATTGGAGAACTTGAGTCCTTACAAAGTGGAAACAAATTTGATATTTATTTTTGTAACAATATAAAGCTTCTAGTAATTTATGCAAGTTGTATTGCAATGGAATCTGAACTTTTTGTAAATAAATTTTGCCTGGTTTTTATTTGAAACGTTGATGGTTATACAATCTTTGGTTGTTTAACAAGAATTCTTTACTAATTTATATCTCTAATTGTAAATAAAAACAGACTAGTCTGCAACAAAGTTGTGTTTTTCATTCATTTCCCTCAAAATACTAATTTATTATTTAGAAAAGGAGGAAAGTTCTAATTTCACTAGTAGAGCCAAGACCATAAAATGAGTAAGCAATTTAAATATGTTGCAAATATATGCTTTGCATAAATTAATTCCTTCTGAGTTGTTCCGTTATACTTAAGCTTTAAATACACTCACATGTACAAATTCGTATTTGTATATATACATGAACATGCATAGAAAGGGTGATGGGAATATATGCATGTTTCTTATGAACTATTTATATTGGGTGTGAAGTAGCTCTTTATTTACCATTCTTTAAATTCACTATTTCTAGGGGAAAAAATACTGTCAACTATGGCTTGTTTCTAATTGCTTATTTTCCGCTTCTGGCTAAAATATGCAAGGGGGAAAAAAATGTTAAAAGTCCAGTACTTTTTTGAGGTTTTTCTATGGTTTTCCCTCTTTATATCGGTAAACCATATCTTTACAGTTACATTGGAAACCTGCTTCGATTTGAATCATAAAATTAGCCAACTCATAATTTTAATTTTTAGTAAAACAATGGGAATCTTCATATAATATAATTTCAGGAAAGAAAGGAACAATCATTTATTTTCCCCAAAAGATAAATTGAGTGAATATAACTTACGGTTATAAAACAAGAATAATAGCTTCTTAGATTGCCCTTTAATCAATCATACACTTATTTTTCAAGAGGCTCATCTATTTTATTCCATGATTAATAATGTTCCAGCGTGAGAGCATTATTAGATCCCAGCAGGGGAGATCCTGAATGCTTTTAGCTGCTTTGGAATGGTCAGTTGGGGTTCATTATCGTCTGATATTGAACAATTTATAAAATCTTGTCTAAACATCTGCCAGCTCAGATAGGCTGATGTGTCTGAAGATGGGAAATTGCTGGACCAGTTGATATTGACAAACGGATCTCTCTCCAGTGGCTTTTTGTTCAGTGAAAATTAGTGGCCTCTTGCTCAGGTCTTGTTAGAAAGGGCATTTGAAAGTGATCTTAGATATTTCAGGCATCAGCCTTGGGAATGTTAACTGGATAAAGAGCCCTGCTAGTCTGGAGTCCGGAAATATGTTGTGATTATATTAAATAGGGGGTAAGGAAGCTGTTTTTCTTGAATGCATATAGGCAATTCCCATGATCCATCTTCACTTGCACACCCCCACCTCCCTTTGTAATTTACCTCTATAAAGACATCTAACTGACTGAGAAAACACGTGTGTTTTTCAGCTGAAAGGGCAGAAATTAATAATGTTACCCTGAAATGCTCTGGGATCTGTCTAGCTAAATCTAAAGCAGTGAAGATCTTTGCAGCTGAAGGCCTACTCATACTCTTATGCTGTTTGTGGAATGATGCTTCTTTGCTCCTGTAACATCCTCTTTTTCATTGATGTAGAATGCAATTGTATCTGCATGTAGTGTGTAGTACAATTAGTCAAATAGCTAAGAAGTAATTAATTTTTTCCCCTCCAGTTTAGCATATGATGTAGATTACAAATATTTACTATAATCATCCTCGACTGTCTTTACTGTGCAGTCCAGGAAGGTTTTATGGAGGGACTTTTTATTTCAGGGGAGATGCCTGAACTTTCTTTCCCTCATCTTGTTCCTACTCCATGAGCCCCCACCACCCATCTTATACGTCCCAGGTCTCTGTTGGACACAGAGTGTACATTTCAATTGGTAAAAACCAAGAGCTGTGGCAGAGATTAAAAAAGGCTAACGACATTCCTTTGATGTTTATACGCCCAAAGACTTATAAAAGATTTCCATAATTTACCCACCCTTGCTAGTATTTAGACCTGGATTTCTTTCTGGAAAGAAAAGTAGAAAGACTCGGAAAACTCGCTTTCAAGTATTCACTATGCATGTAAAACCCAATGGACTTCTCTCATCCTCTGAGAAATTCACAAATGGTTCGTGGATGCAGATGGGCGCCACTGAAATGATTTGGCATATGAATTTATTTTTTTAAACAAGAAACTAATGGGCGAGGACTGCATATTCAACATCATTCGAGATTTAGTAATCAAAATTGAAAGCAGGAGGAAAGTGTAGCCTTGCTAGACTGTTGGCAAAAACAATGTGATTATTTCAGTATAGCAAGAAAGAGGGATGAACGATAAAATACATCACTTTGTGTATGGTTTATTTCATAACGATGCTAATGAGCCCGCTGGGAGTAAAATCTCACACCCCTTTCTATATTTACTCCCTCTTCTCCCCACCCCCCGCCCTTCGTTTCTGTGCTCATTTCGGAGCGGGAAAGGCAAACCCTTCCCTCATCGGGGCCAGAGGTTTCATTAGAACTGATTTATTGAAATTCGGGCTTTAATCTCAGGTGGGATCCCGGGGGAATTGGCGCTGTCGTCAAATAGGAAGAGGGTCGCTTTCCACTTTACACTTCCTGGGCTGCTTTTTTCCTCGCTCCCTGCAAATGTCAACATTTGTTCTCAATAAGAGAGTTATTGTTTCAGGAAAGCTGCTCTCCAACTGCCTTTAGGAGCAGAAAAAAAGCGTCGCCCACCTTTGTTTGGCTGGAGGCTGGGGGAAGGGATGGGGACGGAGGTAACACGCAGCTCAGGCTAGCAGCAGACAGACAGACAGACATGGGAATTGCTGCTGCGCACCACCTCGCAGCTGGACGGAAACGGCCCGGCTGAGGGGAAAGTTAATATAAAGCGCAATGGGCATCTGCGTTTCTCTCCCCGCTCCATTGGCATATTTGCACCCCGACTGGTTCAGCCCCTGTAACAGAGAGGCAGGCTGCAAGGGGAAAAAAAAAACAAACAAAACACCACAACAAAAAAGGACTGCCCTCACGTATTTCTACCCGCGGAGGTGGTCTTCAGGTTTTGGGGAGGACGGAAGGGTGATTTTTCAGGTGAAGAAAGAAGATGTAAGGGTGGCCGACTGATTCAGCCCTACCTGACGGCACCCACCTCCCTAGAGGGCCATCAATCAGCTCCCGACACGCCGGGGCCGCCAGCCCCGCGGCGAGCAGCGGGGAGGGCCCGGGTCCGGCCAGCCCGGAGCGGAGCGAAGCAGCCCGGCCCGACCCGCTGCGCTCCGTGGTGGCCTCTCCGTGTCCATCCTCACGGGAAAAAAAACACAACCCTGTCACCACTGAAAGTTTCTGGCTCCATCACATGTTACATCTCACTTGAAGGCGGTTCAGACTCAGCGTTCGTCTGAGAGACCGTGGCAGGAATGTAATCAATACCGGGAGGGTTTTATTGCTTATTAACTTTTGAAACAAACAAACCACCCCTCCCCGCGACCCCTCCCCACACCACCTCCACAAAAAGAAAAAAAAAAAAAAAAAGAAAAGAAAAGAAAAAACAACAAAAACCCAGGCAGAATTTATATATAGGTCGATTATTTGCCTTCTGCATTCAGATATATCTCGGGTACTTAGGCAAGCTTCCCACGATCCAGGTAGCCGAAAAGAGCCTTTCCATTGTAGGAACTGAAAAATGATTATAAAAAAATACTGTTATTAGAGTAATACTCCACATTAAGTTATGTGATGTTCATCCCTTTGTTTTTAATCCAGTAACTAATAACTTAGGTATGTTTCCAGCTTCCAAAGGAATAAAAGCGGGGGAAGGGGGGGGGGGGGGTTGAAAAAAGTTAAAAACAAAGGGATCCACAGTGAATAGTCAAAGCGCGCATGCATCTAATCCCTGATTATTACTCGGCGGCTCTGAAGCAGAGTATTTACTGAAAGTACAGAGGAAAAGCGCGATCCGCGGGACACATGCTGGCACACAGGTAGCTCGGAGCTGCAGGCAGCGACTGGAGGCAGGCGGGCTCTAGGGGAGTGTTTTACCTGTGAGCGCCCTGCCCGTGGTGACAGCCCCTCTCCCGCAGCCTGGACCCGTGCCCCCCCCTTCCAGCCATGACTCATGGAATAATGTCACCATTTCACATCCAATCCCGACCGAGATGGCTGCATTTTCCCTGAGCAAAAAGTAAGGGATAGAGGGACGTAGCCACTCGGCCTCAGGGGTGGCCACCGTTAACTTGGATCCTTTCGGGATTTAGGGACAGAAAGGAAAGGGCGGGGGGTGTCACCCGGGCCCAGCCGTTCTCAGAAAAGGCAGGAACGCAAGCAGGTAGAAAAAGTCACTTCTCCACTCGGTCTTGTGTCATCCGTGACGGGGGATTTCAAAATACTCCCAAATATTTGTGCGGGGGAAAAAAAATAAAAGTCCTATTGCTCCTCTCACGGCGGCTGTATGGATGCTGTTGCTCCTCGGGCTCTTAAGGAATGCCTAGGAAATAAAATAAAAATAAGTATGTGCATTTTTATAGGGAGATAAATTGACAATTTATTGTGTATAACTTCTGATCAATTATTAATCGTTAGTGTCAACAACAGGGTTATAATTACCTTCAGTTATTTAAAGGGATATTTATTTTTTCTTCTCTCTGATCTGGTAATTAGTTAATGCTCTGGAGTAATGAATTCAAAGCTGATTTGATAATGATTGAGACAGGGTTTTTTCCCTCTCTTTTGGCAGCCCCCCCTCGCAGGGAGGAGGAGGGGAGAAGGAGGAGGTGTCTCCCCCCGCTTGCAAAGAGTCCATGTAAAGGCAAATCACGGCGCGTTTCACTCTTCAGACCATAAATAACGATTCTGGGACTAAAAAGGCGAAAATGACAAACAAATAGAGAGCAGCTGGGATGAATAAGGCCGATCAAAGTTAGCGGGGGCTGACGCTTCCCGCAGCCGCCGCAGGTCTGAGTCCCATAAAGGTGCCAGCAACTCTTACCTCTCTCCCCGAGATCAAGGGAGAAGGCGAACAGGACATTTTAACCCCCTGACATCTTCCCGCGAGCGGAGGAGGGGAAAGAGGCAAAGGGAAGAAGGAAACTGCATATTCCTTGTTTGGGGGAATCAATGCCTTCACTATTGCTCTAGGGAAGGGGTTTCACCTGGAGTCTGTGAAACTCCTGCGGAGGATGCTTGGGGGACAGAGGGGGAGAGGCGCAGCTCAATGCGGGGCTGGCTCAGCTCCTCGGAGCGGCAGAGGCGCAGCCTGGTGCGTGCAAATGATCCCCAACCCGGCTCAATCCTCAGGACGGGGAAGCAAGAAATTATTTTTTTCCCCTCTTTGCGGGAGCTCGGCAGAGCTTCATAGAGAAGAAAAGTAGCAAAAGAGCAGCCCGCAGGAGCCGTGGCTGCCGCCCTGCTCCTGTTTCTTAGGTCGTGGGTAACCCCCTCCTCCCCGGACCTGGGACTCGGCAGCCCCGGAGAGGCAACTACGGGAAACTCCCCTTCCAACCCCCCACAGAGGCGTGTAGCGCTGAGCTGAGGTAGAAGCTCCATCGTTGTCTCCCTCTCTGCTCTCCTAGATCTCTACTTAATTTAGCGTCAGGCGAGGTCTCGGAGCCAAAAGGGGTGTTTTTTTTTGTTTTGATTTTTTTTTTTTTTTTAGCGCAATGGGGCTCGTTTTACGGCAGCTCTGAGCGAGATGGAATAAGTGTATATGATATTATATGTAACAGTTATACGTTTATATATAAAAATGTTTTCCCAGTGCAACAAAACTGCCCTGGGAATTGCAGCGCAAAATGCAAGTTTTAAAATTAATTCATCCTGACAGGTTTGACATCGCCCGGCTCCCTTTTTCCTGCAACTACGTCCACAAATGAATGCTGCTTCCAGAGTGTATGTTTTAATTTGTCACATCAAGGCAATAAAAGGGAGCGATATATACTTAAGCCAGTTAACATTGTAATAACAGGTTTAAAGGAGCAATTAAATGGTAGTGAGTCGCATGTCTGACTTTCTATAGGCATTACCACATCAATGGTACCTTTTAGGCTGACTATAACTTAGCATGATTGTCTCAATTAGTTTAGCTACATGATAGTTATTGTGAACTCTTTGTGAGTAATCAATGTTACGCAAGCTTATGGGAAAGAGGCTTTAATAGGGGTGAGCAGCAGCTAAATAACACGGACCTCCTATTTTACAGAAACACCTTTCTGTCTCTGGTTCTCGCTCTCTCCCTCTTCTCTTTATTTCTTTCCTCCGAGCCCTAAGAAAGAAATGGTAATTTATAGACTTATAAATCTGTTTCCGAGATCGGTGTAGCTGAACGTAGATTTATAGGCAAAAAGCAGCTTCTGCCGCGGTTGATCAACGAAAGAGCCCAGCGCGCAAGGCAAGGCACCCCCGCTTCGCCTCTCCTTGGCTCTAGTGGTGTGTGTCGTGGCTGTTCACTGTCACGATTCAGCCCCGAGCCACAAATAACCTTGAGGGATGCTCACCTCAAATGATATGTGTGTGCAGAGCTCTCACGGGCGCCTGAGCTTCCCCTTGCTGCCACCGGAGCCAGCCCGAGCGGAGCGCTGCGGGGACAGACACGCGTGTGCGTGAAAAGCAGAGACGGGTGTACGCGTGTGTGGGTGTTAGAACGAGGGGCGGAGGGAGGAATGGCTGTAAAGCTAGGTTATAAATACAATTTAATGCAGAGAGAAGGGTTCTGCAGGAGCAACGGGCCACTTGGTGACTTGTTAATTTTCCACTTGTAGACTCTCTTGCTAAATACCGAGCCACGGGTGGCTAGTGCAAAATACAGAGGGCTGAAAATTTAGTGGGAGCTCCTTGAACTGCTTCAAAACACTAACAAGTATGTACTGTTTTCTGTCACGGGGAAAAAAAAAAAGCGAGAGAGCATGTACCACTGAAATTTAAGAAAAACAAAATGCAGGGGTATTTCTGTTGGTGAAGTTATTCTCATTAGTCCTAACAATGTCTCGCCATTAGACAAGGCTGAAATCAGCCTCAGTAGCAAGATTTCAGATCTGTAAGCTTTTTTCTTTTTTTTCTTTTTTTTTTTTTTTTTTTTTTTTTTTTTTTTTTTTTTTTGCATGCACATTACATTTCTGTCATGCTTTGCAGAAGAACACGATATCCCCAAAGAACCCAAAGAAGAAAAAAAATACTCTGACAGCAACCATTAGTTAAGAGTGCAATGAATAAACCCCTTGCACAAGAGTATCAGGACTAATTAAGATTCTGTTTAGCAGCCCTGGATGGAATGTTAATGTAGCTTTGACTAACTGGGAATAAGCAGGGGGAAAAACTGCATTTTAAGAGGAATGCTGGGGTGATAACATCTCTCACTTCTTCTGTCCAAGGTCTGCCCAAGCCTGTTACAAAGTCATTATCTCAAATTACTCCTGTACTTCATTTTTAGAGGGTTTGGGCAAGATCCCCTGGCGTTGAAGCGCTGCCTAGAGCCTCACAAAGCCAATACTCTCTAAGGGGATAAAGGCTGAATCAACCCACTATCTCTACCTTCGAGAGTTTGCTGGTACCAGTTTCTTGGACAAATACAGCCAGGATTCTGGAGGCAGATTAGGATCTATTGCTGGCGTCTCCTCACAAATCCCTAAAGGGTTTTTGACCCTTTGAAGTTTCGTCTATTTTGCTTACACAGAAGTTTACATGATTAAGTCAGGATTTTACAAGGCTCAACAAGGCAAATTTAGTCACCTCGGAACACTCAACACCAAAAAAAGAGTAAAATATCCAGTTGTCCTGCTACTCGTTTAGTTCCAGAAATACTAGCATATTGTCATATTTAGAGTGATTAATTTAATAAAATAGGAAAATATCTTCAAGACTGCTTCAGCAGGGAAGGGTAAAAAGTCCCCCTCCCCCACAGGATTATTATTATTATTTTATTTTAATCTTTTTTCAGACTTTGGTATAGCATTCCCCCCTCCCCATTCCCAATGACCGTTAATGCAGCTTGTTTATCAGAGAATGGATAAAACTTCCTGAAGTCCTTTCCAATCTTTTTAACATTTCCAGCCTGCCTTTGCTTCTCCTTATCCAGACAGTTACATTTTTTTGTCGTCGTGCAACAAGCCCCCTCTAATCCTTCCCTCTGAAGTGAACTTTTGCAAACGCTTTACTTGTTAAAAGCAACCTTGCATAGTGCAAATCTTCTTTTCCTGGAATGAGAGGGCTGGGAAATGACAGCGTAAACAGGAGGGGAGGAGCAGAGCTCCTTCTCAGGGAATAGTTACCTATTTGAAGAAGAAGTTTCCCGCAGTCAAAGCGGGAGGGCTGTAGCCAGGGGCTGCGGTTGCATCTGGCCTATCCTACTTCCCTGGCCTTTTGTCGAACAAAACCAGATTCTTTCTCCCTTTCTGTCTTCCTCTCTTCCCCCTTTCCCACCAGAGGGAAGATCACTCTGCTAATGAATTACTCCTGAGGTTATTATCAATAAAGGAAGGAATGATCTGTTCAATTCATCCTGCTTCTGAAATAACAGTAGTAGTAATAGCACTGGTAATAACAATAATACCTGACAGGCTGGATCAGCGAATAGCAGGGACAGCAAGGGCGGCCAGGCGAGCTGCAGATTTCTCTTCCTCAACTGATTTATAATTGATGAATGGATTTTCTTGTGCAGCTGCAGTGTGGTTAAAATCTATTGAAGAGGTAGGTGTTCTGGAAGGTGTTATTTTGTACGGGAGACAGTTAGGAGTAACTGGGTGCGTTTATCAGCAGGAGATCTGAGCAAGCAACACGATTACATTGCTGTTAGTGGCTAGGATTCAACTTTCCACAGGCCTCCCGCACCTGCAGTCTCGTAGGTGACTCACATGGAGATGGCTCCTGCCGGCTGCTGGCCATGTGCTGCATCAGGGCATTGATCTGGCACAGAGCTACCCACTGATTTTGGCCAGGAATGCTTTGCCCTCCTCCCGGCAAGCCGTTCACTGGTGCTGTGCTGGCGGAAATCGGTCAGGCCTGGTTTTGCAAGAGAAGGTGGAACAATGTCTTGCAGCGTTTCTCTCACATATTTTAAAGAAGCAGAAGGGATTGTCATACCTTTTAATATGGGCATTTTTCCTACTTCAGGTATGACATTTCCCCATGCCTGTAGGGATGTACCTGGTAGTTGGTGCATTTGCAATATGTCTTAAAGAAACAGAACTTTAATGTGGGTATCAAGAGATATGCAAAGCTGTTATCAAGCCTCTGGATCGTGGGTGTTTACCATAGATCTGGATGAACTTTAGGACCTGGTCCCTGAGTGGGGTTTTTTTTCCTATGTTGTGGATTCACATTGTAAACCATGTGGGCTTCAGTGTAGTACTTTGGTTTTTTATTGCTCTTTGGGAAAACAAATCCCAAAAAACTACCATCACAAAGGACAGGCCTCCATGCATCAGGACCTCCCTTTGCAACTTGTAAAGAGGCTTAAGGCTATGTTCAAAAAGGAGACAAGGTGTAAATCGGCTAGAAACGTCTTACTTGGCTTCTTATCTTTGAGAACACTTGGTTTCAGGATTGATTTATTTTTTGACCCTAAACTCACCCAAGAAATCAGGCACTGTCTTCTCTTATGTCTAGAAAGGCTTTAGCCTTACCAGAGGTGAGAAGATTATGCCTAACCGTGTTTGGGATGCTGACCCCTTGTCCTTGAAGGGCTCAGCTGGTACACCCCCTCCGAGCAGGCCTCAAACCCTAGCCCTGTGCTGGAGGTTGTCATCCTTGCCTTTTCCAGCATGGGATGGAGAAGCTCCTGTCGGTGAGAGCACAGCACAAACCCAACACAAAACCTCTGAAGCAGGGATAGGAAATATGGCTTAAGCTCCCAGCCATGCAGCCATGTCTCTGTGTTGTCTCTCCCTCTCTGGAGCTGTGCCTTTTTCTGCACAGCCCCATTAGGAGAGGGGGAGACAGCAAGCCCCCTCCCGCCCCTTCCCCCTTCTTTACCTCTCTGTGAGAGAGGGGGCACAGAGATTTCCCTGGAGAGGCGGGCTCCAGCATATGGACAGTATCTTCTCTGAGCTTGGAGCTGTGTGTGCCTGCGACGGGAGCAGCTTTAAGCCACATTTTGCCGCTTTTTGTCTTTCGTTTGGGATATCTCCACACAGGCGAGGTGGCTTCGTGCTCAGGGCGAGGGCTGCTCCAGGGCAGCTGCTGAAATGCAGGTGAGGCCCAGTGCCACTGATGGGGTTGTAAGCGGGAGTGCGAGGGGAAAGCTGCAGGGTTTAACGCCTGTCTTTCTCTTCCTGCTTGCTCTTCTGCTGCATGAGAAGAATCTTGTTCTCAGCACATGTTTCTCCTTGGAAAAACAACACACTCCAAACCCAAAACCTCCAGTGCCATGCTCAGATCTGTTTCTTTCTACAGATCGTTAGAATTTTTTTTTTACGGGTTTTCATTCGTCTTCCTCTTTTTAAACTTCTTTCACACTAAATTTTGCACTCTAAGTTTGGGGGAGAGGTATTAATTCATAAAATCATGAAATGTGGAATACATACCTCATTACCCAGTTCTTCAATCTGGGGCTTAGAAGTGGAAAAAACTCCTCAACCAAATGAGCATGGGATTTCTCTTAAAACACTGAAATCTCACTTGGCTTTAAAATATTATTATTGTCAGCAAAGCAACTGCATAATTACATTTCTATTTCTCTATGTTTAGTTGGTATTAATTTCTGTAAGCTAGATATTCCCTTTTCATTAGCCCACACATCTTTTTTAAAATTCCTGTTAGAGCTGCAAAATATGCTTATAGAGGAATAAAAAGCTAACTTATTTGAATTGTTTTCATAGTAAATAATTTTAATTGCAGGATATTATTGGTGAACATGTAAGAACACATAATTTATCTTTTCTATCTGAATACGAAAGTTTGCCATATCTAACAAATTGTTTTTTTTTTTTACAACAGTTAGAAAGAACAATGTAGTGGAATCCTCCAAACCACCATTGTGCAAAGCCCCTTCTGAATTACAAACACACATAATTCTACTTCACCTAACTTCAGTGGGAGTTAAATACTCAAAAAGTAGCATTAAAAGGAAATTTTTGTTATCTGTAATAGCAAGAATGAAATTATAGTCCTGCAATTGACATAATAGGAAAAAAATGTTTACTGAAATGAATAAACAGAAGAAACTACTCAGTTAAAAGCACATTTTTTGGGATGTTTTAGAGGACTAGAAACAATAAAAATGTCAGTGGAAATATGGTCCATAATATCCTTGAAAAATCCAAGCAGCTGAGTCCAATTTCTATTATTGTATCCAGTCCTAAAAAACCTGGTAAAGTTGAACAATTCATCCTTAAGTTATTTTAATGTAGCATGCATATAATATTATTTTTAGTAGTGGATTAGGATTAGGTTTGTGATTCTGAAGATAATAAGTCACAGTGTAAATCTATAGTAAACTTGTTTTCAAGCTAATGAAAGGTTTGGACAACAGATAAATCTACATTTTGTGTCTCACTCTTTTTTTTTTTTTTTCTTTTATTCTAATCCCTTCTATAATGCCTGGGAATATTAAATACAAAAGCATTAGGTGCTTGTGTGACTCAGTGGATAATACAGCTTCTGTCTTCTTCCATTATCTCAGTGTCATTAGAATATTATAATAAAAGTATATAATGCATATGCTGTAAAAAATCAGATGTGGGAAGCAGGCTTTTTTAAAATATGTAAAATCCCTCACCAATCAATACTGGGAAAACAGTTTCTAATATTAATTTCTAATATAAATAACTATTTTTGCATTTAATGGTAATAGAAGAGCATGCCAGTTCTAAAATTCAAAATCTGAAGTGCACGATTGAATACAAGCCTAAAAATGAAACAGAAAATAACATCTTTCTGGTGGAAAATTGCTGTCATGGATATCCACCTTTGTATAGAATGAAGAGAAGTCCAGTGAAATAAACCCTGTGTAGTCATAGAAATAATTACTTCATTGTGAAACATATGGATAAGAGGATAAAAGTACCCACAGTCATTATTTATGTGGTATCCACACTACCAGCTACTTGAATTGCAAGAATAAATAAGTCAAATGAGGTTTTGGTTAGTTGTCTGTTTTTTGGTACTGTGGTACATGGGATTCCCTGAACTGGGTCATGCAGTGGCCAAATTCCAGCTACCTCTGGAGCCCAAGACTGTGATGATCATGCCTCCAAGGAACACTGAGCATGTGACAAGGAAGGCTATTGTCCTGATCTGGATCTGTGAGTCTTCTGGGATTTTCTGGAAGAAATCTGCAGTGGTGCACTCTTCCATTTTCATCTCTTATAGTTATGGCTCCTTTCTCAGTCTGTGATTCCAGACACAGCTGGTTAGTACATCACAGATCAGGTCAGGCAATTGCATTTGATGTGTGGAGGTCATATGTGAGACCCATATGTAAGAGAGAAGGTGGGGGGAGAAAGAGACAGAGAGAGAAAGAAAGAAATCACTGCCTTGCAAATGTGTGAAGCACAAGCACTGTTAAAGGGCAATATGTTGGGAATCAAATGGTAGGAAATATGTCAGATCTGATATTTCCTCACATATGCTATTTCTGCATTTTTAAAAAGAGATAAAACTAAGTTGTGCTGTAACTAACCCTTATCATCTATCATTCTCAGTAAGAATCCAGTATTTTGTGTACACACATCATCAGCTGAACTGAATGACTGATACATTAGGTAGTGTCAGACAGGAGGATCTGGTACTGTGCTGTTGGGAGCTTATCCTGACTGCTTTCTTTTCACCTCATCTGTCGAAGGCATCAGATATTTCTGGAACAGCATCTACCAGTGGCAGAGATAGACTTCTTGTTCCTTGTTAGACAATCTTAGTCATCACAGCAATTATTTGATGTGGGGAGTAGAGAAGGGCAATTTTTGTGGTCTTCCTTTACTTTCTCTCTGGGGGGAAAGTAAATACCTAATATTGAGAAGACTCTCAAGAGAAATGTGGTTTGTTTATAGAAGAGCGTGGAGGGGGAAACCACAGTTTTACCAGAATCAAAGTTTTATAATGTTCAGCCAAGATTTGCCTATTTGCTGAGACAGAACTATTAACTTGTAACATAACATTGGCAATGCCCAAGTTAAAGGAAAACTATATATTTGCAAAATATTTTTGCACTGAATGTGTGACATCATATTACTGTAGCTCTACATGGTTACATGTTAAACATATTAATCTCTTCAAATATGCTAATAATGCATGAATCAATACAGAAGGATCTACGAATTGACTTTAAGGGAATACAGTTGCCTTTATCTAAGAATGTAAACACATTTAGAGGTATAATAGATAAACCATAATGAGATTAGCCTTTCCATCAATTAATTTAAGATTTATGCTTGTAACATTTGTTATACTCTGTAAGGCTCTCCTACATGAATCCCATGTAAGGAAACCAAAAAAATGAAGATAAAAAAAATTAGATATTCTTTGTGCAACTATTTGGGCTTTATTGCAATATATAAAGAGAATGGGATAGACTTTATAGTAATTTGAGAAAAAATTCTTCTGAATAACGTAGATTTTCTTCTTTGTTCCTAAACTCTCAATAAGTCAGGCTTTACAATGGTAAGTAACTATGTGCAGCAGGATTTCAACAAGTCCATTCAATATATGACCTTGAAGAGGAACTTAGAGCACAGTAAAGTGTTCAAGTAAATACCGTCTCAGAACTCTTAAGTGCATTTACATTTTTACGTAAGTATAAAGCATTCCTTAGTTGAAAATAGTTACCCTTTTTACTCAAAACAGACTGCTGAATTTGTTGAGATATTTTGGCCTAGTGAGTTTTAAGTGAATTTAACAAGAGAAACAGATCATGGATTTGATGTGATTACATGCAAATGCAGGTAAACAGAAAAAACTTTGAAATGCATGCAAAATAGCAATGCTAGCAGATTGTTAAAAATAAATAGCTTTCAATGAACACTTATATGTATATATATGCTGCAGATGGAGCAAAAAGTAAGATCCTTATTTAAAGATGGATAACATTTTCTTATATAAGATTCTGGTGTGGTTCTTATTGTTGTAATCCTTCAGATGAGAATTTTTTATGACTGATGTCAGCCTCGCACTGCATGTCTTGCTTTTATATAACAAGAAAGCTTCAACAAAACAGTTTAACTGTTTCCAGGAACGATAGGAAGAAATTGTTTGGTTTGTTAATGTTAAAAATCTGCGTGACCTGACTGAACAAACTGCTTTACAGTAAATTATCTAAATTTAAGAAGGGGGTATCTTGAGGCCAAAAGGAGGTGCATTTTTTTTTTTCCTTGTAAAAATACACACCCATTTGGCAGAGTTATCACTGGGTATACTTGATATAATAGCTTAAAGTTTAATTATTTGTAGATTTCATCTGTAGTGTGTAAGTTCATGGCTGGCAATCTCAGAGCAGAGCTAAGCATGTCATTCCTTATAATTGTTTCTCTTATGTGCCTCAGTAACTCTAGAAGTGAGGGCAAGAATACTGTCTCTTTTTCTGCTCTCATCCTTCCTTCATTGTTGTCCACATCAGTTCAGGGCAGTCTGAAGAAGAACAGATTAATCAGCCTTGAATCAAAGTCTGAGTGGTGAGCAGAGATGGGACAGGGTCAGATATCTGCAGGACTTGAGATCTGAAGGAAGAGGCAACTGGCTCTGGAAGAGGTCATAGACAAGGTCAAGCAGTAGAAATAATAAAAAAATAGGAAGAGAGGTGAGATCAGTTTGTCCAAAGGAAAAGATAGAGGTGGAATTCAACAGGTTAGAAAAGACTGTGAAATGTCTATAGCCACCAAAACACACGGTTTTTCAGGACCTGGGCTAGGACCCAGGATTTCTGATTTTTGGAGTTCCTCTTCTGCTCATTAAATAATTGGAATGTGACTGGCAGTGTATATCTTATTCCCTGTATCAGTGGGACCAAAATCACAGCTGATTATTCGCTTGTTTCAGGTGAAAAACTTCTGCTGGAATTCAGATTCCAGTGCTGTAGTCCACAATGTGAGAATTGGAAAGATTTCATATGATTAACATTTTTGTCAGACTGAGAAACAAAGAAGTGATTATCTTTTTTCTTCCCTATGCCTTGCCTCATCCCACTTGATTGATTGCTGAATAGAAAGATCTCTTAGAATGAGGCACTCTTTCAAAAACTAGCCTTCATTAGTGGATTTCCTAACTTTTTAATGTTTGGCCTTGTAGCCCCAATGTTTTGTTTCAACTTGATTCTTGATTCAAGCAGCAAGCACTAGAACAAAATGACACAAGTGGCTTTTTGTCACTCATCCATACTATGACTGCTTAAATGTATGTATGTCTGTGTGTGTGAATGTGCACATATATGTGCTTTATATGTATATTTATATATATACACACACAGGTATGTATTCTCTCTCTTAATATTTTTCTTTTGTGGCCTGAAGATGGTAAAAAGTGTAGCAGGGAATTACATAATCCTATAAACAGTTGCGTGGGTGAAGTAATTTACCTTACTTGAGTGAGGACTGCCAAATCCAGCATGAGAATTTGTGACATTGATGTTATTCAGATGTGAGAGTTTCTAGGATTGCAACTACTGGCTGTAGTTATTTGGAGACTTTTTGTTTCTTCCAACTGTTAGTGCTGCAATACGCTGTAACTAACTGATTGCAGCAAGGCTCCATGCTAAATTTACACGTACAGAGTTCCATATCTGCCCAAGAATGCATGCACTTAGCTGGTGTCACTGCAGGCACTGAGCCATTTGTAAGTTTAAAGTTACTGATTTACATTAATATTTGTAGGATTTGCGCCTTGGTTAATTTGTCGTCTTCCTAAACGGGAAAAGGATATGGACAAGTCAGGGCTAAACTGACAAATGTGTTAGTCCTGCCAAAACATTCACAGTGTACCTAATGCTTTTCTTGAGTCAGTTGGTCAGTCAGTGAGTCAGTCAGTGATTCTTTCCCCCAAAAAATTACTCCTAGAAAGAACAACAAGTCTAATAACTTAGCAGCAGAAAGGGTATGTGTTAGGAAGAATATATTTTTCTCTTGCTTCCTTTCAGCTACTCCAGAGAAATAACATGCCTTTATGTATATGAACTAGCAAACATCTAACACTTGAGATCCAAGACTGGAATGGGCCAATAGGAAATAATAGGAAGTAAAATTTTATGGAACTTGCAGTTCACAACTATGTTGATTAATAGGCACACTGGCAAGAATTCAGATCTCTGTTTTTCCTGTATGTATACATATATCCCTGTTTCTCCTGGTGTTTTACACAAATACTGACACACATGTGCACAGACACTTCTCTCTAGCATAATGGGGATTGGTTCTTATGCAAACTACCAGCACATTTTGACCTCAGATACTGTGTTTCAGAATGTTTGGTAATTTTTGATTAGTATTTTTAGTACCAAAATAATTATATCAAAGCCTTTTTCCAATATTTTAGTTAACCAACAGGACTAAAAAAAAGTCTATTATACCATATAAAACCCATCAAGCTCAACAATTTATGTATCAGATCAAGAGAACACCAGTGTCTAAAAATTATGCCAGTTTTAGGAAGGCAGTTGAAATGTGCTTGAACAGGCCTGAGCCTGGTGGAGTCTGTGACTTTACAGTTAAAAATGTCTTACTTTAATATGCTCCTGTCTTGTCAATAGCCATATGTTAGACTTCTTTGACACTTCATAATATGGTTTCATATGTTTTAAAAAAGGATTGTCTGGGTACAGGAAAGATTGAGATAGTAAGAAAGACAAATTTGGGGGTAATTTGTCAGAGCCATTGAGTGCCTGACTGTGCCACATGGGACAATGACCTCAGCTTCTTGTGCCCTCTATGACTGCTTCAGACAGGGACTGAGGGATGTAATCCAGGGGTGAAGCTGGCTACTCCTGGTTGGAGATACCTTTCTTTCTGCTGAAGTCACAGGAAAAGAGCAGGCTTAGGCTGAGCAAATCCTCTGCTCCTGAAAGAAGGTTGGACTCTAAGTGGGCAGTATGGTGTTTGGTGGTATTAATAACAAATGAAAATGGGCACAAAGATCTAAAATGTGCAGGAATTCACAGCAGAAATTTGGAGGATTTCTTCAAGATGCCCAAGGGCATTTATTTGGTCTCACTAAGGTCGAGAAGAAATCAGTTTTGCCTTCCCAAGTCTAAGGAACTTGTGCCTGACAAAGGGACTGGGGCCCAACTCCGGGAAGGCAAGCATCCAAAGCCTGCTCCATCCAGAGGGACGGGAGGGTTGGAACTGCATCACTTGCAGCAGTGTTGTTCTCGGTTTCACTTTCACCCTCCCAAGGGCATTCCTTTATCAATCCCCTGCCTCAGGCAGCTGTTTATTTTGCCTTTGTCAGTCTTATTTGAAAAAAAAGGAAAAAAAGATGGAAAATTATTAAATAATAGATAATAAGCATCCGATATAATATTTTGCTTAAATAGCTCTAGATCGTAGAGGTTCCTCTTTATAGACATTATTAGTATTTTAAATACCAGGTTTTCAAAGATCGGAGCAAGTATTGTGGACATTTAGGTTATGCTGCTTATAAGTATCCACTTATAGGCAAAAATGAAAAATAACAGGAGATGAGTAATGTGTACAAAAATTCAAATACTGTTAGAAAGTTTCTTACATATCATCAGAATATTGGAGGCTTTGAGAAATGCAAAAGGGAAAAAAATAAGACCAATCAGATACAGTATTTTTTACTTTTCCCCTGGAATTTGTTGAGAGTATTATTTTTTAATTACCTTATTACAGTCTGCTTTGTTACTGATAGAATTGAGTTATTCAGTATTTCAGATTAAGCAGTAAACCTCTACCAAATCTGAGACTTAACAGGTAACAGTTAAATGTGACACTTTAGATTTTTGTAAACTGATTAAAGTCAAGTAGGTTGTGCCAGTTTACAGACCTCACTAAAAGTTCACAATAATTGTCAGAAAATCTCTCTTTTATTTAATTGAGGTGTGGATGAAATTGTAAGTGGAGGTATTTTTCATATTTAAAAAGGCCTGATAAAAAGAATTTCGGTTGTGACTTTCCAAAGTCTTTCTTGGCTTTGGAAGGGGAAATGGCTAATGCCATGAGCATTTCAACTATTCAGGAGGATAATATAGTTAGTCAAATTAACCTGTTTTACTTGTCAATGACAGAAAAAGATGTTTATGCATGCTCTTATTTATTGAGATTGTTTGTTAAATAGCTTTACTGCTTTAAACAATAATCTGAACACAAGTGTGACTATTCAATATATTGTTTTATAGAATGAAATTCCTGTCAGTACCATGTGACTGGATATCAAAGTGACTTGACAGCATTTTGGTGTTTTAGTTGAACTCAGTTTACCCTGGGGTTTTTTTGGTTGCTGCTCATTTGTTTGCTTGTTTGCTTTATTTTTCCTCTTTTTTTTTTCCCCTGTAAAAGAATGGCAAGTCTAATTTGATCATTTGACAAAAAATATTTAGTTCATGCCTTGCATTATGAAATGATTATAACTGTAGCTAAGAAGGAGGGTGAATTTACACAAAGTGAATATTTCTTTTTAGGCAAATCTGGAATATAGATCAACTGTAAGTACCAAATGATGAAAGTAAATCTGGAATATTTTACGTCTCCTCTAGTAAAACATAAACAGATGCAAAACGTCCAACATAATATTTTTGGTCACTTTTTGATGCCTGTTGTTATACCTAAACTACCAACATCAGGATGAGTTTCCTGAATATTGAGGATTCTATACTCTGCAGTTTCAAAACTTCACAACGTTGTTCTGAAGAACTTTATTTAACCTGCAACCACTCTGGAATAGCCCTCTGATCTTTATATTACAATAGAACATTAAGAAGGTCCTGACAGCAGAATAAATTCACTTAGCTTATTTACTTAGTTTAGGCACTTGTATGTATTTGGTTGAGGTGAGATATCAAAATAAATCAGTTAATTTGTGCCTGGGTTCAGTGTCTTTAAGATGTCTTGTAATACTGTTGATAACACTAAGAAATAGAACCCCCTAAGAATTTTTTCCATAACTTAAACTTTTGTATAAGTTTTCTCCCTAGCTAAATTTCACATAGAGATTTGCCTCCTTTTCAGGACAATCATATTTCAGTAAATCCACACAGGAATATTAGTCGTAGTTCATTTAATCACCAAATCCTAACAACTAAGTATTCACTTCATTAAAGACACTAAAAAATTCTGGCCAGCTGTTTCCTGCCACTTGGCTGAGGACAACGTGGGGAAAGACAAGCAATTCAATCCTTGGTAACTCTCAGTTGTGTTCAGCATAATTCTGCCACATAATTATACTTTCATAATTTTATTCCTAAACTAGAATCTGAATCCAAGGGGGGGTTCTATGACTTATGGACTTAAATTCTGACATGTTTAAATTCATGTTGTACACACAAAAATTTCCACAGATTTTAGTAATCAACTTAGACAAATGCTTTGTTTTGTCAACTGCTCTCTCTCTTTTTTAAAATAACTTTAAATTAAAGTAATCAACTAGATTGAAGAGGGAGGTATAATTAACTTACTATTTGTATATACAAATGATAGATTAGTTATTTGCTCTGTTCCTGGAAAACTGTTTCCTATTCTGATTCATATACAAAATTCTGGAACATTAGGAACTCTTCGACAAAGATCAAGATGACTGTATTATGTTGGTTTTAAAGCTACTAGCAATTTTTGTGCACTGAATGTAAAAAGAAATACTGATCACAACTGAAGAGTGGCTTTAAAAATATCCATTTGATTGTATGAACAATCAGGCCTGTTGACCATGAAGATAAGTGCTAAGACACCAAATAATAAATCAATATTCTAAGGCCAAAATCTAAACAGACATAGATCAGTGAAGTTATACGAACTTCTGCTAAGCTGTGCTAATTTATACAGCTGAGTCTGGCTATAGGGTGCTGCAAAAATGACAAAGTAATCCAATTTGACCATAAGTCAAGAGAACCGTCCCTGGAAACAGAATTTAGCATTCTGTACAGCCCACAGAGAGGATTAGGTATGTCAGGACAGGATCAAAACCTATCCACCAGCCCAGGAAACGCTGAGTAGGGCTGTGTGAAATCCTGCCTGTCCCTGGGGTACAAGCAGCCCAGCCCAGGCATTTGTGGCCACTTGTGCACTGCATATTCGTGTCCTCTCTCCAGCATAAGGCTGTTGCTGATTTTCTTTGGAAGAATAAGCAGGATACAGTCTTTTCAATAAAAGAAATCATCTGCTTACAGCCTAACAGCTGCAGAGCCAGCAAATTTTTGCAGATTTCCTTCTCTCTTCTGTGTAGCTCCTGTCCCAGTTCAGTGTCCTCAAACCCTTGAACCAGGGGAGTGGGATGTACTGAGCAGTAGACTCTATTCCTACTACACGGGCTAATTAATGGGAAAAAGTGCATTCATTTTGCCTTGCCCTGGGGTTTTAAAGTCGAAGCACAGCTTCTCAGGATGCTGCTGGCAGCTTGATTTTATTAGTGCTTCCTGGGCATATTCTGTGGGTTGTGATCTGAGTCAGGCAGCTCAGCCAGTAGGGACTCATTCAAGGGGCAAGAAATGCTAAGCACTTACTACAGAATCCCTCAGGGGAGTCAGGACTAATTTGGGATTCCTACCAGGTTAGTAAGCAAGGTGCCCAGCTCCTCATCCTAGCTTGAACTACAGCAAATCTGAACACTATAAAGTTCACATTGCCTTCAGGGCCAGGCACCAGCCAAGGAAAGTTTTTGGGTACTAATTTTGGACTTAAATTTAGCCTAAACTCCACTCAGGTGGTGTGTTCCTAATGAGCTCACTTCTTTAAACACTTCACCTCAAGAGGTCTTCAGCACATACTTATAAATTAGGCATAAACCCTAAATGTTGCTTGTGAAAGAGGATACTTTACTCAACTTCATGAGTGTGGCCAGCTAGAGATTTAGGTAAGGATCTTAGAAGGTAATGTACTGATTTCCTCCTGATGCACTTTGTAAGTTTTGTGGTCTCATCTGCTCTTTAGCTTTCTGTATATAATTCTTGGGGTTACTTTGCTCTTGACTATATGGGTTTTGAGAAAGGTTTCCTATTTTTCAAATAATATTCACTATTTTTTTCACTGCTATATGGTGGAGATAGAAATTGTAGCCCAATGCTTTTGTGGAAATTTGTAAATAAGACTGACAAAGAGGAAAAGTAGGTAGGTGGCACTAATAGTAGTCTGAAACTACTGCACAGACTTTTGTTTTTCTGTTGTAGTTACTGAGCTTATATTTACCTACTTGCAGCAAAGATGAGCATCACAGGTAAGTGCAACAGTATTTGTTCAAGGTTTCTTTTTTTTTCTTCAAATCTCATTGTAACGCTGTAGTTTTTCCTATTGCTGCTGTTCATTTAATCAGCAGTTTCATCTCAATGGGCTTTCATGCCCTGAAGAGATATGAGGGCTTACAAGGATCAGATGGTGCAAGGATATAAAGCTAGGAGACTTGCTGACTTCATAGGGGAGCCAGAAAACTGCAAAACTGTCACATGCAGTTTGCTAAAGCCTAGATGTTCTTAGAACAGAACATTGCCTTACTTTCCCAACAGGACAGATAAAAATGCAGAAATTTGAATATGTCTTTCCTTTTTGGATCTTTCCACTTCTTTGAAGAGAACTTCTCATCAACATGAATGGTAATGATGGGAAAAAAACAACAAAACATGCTAATTTTGCTGGTGGATCCCTGAAGGAATTGAAGGAGGTTTAACAACCTTTAGTCAGGTGCTGAATTTTTTGTACTATGTGAGTGAGATAGTTAGTCTCCTTAGCCTGACTCTAACCACAGCCACTGAGCAGATCTAAAAAACTGTCCTGGAACATGCAAAAGAGAAAAGAGACTTTTATTTTAAGCAGGTATGTGCTCTGCTGAGCACTCTGTCAGGTCTGTGACAGTCAACAGCAAATAAGAAACTATAATGCAGAGCAGAAGTTGACAATATCAACTGAGCCACTCCATCTAAAAACAGATGGAGAGATGCCACTGCTTATTTTACAAAATGCATATTGAGAAGGTAAGTGAAACTTCCAGCTACTCTGCTAAATTTATGACCTCTGACTAAGCATTGTGTCTTGCCAAGGAGAAGACAGCTTTTGGTGTGCACAGTGGGACTGAGGAAGTGTAGGAAGCTCCATTTCAGAAAGTTCAGAACCCCACAAGTTTTATTCTGCATTTGATATCTGACTGGCAGACACTAAAGTCTGAGATAATCACCCTGAGCTCCTTCTGTAGTCAGCAATGGGACAAACTGTGTCTCTAGAGCCTCAGCTAAAAGCCAGAGGACTTAGGTGCTTGCACTTTCCTAGATGCACAGGGAAGCACTGAAGGCGCATACGCTGTTTCACAGAGCTGGGTTCTAGTCACACCCTCAAAAGGCACAAGCGCAAACCAAGTTATGTAAACCTCTCCAGGCTACTTCTGTCCTGAGCTGCAGGGGTCTCTGAGGTAGGTCAACTTCCCTTCTCACTTGTTCCATGGTTTCTGGGAAGATTTCCGCCTGGAAGAAAGTTTCCAGGAACAAAGATATGAATGTTGTTAAAATCCGCAACTAGTTGATATACCCAGGCTGCATAAAACCTGACAGATGTCAAATTTAACAATTAGAAGACTATCAGAATAGCAGAGAGAGATCAGAGGCCTTGACAAGGTTAGTAAAACTAAAGAAAAAGAACAGGAGTTATAAAGATAAAATGTTTGCATTTTCATGATTAATTTATTAGAATAAAGAAAGTTTAGCTTTTCTGAGTTCACTTTGTTTTAATATTCCTTTGAATATGGCTTCAATATCAAAGTGACAGGGAAAAAAACACCAAAATATCTCACCCCAGATATTTTATATGTGTGTGAAACTGTTGAATCACTCACAATTTGTCCCTCCAAGTGAAGGAAGGCGGTCCTCTTCAGTTGATGGGTGAGTCAAACTCAGTGGGTGCAATTAAAGCTTGTAGAGGCCTGTGAAGGATAACTACTTTTTACCATGCTTGTCACCATGCCACTCACTATCTACATGGAATGATCTATTGCTGCTGCTGTTACTGACAAAATCTGCTTTTTTTTTCCCCTCACATGCTTGTCCTGCCCAACAGCATCTGTTTTTGTTCAAAGGGGCCTATGCCTTCCCTCACCTTGATGATCCGTTGCTGTATCTTTTCTGGCAAAGAACTCAAAAGATTTTGCCAGAAGGTTGCACTCAATCAATCCTGCCTTTAGGGTGTCCTAGAAGTGCTTTCTTGGATCACCATTGCTTCCTCTTTCCACACTCCAGTTCCCTTCATAGGGGGTGCTTGAACATATGTACATCATTGATTCAAGCCATATGTCCAGCCCATTACACCTGGGCTTTCCATGTGGATATGCTGCAGGAATTTATCACTGGTCAGTTTAGTGTAGCATCTGACTCAGAGTAAGACGCATAGGTGCCTCTGGTGGAACTTCTCCAGCTGGCAGATGTGCTTTCTATACTATATCAAAGTCCTGCCTCTGATTAGCACAACAGCCTTTTACAATTCTGGTCTGTATTTCTAGTCTGATCTGACACTGATTCCATATTCACATAGTAAATCCAGCAGAAAATTCCCCTAATTCTATGAATGCAGAAAACTATCTCTCCACAAACACCGACACAGTCATTCAACATAATTTGAATGTAGGTGAGCCCACATGCAACAAACAGCTCAGTGTCTCTGTGTTTAGTGGAAGGGACAGTGTATTTTTCCCCAGGTTGATTGAAAAATTATCTCAAGTTTATCAAACTTCTCTCTGTTTTTCTCAAATTTATGATTAGTCTGTTTTTTTTCTTGTTTATCTTGAAAGCAGCCCATTTGTTTGTTAAGAAGGTCTGAAGTCTTTGGCTGATGTGAGCCACCACTGTGCAATTATGTGCATCCCAGCATTCTTACGTGCTCTGCTTGCTGGCTTCTGTTTGGTGTGCAGTCCTCCTGCTGCTCAAAAGTGAGTCCTGATATTTAGGCTGAGGTTGCATTTTTTTTAACCTAACTCCTCAGAATAAAATTACATTTTCTCAATTAAATGCATCAAGGAAAACAGAGAACAACAGTCCATTTTGTACCCAGTGATTTACAAAAACAAAGTGGGAGTCTTTCAGGGAGGGTCTGAATGGCATATGGTCTAAATAGAAAAATAAAGGCAGAAGGAAGAGGAAGAGAAGAAGGGGAGAATTAGTTCAAAGAGATGGATGTGGGTGGTATAAATGGACAATGAACACAAGGAGGAGGAAGTTGAGGTTAAAAAATAAAGAAGTCTCTCATCATGGCTCTTAGGAAAGAGGTGAATGAAATTACACCACCACAGTCTAAGCACTGCGTAAGCAAGAAGTTGCACTCAAAACACACTTAAGTAAAATTAAAGGGAGCTCTGGAGGGACTGGTGGTAACAAACTCTCAGATATATTCTCCCAAAGAAAATGTATAAGTACTGAGCATAAAAGATTTATGAAAGGGTAGGTTAAATCATATCCTGATATAACAACAGAGTGACATATAATTTGACTTTTTTCCTAAAATTAGGAGTTTAGCCATATATGTATACCTTAAGACCAAAGACCCTGCAGTGCTAACCCTCTGTCATATTAATCTCTGTGTTGCCAATTTTTCATAATATATTTACTAACAGAATGCCAGATTCATCACTGAACTAATCCAACTTCACATCTGTGTATCTAAGAGCATTTGATCAATGAATCTGGAGGAAAAAATGGATCAGTGAGCTGTGGTTTGTATGCTTAAATATTTGAGGTTTTTTATTTCCACATTGACACAAGTTTCAAGAACTTCTTGAAGTTCTGCAGAGTTTGGACTATGGCTACACTAAAGAACAGCTGATGTAATAACTCTTCACATGCATTGCCTTACCAACAAAATAGTCAAGAATGCCTTAATGACAAATAAACTCAAAGCATTTGGCTTGGTCTCTTTTGTTTTAAATAATAAACAAGACAACATCATGTTATGAAGAATCTAATTGAAGATTTGGAATAAGTAATTATAATAACCCAACAGGAGTTCCAGGGTCTTTTTGAAGCAACATTGTTCTTGGATTACAAAACACTGATAGAAGTCTCAGTGTTGTAAGCCACATGAAGAAAGGAAACCCCAAATTAAGAATGATAATTACAAATCAGAGACACTTCTGCATCTTTCTTTCATCAAAAAATGCCAGCTTGGCCATTTAAAAGACATGAAACAGTGTTATCAAAATTTTTTCCCACGTGAAATGTTTGCACAGGAGATGTAGAAACTAGAGCATGCACATACAGTATTTGAGCATGCAACGTCATATCACAACCACTTCGAGGAAGCACATGACTGCTTTCTACAGCATTCTGATTTTAGGATGGTCCAATTCCACACTAAGCTTTTCTTTTATAACCAAAGAAAGGAAAAAATCAAAGGACATATTTTCCATTTTCTCTTGCAATTTGTAAGTATTTCTTGCAGATGTTCAAGTGTTCAAAGTATAATTTGAAACTGTAATCTGAATCTACTGGAGGAAGTTTAAAGTATGTTGACCAAACTGTTCCATATTGCAGAAATCATGTTCTTACAATTAAGAAGGATCAAACAAAATAATAATCCAAAGTGACCGAACCATGTCTCCTAAAAAAAATTCCTAAATCCATATACAAGCACATGGATAAAATAAAAATATTTGTAAGAAGGTGAGATTGTATTGATTGCAGTTTGAGTTCAGATGCAGCCACTAAGAAGTAGGTCCCTTACTATGGATTTAGGAGCCTGACCTTAGGCATCTAAGTTTACGAGGGGCTAGTACCTTGTGATAGGAAGCTGTTGTGCAAGCTTATAGAGATATCTGTGAGGAGATATGTCTGAAGGGAAGGCATTCTTGCTTCGATTAGTGGAAAACATAATAACCATATCAAAGTATTCTCAGACTGAATTCAGACTGAATACCATAAAGTCTACATTAGGCATGGAGATATAAGGCCAGTTGCTACATTCATTTTAATTTTGGGAAAAGAGTAGAGTAGTTGGTAAGCTGGTTTGAGTAAATTTTCAACAGATCAGAGTTTGATTATTTTGGAATTAGAATCTTGGGGTTTCAGTGGTAGCTTTTTTTTTGATACATAGAAGCTAATGAATTACCTTCTATTAATTTTTCACTTCTGATTTTCTATATATTAGACAACAAAAAGCTCATTCATAATTATACAATTGAGTAGTACAGCAGCAAGGTATGAATAACAGGGAAATAACTTGAGATATATACAAATCAGTTTCTGAGAATTCCTTAATACCTCTGAACATATAAACTGAACTGTATATAAAATAAAACCTTTCCATGAAAATTGCGCAGGATGCAAAATTTCTGTGCAACATCCAAAAAAGTCCACGTTGCCTTATCTCACAGTAGGGAAATAAAACTCACTGCTACAATTTAAAGAAATATATTAATAATATACTACTTCATTCCTCTTGGTTTGATGGTATTTAAATGGAATTTAATACAAATTTAAGGACACTTGTGCTTAATGCAAGGAATAGTTCTAGAATCATAGGATCATAGCATCAATCATATAGTTGGGTTGGAAGGGATCTTAAAGATCACCTTGTTTCAACCACCCTGCCATGGGAAGGGACAGCTTCCACTAGACTAGGCTGCTCAAAGCCCCATCCAACCCAGACTCAACCTGGCCTCAAATACTTCCAGGGATGTAGCAATCTATTGTAGTGCTTCACTACGCTCTGAGTCAAGAATTTTCTCCTGTCAGCTAATCAAAATCTACCCTCTCTCCTTCAGCTTAAGGCCATTCCCTCTTGTCCTATTGTTACATGCCTTTGTAGAAAGTTCTTTTCCTGCTTTCCTGTAGGTCCCCTTTAGGTACTGGAAAACTGCTATTAGGTCTCCCTGAAGTCTTCTCTTCTCCAGGCTGAATTGTCCCAAATCTTTCAGCTCCATCCCTCTCAATATCTTCTCTGGACTCACTCTAACAGGCCCATTTCTTTCTTGTGCTGAGAACTCCAGACCTGGGTGCAGCACTCCAGGTGGGCTCTCATGAGGGCAGAGTAGAGGGAAGAATCACCTCCCCGGACCTACTGGTCACTCCTCTTTTGGTGCTGCTCAGGTCAAGGCTGTGGGCACACATTGCTGCCTCATGTCCAGCGTTTCATCCACTACAGCCTCTCGCTCTCCACTGCAGGAGTTCGTTTCCCAGTCTGTGCTCATGGCTGGTGCTGCCCCAACCCATATGCAGCCAGGTCCTTCTGGATGGCATCCCTTTCTTCTGTTGTGTCTACTTCTCCACTCATCTTTTTGTCATCTCCATGCTTGCTTGATCTCACTGTCTGTGTCTTTGATAAAGGTATTAAAATGTACCAGTCTGAAGAATTCTTATCTCACTCTGATGAGTGAGGGACACCACTTGCCACTGGCTTCCACCTGGAAATAGAGACATTGACCACAATTCTCTGACTGTATCCACCCAGCCAATTTCTTATGCACTGAATAGTCTACCCTTCAAACCTATGTCTCTCCAATTTGGAGAAAAGGATGTCATGTGGGACCATGTTGAAGGTCTAACAGAACTGTAGGTGGTCTTCATTTATTGACTGTTGCAGTCACTCCATCATAAAAGGCCACCAGAATAATTCTGGGTTACTGTTACCTCTAGTTATTTCAGTTCGACTGTTTTTAGGGTAAGCTAATACTAATTCTGAGGTTTTTAAAAATCTACTTTATGTTAAAAATATTTGTTCTTAATTCTGAGACTGCATTGAAATTCTAGGTTGATATTTCATCTTTAATGGCTTATACATGAAAGTCTGATGTTATTGTGTCTGATTAAGAGGAGCCATATGTTTTAAAATTAAAAAAACAGAAAAGCATGGGTGTTTATACCTTTCTTTACAGAACAAGCATGATATCTCACTCACACCTCTTTTTTGGATATGTATGTATGTATACATTTATCACAGTTACTTAGTGCTTTGTTTTAGCTGAGAACTGGTTTGCTCTACTTCAGATGGGACAGCTTTGTTTTTTGGCAAAGCAACAGGATGATATCAAGTTCAGAAAAAACACTGGAAGGTAAATTAAGTAGCATGTTTTTTTTACCATTTGGGAAATGTTATGTAATAGGCAATTTTACTGCAAGTGATCCTACCAGGATAATGTGGGGTTTGGTTGCTTTTTATTTTTGTTGGCCTTTTGTTTTGTTTTGTTGGGGCTTTTTTTTTGTTGTTGGTGGTGGGTTTTTAATTTGTTTGTTCTGTTTTTTTGGTTGTTTTTTTTTGCGGCTCACTATGACTGATAGTATTTACTTTACTTGTGGATCTTACTGTGGCACGTTTCCTTCAAGAAGAACTGACTGGGGCTGGGAGCTGCCCTCTACCTGGAGAGCTATGGGTACGACAACCTTGCTGGCTGAGCAGCTGAGCATTTGGAGGACAGCAAGGGGTTTGTCCACAGCTGGGAAGAGCAGGGAGCACACGGAGAGAAGCCTTGCAGGAGGCACAGGAAAAGCCTGCTGAAGGACTCAGAGCACTACCTCTGCAGATTTTCAAAGGCAACATGCTGGAGCTGAGTCTACAGGACACCACTGGTGTGCATATATGTAGGGGGTTTATAAGGGTGTTTAATTTTGTCTTGTCTTTGACAGTTTGAATTTTATCTGTTCTAAAATGGTGGTTGTCATCTGTCCTAATGTAACCATTCCTTGTGTTTAAAGGCAACAAATAAAAAATATGTGCAAACACAACTCCTAATTTTATAAGACCTTTTGGTCTTATACAGGTGTTTGCAGTTTAACTACAAAGCTTCTAAACTTCTAGTTGTGAAGATAATTTTAAAGTCCTGCTAGGAGCTTGCAACTGATGGAAGATTAAAGGCTATGGTACTAAATTATAATGAAAATCCAAATGTATACTTTCAAAGAGAAATATGCTTAGCATTTGTTGCCATTACTTTCAGCATTAAGTTTTGGTATGAAGAGCCTCTGGTGCTTGCCAAGTTTTTATAGGCAACCTGTGGTTTGCAAACTAAAGCAAGAAATATCCCATTTCCTGACCTTTGCCTTTGTTTTTATTCTCATACACAAAATATTTGGTTCATGAGAGAAATTTTTAATATTCAGTATTAGGGTTAGATTCTTTCACAGTTAATGTATGACTTTCAACTTACTCCTCTTGCTTTTCTTTAGTATTTGTTCTTGGTGTTTTTCTTTAACATGTGTTAAAGTATAGTCAGCTGACATCCTTCATAGGTACAAAATAAAATAGTTATGTGAATCTGAGTTTGAAAGAAATTTTTCTCTTGTACTGTTTTCTGGTATTTTGTTTTTATAAGTAACCAAACTGTGTGTTGACATCAAATACTATGGTCAAACTAAACCACAATATTTTAAACAGGAATTTACTCGCTACACACATACATAAAATATGATTCTTGCACACTGCTCAGTGTTTTTAAAAGAAATGACTAATAAAATAATAGTTTGCTCTGTTCCAAGTATTCCTTCCTGCTGGTGATTTGTTGCACATCACACTTGTGTATAATTGGGCTGCTGGAATAAAGGCTACTGTACCCTTTGCACAGTATTTACTCTTTAGGAGAACTGTAATATTTTAAGTATGTTCTACTACTTGCTGGTTTGTGATCTACACAAAAGAAGTAAAATCATTTAATAGCAGAGAGCTATGATAGGTAACTTGTAATAACAACCTCATTACTTTCTGAGCACATGCTGCAGAAAATTTGCATATAGCATAATTAAAATAAACACATTTCCTACTAAATTTGAGTGTGTTTTGTCATGTAGAAAAGGTCCATTTCTTCACAGGTCAAATAAGTGGACTAATC
The DNA here is from genome assembly GCA_034509425.1 of Eopsaltria australis. Lineage (NCBI taxonomy): Eukaryota > Metazoa > Chordata > Aves > Passeriformes > Petroicidae > Eopsaltria > Eopsaltria australis. The sequence goes on from JAVTVJ010000001.1 coordinate 528,948, forward strand.
TGATTTCCAAAGGTTTCTTTTCGGTCTTTGTGCTTTCTCAGAAGACTGCGACTCTCTCACATACAGACGCTGATAGAACAATCCATCCCTTTGCCGCATCGAGATGCAATCTGCACATGATTTTGTGTGATGGTTTTGAATCTTGTATTAAATGTGGATTGAGAGACCAGTGTTTCACCATCAGCTCAGCTGTGCCCCTGATGCAAAGTGCAGTGTAAGGCTTCAGGTTTGACCTAAAAGAAGCAGGATAGGACACCAGTCTCTGTCCATGGCTTTTTACATTGGCCTACCTGCAGGCATTGGTGTTTGAAGAGCTTAGCTTTTCCCACAGGCTTTTCTGCAGGATTCTGTGAGATTTGACTATAGTTCAGTGTTGGTCATTACTACATTTCTGTGCAAAGCAAGCATTTCTATTATGCTTATTCCTTGGAGCAGTTCATTAGTTTTTACTTACACTTTAGAATAGAAGTGTACCATTTCAGTAAGTAAGTTGTGGAAGTACAAATAGGTCTAATTTATATTACTGACACCTAATACAGGAATTTTCTGTCACCTTTCCATATTTCACCATGTTGTTATTTCAAATAACTCATAGCAATGTCAAATGAAGAAAATATGATGTATTTTTACTAACTCTGACACAGGGAGCATTGCTCAAGTAACGTTTGATTTCAAAGAAGCCCAGTCACCTGTACCAGAACCTCTTAACACCACTCAGTGATTATCCTTAGAGAATAAACAACAGGCCACAAGCTGAGTTCTGGTTTGGTAAAGGATCTTTGTCCTGGGAACACTTTTACTTGCCTGGAGAATATATTTCTAAGCCATTGGCTAAAACCCAGTGAATACCCTGATATCTATTGGGTTTTACAATGCAGTTTTCAAACGTACACTGTATTGTTGTGGATTTGGACTTTGACAGTAGTTAGTCCAATTATAAATGATTTCACATCAGTTCATCCATTTCCTTTAAGAATAGAGCCTCACTTAGTCCGATTGATCTGTTTCCTAGGAGTCCTGTAGCTGAAGTACAGTCATTGCAAAACCAGGTTTGTAAAAGCCTGGTTAAGTATTTTCCAAATACTAACTCCCAAATGCCTCCTCCATCCTCTTTGTTCAGACAGACTATTCTGCTCTTTATTGATGGAAATCATCCATACTAGTATTAGCTGACATTATTAATTGTAAAATATTTGCAATTTAAAAAAAAAGAAATCAAATGGCAGTTTGAAATTGATGCACTTGTATCTCATATATTTCTTCTGCATGACTACCACTTTGAGCTAATATTCATTCCTTTAAGTGTTCACTATAATTAGAGAAGAAATTAATTTATTAAAGAAAGAAAGGTCAGTTTTATTTAAATGGAGATAGAAATAATCTAGCAAGATTAGATGATCCAGAGTACAGAAACAAGACCTAGGGATGTGGTTGACTTCTCACTAACCCTTATTAACAAACAGAAAAATGGTTGTTGTGAGTATTTCAACAAATACTTAGCCTCAACACAACTCACAGATCAAATACAACAATACAAATGTCCACCGAGAAATGCCAGATAAAAAACCAGTCAGTCATGGTTACCTCCTTGTAGATGGTTCACTCTTTGAGAATGCTCTGAAAGTGACAAGGTGCAGGTGCCCTTCACCATGGAGAACAGTTCTAAGTAGTTTGTCAGGATTATGTGGCATCACATTAAACTGTCTGATGTCAATGTGAGACAGTCAGGTCTTAAGTACTAACACAAGGTTTTAGAATACTTAGCTAAAAATATCATCCCCCTTTTGAATAAAATACTGTTTACTAGTGTTTACTTACACTATTACTTTCTTAGGAGAAATAAATACCTGGATGAAAGCCAGGCAGTTTTAGTTTAACCTGAGATCAGCAGAGCTGATGATCAAAGGAACAAGTGAAACTATGTAATGCAAAAGATAGGAACAAGTTAAGGTTTTGCCTCTGTAGACTGCTTGCTTACATTTTGAGCATAGCTCTTGGAAAGCAATGCAGATATCAAACTATTTCCCTAACTGTCCCCTTCTCATGTCCCCATGGTCCAGCAGACCCTCACAGGTATTTGTGCATGATGTCAGTTTTAAATTACTGCAGGACTGCTTTCTTGACTTTTTAATTTCCTTTTTTTTCACAAATTATGCAGGAAATATAGAACTATCTTAAATTTCATTATCAATTTTTATTATATTTTTGAAATATGGTTATTCACAGAGTGTGTGTATAAAGGCTATAAAACCTTTCAAAATAACAGTAGATCCAATTATCTCAGTGTTTAAAAATCAGGTTAAAAAAAAAATATATATATAAAATTTTCTATACATATGTACAGTAAACACTTGATAGAAAAATGGAAAAATGCTCAGTTTTCCAAGATTTTGATTCAACTATTAACACATCCAATAGAAGCATATCCTGCTAATAAACCAATATCACTTTAGAGAAAACTTCTATGAGGAAAAATTACTTTTATTGCATTTGAACACTTTTATGGCATGTTAGAAATTAATGTTCTTACTTTATTTAGAGTTTCCAACCTTATTATATTTCTCTGGAAAATTGTACTGCCAGAAATCCACATTTCTATTTCTACTTCATTTTTATCCTATTTTGACAACAAATATAAAAAATGAAGAGCATGGAATTATTTATTTTTAAATGTCTATATTGTTTTTCTTATTTTCTGCCATAGAACTTTTCTTAAGATCAGAACAATTGCTGATAGGCAAAAGAATAATAAAAATACACAATATTATATGCATCGTCATGAAATTTGAAGAAAAAAGAGAAAAAATACAGAATTATAGAAATGAAATGGGGAGAATACTCTCAAAGGAGTTTTTTAGTAAACTTTATTATTTTCTGTTCTTGTAAAAGGAAGAAATCTTTTCCAAAGGAAAAAGAAAGGGTGCTTCACCTTCATCCAGTCATCTGAGAGTTCCCCACTTAATTGTGATCCCTGAATATTTAGTAGCTTCCTTGTACTTATATAATTTTGCTACAAGGCATCCCACTTTTACTACATTACTTTTGGAAAGATTGTCTTCTTCTCTTTGAATCTTCCTCTTTTTAGCTCCTGGTTATTACTCTTCAGGCGAAAGCAAATTGGCCACTCCTGCCAACTCTTCCCATCCCAAACATGATTTTATCATACCTGCTATATATTATTTTTTGTTTTCTAAATTAATGAAACTGAATTATTTCCGTAGTGATCCATATTCTTGGTTGTTCCTGCCCTGCTCTGAAGCCTTCCCAATTCAATTATCTCCTCCGTGAGAAGGAGGGACATGAAGAAGGAACTTTTTACCATTCAAGACGTGAATCAGATATGTGTTTACTGAGTGACATAGTAATATATATTTTTTTCCTTCAAATTCCTAATGACTGATTTGTGTTTTTGACTGCCAGAGTGTGCCAGGTTGATGTTTTCATAGATTTTTCCATCATAACCCCAAGACCTCATATTTAAGTGACAGTGGTCAGCTCAGGGACCATACCTTTAAATGGAGAAGTAGGATTTATTTTACCACGAGCAGCAGTCCAGATTTATCAAAAGTAAATTACTATTGTTATTTTTATTATTGTTATTATTGTTTTTATTATTATTTATTACCAAGGTCCTGAATCACATGAGATTCTTTTGATGTTCTTAAGAATTGGCCATGATTTTACTATCCCTGGTAGTGTCATCAGAAAATTTATCACCTGATTATCCTGCTTCCAGGGACATGAAAAGAATGAACCCTAGGCTGACCATTCATGATTCCATCGAAAAACCTCCTTCCATCTTAAGAATTTACCATCTCTTCCTGCCCTCTGTTTTCAGCATAGCAATACAGTATTTCCCCATGCCATAACCCCTTTTATCCCATGACTACATAATTACCTTGAAAATTTTTTGGATGTTCATAGAAAATATCTTTAACTTCCTACATCTAAATTCTGTTCTTGAACTCTGCAAAGAAGTGTCACATGACTAATTTTACAGTTCTAATAATAACTAAATAATTATAATAATAACTGAAAAGGTAAAGGAATTGTCACCATGTTTGTGTAGAAGAAAACGTGATGCTTCTTCAATAAGGTTCAATGCATTTACTGAAAAACAGTTGCTATATTTTGTTTTAAAAGCTTCTCATCATGCTTATGTAGGCACTGTCTTAAATTTTGACTTTTGGATAGTCAGTTATACTATCAGGTTGTTTCCTATCCTATATGAAAATTCTTTTTTTTTCTAGTTAAATGGTTTGTTTTTGGTCAATTATTATCCCATGAGAAACCCTGTATAGAATAATTTGAGATTATTTTTCTGCATAGCAATTAAGGAAAGGACGGGGTTCCCTAGCAGGAACAAATAAAAGAAATTTCCTCATAAAAAGAGAAGTGTCATAAAAAACCCAGGAAACTGCAAGCTGGAATCCCTGTGTTAGAGACAGCTGCATATAAATAGTGGGGAGAAGACTAATGTTAAATAGACGTTAAGTAAATACAGCCAAGTAAATTTAAAGTTATAACTGGAGATAGTTAACGGATTTTCTCTAGGTCATCACTCATTGACAATTTCTAGAAAAAAGTCATACATTATTATAGTAACGGTAACATGAGAATTCACTCTTTTCCAACTTGACCATATCCAATTATGTTGTGCTTTCAGCATTCAGCTGCTTTCCCTTTTGCTTCACTTAAGACACAACATCTGGAGGGCCTCATTAAATGAAGGTTAGATAATCTACTAATGAACTATTTAATTAGGAATTCACCAGCGGGAAAAGTACTAAAGCTGTTATTTGTCTTTACTCACACTTATTAGCAAGAGAAAAGAAACCACAGCAGTAGCTGGAATAATTTTTCATATTTGAAAAAAATGCTTTAAAACAAACTTACTATAGTGTTTCTAACTGCAGGAGCATTAGAAAATTGTTCCATTGAGGTAAAATTTAAAAGAGTGCAATAATGTTGTAAAACAGTTTATTTAGCTTCTTTCTGATTTTAGATGATTTTGTCATACTCTTATCCATCCCAAAAATCTAAGGAACAATAAAAGGCATTGCTTTTACAACTTATCTTCCCACACTTTTAATAGCAGCATCAGTAAGTAAAATGTTTTCCTAGCTTTTTATACGTGACCAGCAGGCATTAAATATGCTTTTACAGTCAGTCTCTAGTGCACTCATCCTGAACTGCTTTAGCATGTATTTCAATCATACTATCACCAGCCTAGTGAAATACTCCTCTGTGTAATGAAGGCATCTGTTTTCATGAGAATGCTGAAAGAGGACCACTGCTGGATGTCTTCTAAGGTGGTTGCTTCTGTTCAGTATCATCTGGGTTGGGATTCTCTTAACATGTTTCACTTGTGATCTTTTAAGACTGTCGGGATGGAATGATTTTCAGTCACTTTGCTGTGCAGTGGATTTAAAATCATATCCCCAGAATAGTGTATTGAGAAATTAAAAAGGCAAAGTATTAATCTAATGCACTGTCTTGTCTCTTTACCCATAATTTATAGTATGACAATCACAAGAGATGGCAATTCTCCAATGAAACACAATGCTTATATTTTGTTCTCCATCAAGCATTTCACTGACCACTGCACTTACTATTTGAGTGGGTTATTCTGTGTAGAGCAGAATTGTCAACCAAACTGACATTTAAATAATTAAACACCATATGAGCATCTATTTTAATTACTGTTATACTTTTGAACTTAATTATGTGAAGTTAATCTAAACATTAGTTGGAAAAAATAATTTTCCTGGAAAATTAAAATGTGCTTCTTGTACAGTGCTGAGTCTCAGGAAGGTCAAGAATGTTTTAATGTGAAACACCCTCAATTCACTTCAGGTTTTCCTTAATAGCTTATCTGGACAGATGGCAGACGCAAATCACTCTGTGTGGAACAGAAAAATGATTTTTCCCTTTGCCAGTTGTGGTGGAAGAGGTTCTGTGTTCACTTGTTTGTTGGTGTGTCTATCTAGCAACTACAAAAATATTTATTTGTGTCTTAAGTATTTTGTTCAGTAAAATTACTTTGCTAGGTTAAGACCTAAGGTACTTTAGCTAAGGAGTTCCCAATCTTCTCTAAAATGACCAACTTCTACATTGAGTTTTAGGATTTTCTTAGAATGGTTTTTAAAAATAAGTTGCTCATGCATCCACTGAATTTCGTGGTTCCTTCCCAGTAGCATGAACAACCCCAGAAACAATCCCAGGAACCTGGTATTTTAGAAGAAAGTGGATTTAACTTTTTACTCTCTGGAACAGTTCTTTGGAGTATTATGGGCAAACTGTGGAGCCTTATTTGTTTTAAGCATTCATATCATCTGAAAAGCAAAAACCCTATGAACAGAGTGTGCAGCCTATTTTCTGTCAGTGGCTGAAATCTGTTGGTATATGCCAGCACAGTTTAACTTAAATGTTTGGTGAGACAGAGGCTGTGTATGTGGAAGTAAATATCAGTTGCCTTAAATTTGGAGGTTTGAATAATACCCTCCTCTGTTCAAGCAATATTATTTCTTATACACTGGAGCATTTTTATATATGTTTCCACTTTCCAGATTTATGATGTACAGATTTCATGCCAAACTTGTTCACTGGTATCTTTCACGTTTAAGCCACCACTCTCAAAAGACATCAAGAAATCCACAGTTCTCGTCTTTCAGTTTGCATTCCCAATGAGTATCCAAGAATTTACATCTCTCTGTGTTTGTACAGGCTGCTGTGCCTCCTCAGTATAGCAAAGCCAAAGCTTGATTCTTATACAAAGGGAGAAATCAAAAGAGAACTTTATGATAATTATTGATTTGAACATATAATAAAAGTCAAGAAAGAGTCTAAGAAAAAATTTACAAAAGGCATAAAAGGTACTAACCATTTTTCTGGAGTAGGAAGCTTGCCAGGAGATCTGAAAGGACTTCAGAAAAGATAATTTTATAATTACAAAAGAATTTTTTTTTTTTCATAAGAAGACTTTTGAAAACCTGAAACAGAATAATTCATATTTATGGGTGAAACTCATGATATCTATCTCAAAATTAAGGTATAAATAGGCAGAGGTAAGGAAGAAATCAGTAAATTGAACTTTAACAGTTTTAAAAACTCCTCCTCTCAGATTCTATAGGTTTACCTGGATGAAATATTAACTGTAGCATATAATTTCCCTTTTAACACAGACTGCAGACTCAGTATTTTAGATAATTCAGAAATATTTTAAATCTCTAAGGTATATGTGTACCCAGAAAATCTAAAAAAATTATAGTAAAGGTTTAGATAAAGCATGAATAAATATATTAGGGATAAATAGAATAAAGAATATAACATATGAGGATTGAATCATTAAAACGTATCAGGAAAGAATCATTGACTTGTTATAATAAGAATTGCAATCAATTAATGATCTATGACTTTAAAGAAGTCAACAAGTATGTAAGTAAGAAAGTAAGATGTAGCCATTTGGTTTTCCAAAAGCATTTCTGTTTGGAGCTTCTTCTCCAAAAATTCTTGAACTGACTTGTTGTGAGATAAGAGAAAATCTTTTCACATGGAGAAAAAATTGGTATGAGAAAAATCATGTAGAAATAAAATTTCACAGGGTAAGGAAACCACTAGTGAAGACTTACATGAGTCTAGTGGAAGGTGTCCCTGTCCTCGGCACAGAGTTTGAAACGAATTGATCTTTTAGTTCCCTTCCAAACCAGGTCATTCTATGATATATATGCTGGTTATCATCCCAATGAATGATGTAGAAAATCAATAATAGGGTCAAAAAAATCATAGGCTTTAATAAGTTAATCAAGTTTCTAAAAATGAGAGAGATCTGCAAAGTACTGTACAGGGACATCATGATAAGGCAAGAGCCACAGATCAAATGGCAAATTAAACTTGAGTTAGATGTGTTAGAGGTGACATGTATTAGGGGACACTCCTCATTTTGTAGTTCAAAGAAAACTGTGCTCAATGCTAGCTAAAACCCAAAAAATATTATGATATATGATGATAGTACTGCTCAAAATAGAAGATGTTAATATTCTGCTTAAATCGTCCATCTGCATCATGAATATTGAATGTAGAATTGCTCAACTTCAAAAGGAGCATAGGATCTGTCGAAGTCAAAGCAGGGACAATCAGGGATATGGAAAGGTTTCCATGCAAGCAAATATCTAATATGGCTGGGACTTTTGTAAAGGAGATTTCATAGGACAGATGTGACACAGGTCCATATATTCATGATGGGAAGACAAGAAGAATACTTAGCACCATCTTTTCAGCAGCAATAACATTAAAGTCATCAAATGAAGCAAGTAATTGGTAAGTCCCAAACAAGGAAGGCACTTCTTCATACAATGTGTGGTTTGTTGTGGAGTTCCCTGCCAAAAGGAAGTTTTTAATCTTAGAAGTTTGTCTGAGATAAAAAGGGATTGGAAAAAATAACGAAAGAAAAAATTATAAATATGAAAGTACTATTTCTGGCTCAGAAGTTTGAATTTTCTCTGAGAAACATAGATCTTTCAGCAAATGCATCAGCATGAGATTTTCCTGTTTCCTAGCTGTTCCAGGGGTATCTTCTGACAGGTATTGTCAGAGAAATGATTACAGGGATCTTTGGTCTGACAAGGTGTTTCTGTCACAGTTTCTCCAACTGTTCCTTTCCTTCCAGACCCAGGCTGCTCAGAAGCCCATGGCTCAAAGGACACTATCCCTCACAGACACCAGAAAAATGGGAGTGGTAGCTCAGGTTTGGTGTTTGTGTTTATTGTGTGTTCAAGGGAAGAGGCTGAGCCATGTGAAGTCTCGCTTGCCATAAGATTCCACGTGTCAGCTGCTTCTTGAGTGAACCCAATATTTGTGCTGATTTTGCTTTCCATTCACACTGTTAACATGAAGAGGAGGTCGTACAGGAAGACTGAGGACTTAGCACAAAGTTTGCTTTGTGGGGAGCTGATGATAGGGAGACCCGTACTGATGAGTGCGAGAAGAGAAATGCTATCTCCGGAGCTAACTCCCCTTCACATTGCATTGCTGAGACATGAACCAGGAGTGAACTCACAGCTCCAGCACATGTGGGCAGTCATGAACAGTGAGTTACAGTGCACCTCTTCAGGCTGTCAGCATAATTCTCTGTGGGTTTCCTCATGCAGCTTGACTCTTATCCCCTATTTCACTCCTAGTGTTCTAAAAGCACTACAGGAAGAGGGATGAGAATGGTGTGTGCTACTGAAAGAGACCTGCTATATCTTTCTCTCTTCTCTGCTATAAAAAACCTCAACACATACACACACAACAGCTTAAAACAGTAACAAGCTGGAAAGGAAGACAAATTCCTATTGCAGCACCTGAAGAGAGAAATGGGAATGAGAGACCACAACTAGAGCAATTTCCTGTACTGACTAATGCGAAATAAAATATAACGGGCAAGTTTGGAGATGCTTCAGTTCATGGAAAATATAAACAGATGCAAAAAACCAAAGGGAGGGAAAGACAGGCAAGATAGCTGCCAGCTTAATGTGCAGTTTACTGGGGAAATAACCTGGCTGAAAGTGTGGAAGGAAGAATTGTTCAAACGTAAGATTTTATGGTATCTTCATGAGCTCTCTCAGCTGCCTGGAGCAAGAACCCTCCAGGGCACTGTCAGTTTCTAAAGGGATCTTTTTGGAAATCTCATTTCAAAACTTAAAAAAAGCTTCTTGGTAACTCCAAATCAGCTAAAACATGTTACAGAAGGAAGAGGACCTGCCAGTCCATAAGAAAGACAAGAAATGAATGGGAAATGTATTGAAATGATTTTCTTTTGTCAAGGAAGACAATGATATGGAAAGATAAGAGTTATTATTTACTTTCTTAGACAACAAATAGGGGTCCAAAAGATGGCAGAAAGCCAAGTTGTAGTTCATTGTCCAGCTATGATGTCTGTCATGCTAAGTAACTTTATTTGATACAGCAGTAATCACTTGATACACTAACTCTGACAAAACTCACTATTTTTGAGCAGCTAAAGATTAAAACATTTCAAGTCTGAATTGGGTATACTCAAGACATAAGTAGTTCTTCCTTTATTAGGCCAGACATAAGTTACATAGCCAGAGGGGATATCACATTGGAAAAAGAAGCATGATTGGTTTCTCTGGTGGCTATTCAGATCTTATCTCAAAATGAAAGGTGAGAGATGAGACTGGAGAAGGTAGGTAAAACTGTCAAAGTTGTTTGGCTATCCTGTGGGTTGTGGTTTTTTTTATATGCAGATCTGTTTTGCACTCTAAACAGACCATTTTGGGCAGGAGTCTAGAAGATATTTTTTGTGTTTGCAATATGTGAAATATATTCAATAAAATATGACTAGAGTTTTTTTGAGTTTCTTTCCCCAATTTAAACATGGTTTAGAAAATAAGAGCCAGAATTTAAAAGAAGAAGAAAATGTGGGTGATGGCAGACAACTTGAAGAATACTTAAATGATGGTGTATTCTGGAAGGAGGGCAGTTCATGCTTGTTGTTAAAATCCAATAGTTTTGTTTCAAGAGAAAATGTCCATTACGTTTCTTGACCTGAAATACAATGGTATTGCATAATTGACTAGTCTTTAGAATTTATATAAGTCCATCTGTTTTTGCACTACCCTCATATTTAACTTCCTTGCAGAACTTTGATGATAATATCAGCTTGTATTGAGAAAAAAACATAGATCCTTTCAGCAAACTGTTAAAAACTAGGTTAGTTGGAGTTCAATCCTCATAGAAGTCCACCCATGTATGTCCACATAGTAAGACCACACCTTGGCAGACAGATCTGATTCTTTTTCTAAAGAATCCATATTAGATTCGTTTGAAAATCCTATTTTAATAAAATGAATTCTCTCCAACTTCCTGGTAACTTCATAATATGTCGGTTTGTAAGCATCTCTCCAAATCATCTGTTACAGTTGTTTTTGACTGATCGTTTCCTTTCGTATGTGAAAGTTGATGAGCCAGTGGTATTCCTTGTACCTTTTGTTTGTTAGATGAGAGCCCTGAGCACAGGATCACAAAGGAAGGGAGGGATCTGGGAAGCCAGCTGCAGACAGTTGCTTCCTATCATTTCAGATCACCTAGGTGTGGACTAGCTCCAGCAGGAAGACGTGCAATCACATTAGCACAGCCCTGTGCCTGGAGGAACAATCCCTGCTGAAGTACCTGCTCTCTCTGAAGATATTTGGCTCCTTTTTCTTGCAATTCTTCCAACCTCTCTTGGGTAAGAAGGCCTATGGGAGAGGAGAGTGAAATGTTCATGCTGGCTGATGAGGCCTTTTCCCCTTATCAGTTAGAAGCCTTGTATTGTACCCCATGCACTTCGGATGCCACAGTCACTGACTAAAATGCATGGGCAGCTTTGAACCTTGAAGCAAAATCTTCCTCACTTTTTCTACCCCATAAATCTCAGGCAAAATCACCTAATCTCTATGCTTTGATTTCTGAAATATCTAATAAATCTTGCTGTTAGTGCTTGTAATCCTGAACCTAAAACAATAGTACTCCCTTATAACATTGATCTTAAAGATTAATATAAACTGCTTACTGACTACTTAGTATGTTGATTTTGTTAAGCTTGGGAAGATGAAAACAGTATGATCACAAATATGTTAATTTGAATGTGACTGTGTAGTATCTCAGAATTTATTTGCTGTCTCTGACAGAAAAAGAGATAATCTTGCTCCTACCATCCAGTAAAATTCAAAAAGAATAAAATAATTTTTCATAGAAAAGAAGAAAATACAGGAATAGTGAGAGATCAAAATCTGAAAAGTGAAACCTGTGAGTGAAATTTGCAAACAGAATTTTTAGTATGTGCCTTTTCATTAGTGAAATCTGCAATCATGTGTTCATATGCTGGTGACTTAAAGACATTTTATGGTATCTAAACAGAAAAGGCCTCTTAAAGTGGGCATACTGCATCGTCTACAACAACCACTTCCCATCCCTAAGACAGCTAAGGCCCATTGTTTAATGTTGATAACCACAAGAACAGCCCATTTCAAAAGACCCATTGTTAATTCCCTTAATTTTTTTTGCGTCTCAGAGAATTATTTTATAAGAATATAGTTATTTAAAGACATTAAACAGCAACTAAAAATTTTCATTCATTAACAACAGAACTGTGTATCCATTCAATAATTTACATGGTTATTTATGATAATATCAGTAAATGACGGTATTTAAATTTGGACTAATTATTTTATTTTCCGGTCTCTTTGCTTTGCAGTAGAAGTGATTTCCACAGAATTTCCAACAGTCTGACAGTGAGTGGCCTGCAATTTCTTTTTTACCTCAGTATGTGAATATTACACTGACTTTAATTCATCTACTAACATTTTAAGCGTAGTTGTCGACCCCCTATTATTCTTAATAAACAGAAGTATTAAATACCTCAGATGTAGTTATTATTGCTTACATTTTACCATGATTTAAAAGTTGTTCATAACTCCAAGTAAATATTTATCATCACCAGTCATAAAAGATAAAAAGAATTTTATCTTAAGTTATAAAAATTTTGAAAGAACTGTTTTTCTGTAGATATTAAGCATCAAACACTGTCCTTTTGGTGAAATAGGTCTCCACACTACCTTCTGCCTTTATCTAGTGGCAAGTTGTTTCTCCTTGTGCATTTCTTCTTACACAGGTAAGTACTTTGGGATTTAGCATCATAAAGGACAAGCAGCTGTTTTATAACAAGCTCACACTGTTCTAATCATTGATGAGAACAGTGTTACTGTGATTCCTGGACAGTGTTTCTTAGCATCAAGTACAACATGGCTAGATCCATGTATTCCCATTTCAGAATATGTGCACCTGTTTAGACCTGCCCTTTCCCAAAGAAATTTTGTCTTAAAATGCTAGGGGCTCTGCAAGGTGAAGGTAACTGTTTATAGGAGGAATTTTATGGCTTTTCACCCACACCCACACCGACCTCCTTTCAGCTACTGCTCTGCCAGATGCATTTAATTATTGCCATAAACTGTAAACACTACTGCATGACCATTTCCCCTTTAGCAAGATTGTGTGTGTGAAAAAAGTAAACAGATTGTATAACAAAGTGTTCTCTAGCTGTCAGCAAGGGCTTTGAAAATAAAACACTTCCCTCCCGACTCACAATTGGCTGACAGTCGGCACATAATGAATAATAGCTCCTGGGGACCAGCAGAAAGATGTGTGGGAAAACTTTAATTAAAAGCTTGTCAGTACAATTTTACCTGGGTGACATCACCTGACTGAAATCCTGCTGCCGGGCTTTGTTGTCTATAGGATCGCAAGTAGCGCACTTGTTTTGCTGACAGCAAACAATTCAAAAAGTACTTCAAAACACTGGGGGGAAGACGCTATGCTGCCAGTAAAATATAATCTATTTGTGGTGTTCTAATTTTCTAATTAGCAGCTGTAGAAGGCTCTTCGCCATTGTGGGAGGAGGATGACAAACAGGTTTTTGTAGCTTGTTATCTATGATGCCCTCTTGATTATGTATTTTCTTGACATTTCATTCCAGAAAATTGTGTTCCAAAATCAAATATGTTTCCAAATGTAGACAGCTGGGCTTGAGCCAGAAGTACAGACCTAGCATCAAATTCCCAGCTTGAAATGCTCTTTTATATATTAAATCACAACACCAAATCCAAACAGACTAAGAGTTCACAACAGAGGACTTTCAGGCTGTGCAAAATTCCTAAGGAATGGGAACTTCATGATGGCCCAACACAATATATCGTGTAGTTCAAGAGAAGAGTCACAGAAATGCATCTGATTCTGCCCATCTCAAGCTGCTGGTAGCTAAAAAAATGAGGTGGCACACATGCTTTTGTATACTCATTAATGTAAAATGGGAATGGGAATATGAAAGCCCAAACTTGGCCCTAAAGTTGCAATTAGTAATATTCATGAAAAGAAACTTTCATCTAACACCGCTGAAATCATTAATGCTAGCAAAGCTTGGCTATTTTACAAGTAATTTGTAGTAATGGAGAGTAGTTTCTCATAACTTAATGCTAATTAATTCAGTTACATCATGATCTAGCTCAAGTCCTGAGCTGACTTTAATGGGAATAGGCTGGATCTGATCCAAAAGCCACTGAGGCCAAAGGAAGCCTTTCTACTGATTTTGAGAGAAGTTGGTTTGAGTGTGTAGATGGATGGAATTTACTTACCTGACAAAGGAAAGACTCTCACTGAATTGTGTGTTTGTCTCCTTAAAACATTCTCTCAATTTCCTTAATTTTATGCAATTATGATTTGCCAAATGTTGAGGAAAGTATATCTAATTAGTGGTGAACAAAAGTAAACAGGAGGTTTATTTTCTTATTACATGCTAAAATTAAATGCTATTCTTGGGCATGTATATGTGGGTAATAACGCAAAGCAACTCCCATGTAAGACTAAAGACAAGACTTCCAAAATCAAACGTTTCTAGTGCAATCTTTCTGTGCCAAACAGTCTGAAGATTGATGAAAATGATTTTTTTTTGGTAGAAAAGGATCAAGTTGGGCAAGTGGGAAGGAAAACTGGTGCAATTAGTTAAGAATTTTCCTTTTATTTTGCTGCTCTGATATGCTGTGCAACAGCACCCAGTTCTTTAGTAAGAGATTTGCCCATCTGGATATTGAAAGAAGAGCAGGTGCTTTCATACTCCAAAGGATAAAAAAGTGTAATGCTAAAATGTGAAATAATTGTCATTTGCTTGTCAAAATGTCCATCACTTACTTGGTGACAAAAAATCTTTCTAAATTTCAGTTACTAATGCACGATAGCGTATTTATCCAGAGCGAGATTCACCAAGGCACCTCAAGAAGGAGTTTTGCAGTAACTGAGCATTAGGACTTTCAAAGGAGGCCTGGACTTGAAGCGCTGTGCATGAGTCAGGAGTTTCTGATTAGGCTAAATGATATTTGACATTTTGAGAGAAGTCCATAAAGTCCCCTTCTAGATGGGACTAAAATCTATGTGGCCAGGCAGTACTCTAAAAGTCAGGTCACTGAAAATTTGTTGGCATCACAGCATTTCCCCTGTAATTCTTCTGTCTTGTGTGAATGAACAAGTGAATGTGTAAGGAATGGTGTTTGGGGAATGAGAGGAAGGAAAGACAGAGGCAGATCAGTCATTCAGAACACCCCTGTAAGGAGAGAGGTACTACAGCTTTAACTTCATGTATTTGATGGAGCAGCAGACGTAACTCACTGTTCAAATCCTGAACAGGGGAGCCTTTTCCTGTTTCAATCACTATTTAATTGTGACACAAAAAGTGAACACAAAGAGAAAAAGCTCAAACAGTAGTGCAAAAAAAAGTGTATTGCACCCAGCCACTGTGGAAAAGCTTTGACCTTCTTCCAGGAAACATTCTCTCAGGAAATTCTGCATGCAAATGCAGTTTTCTATGAACAGAGCAGACAGAGACAAGACTACTTGTTGTGCTTTTGGGGTAGTGCAGGCAAAATCCCATTGATGAAGATTAGGTTATCCTCAAATATGCCTGTGACATGTGTTGAAAAGGATGAAATTTTTGGCATGATTCACAACCACTTATCTCATAATCCCCCTTGCCTTCTTTAGTACTTTTTGGTTGAATCATCTGAGAAAGCCATGGGTTTTTGGAATTGGCTAAAATGAAGAACAGAATTTTCTCACAGTGCAATATGAAGTATTTCAGGTGGAGGCTCTTTCATTCATCTGTGTTTATTCTGGCTACCAGAATGTTGTCATTGTGTCATTCCTGCCAGCCATTTATTCTTACATCATTGTTCAAGAACTCAAGCTTCAGAAAAAAATGACCTTTGCTGGCTAACAGTAGTAAATTTGAGGATCAGGATAGAGCAATCTGGCAGGTGTGGAGAGCAGGAAGAGTACATAAGTTGTGTCATGAAACTAGCTTTATGATTTCTTTCCAGTTCCTGTAGTCAAGAATCCTCTTCACACACTCCACGATAACGGTGATTCTCAGCAGGGTTCATGGGAAATGTAGTGGATATTCTTTTCCCTTCGAGCAGTCTTCCTTCATGGACACATATATTAGTGATACAGTACAAGGATGGTTGCAGTCTTCCTTGTGCATATAAATCTAATGTGATACACCACTGTTTTGCATAGATGTAGTGATGTAAGTGAACTATCTGCTCCTGCTTTGAGTAAGTAAATTCTGGGTCAGGTAAACCACTAGGCCAAGTATGAGAAGAGAGGGTTTCAATTACTGGCACAGGCTTCCTGTGTGATCTTGAGCAAGTAATTTATGGTCTGATTCATTAAACTGTTAAGTGTTAGGGATTAGATGCCTACATTTTAGGCTATTGGCAACATTTTGGTGGCTAAGTGAAAAGGGACTTTTAGCTCTTGTGTGGTTTTTCTGCTTTTTGTGGGGGTTTTTTGTATTTTTTTCTTCTTTGGGGGTGGAGTTTTCTGGGGGGTGATGGGGGGTGGGGGGAGTTTTTCAGTATGTAGGATGGTTCAGGAACAGAAACAACCACATGTCAAAGGGACCATTTGGGTTTCCAGGCTTGGCAACAAGAAAAGGTTGCATTGAGTGTGCAGGCAGCCTGTTTGAAATTCCCACAACAGCATGGAGGAACGAGCCTTTGTCCTTTAGATTTTTGAGCTCAGAAGTCTCTTCCAAAAGAAGGCAGGTTTAGTAGGTTAAAATTTACAGTCAATAATAAAATACTAAACCTGTCTCTTGCCTGTTTTCTTAGTTGCTGGTATATAATCCTTATTATGCTTTCTTTATGTAATGTAGGGTTTTTTTTCTCCTCCGTCTTGTATCTTTCATGATGCCAGGGAAAAATAACATGTCCTATTTTTCTCTTCCAGCCTGACTGCCTGCATGCTTAAGTAGGTGAGAAGCAGAATGTTTCTTTGGAGTCCTCTGAAGCAGAGTGGTAAAGCCTGCATTGCATGTTGTGGGTGACCATTACTATGGAAAACAAAGCAGCAGTACCATGTTTTTCATAGTAAGTGGTTCATGTCTTCCTGTCTGCAGAGACAGTAGCAATGGCTGCTGTGTGTTGCTGGGAGTATGATGGTTCAAGAACAGATGCTTCAAATGACCAATGGGATCAGGTACACCAAGGGAAGATGAGACTACTCAGGGAACCTCAACAGTGAACAACCTAGTATTAGAGGGATCATACATGGATTGAATAACTAGGTAACTATGTAACTTACAGCCTTTGAGGTCATCCACTACAATCAAAGTGGTCTTAATGACATCTGAGAAGAAGTCTTCAAGTGGCAGCAAATTCATCCACAGATGAAGACATAACAGCCTCTTCCCTTAGTCCTGATTTATGTACCTCTGTCTTTCAAACTTTTTTTTCTTTCTTTTTTGATCTATTCATAGGAAGGCTGTGAATTTCTTGTCAATGAGAACAAATATACTCCAAGTATTCCTCCAATCACAATTTACGAGCCTACTTGTGTAGGTGGGAAATATGTCTTTCTGTTGACATTTAGTTATGCCTTGAAGGGGGGTTTCAGAGTTCTTAAAACCATGCCAGTTATACAAGTTAGCAGATGATAGTTGTTTTCATCACCATGGGCTTGTTACAGAAGCTAGTAAGAAAAGTATAAGCAGACACTTTTATTTATTATTTACATATTATCAAAGCGAAGGAAGCCTCTTTTAATTTAAGAGAGCTATGAAAAAACCTATAGAAAAACAGCTTTGCTCTTGGTATTTGATGAACTGTAATCTTTGATTGTACTTGATGATAAATTAGGTGGCTGGTCTCAGTGTTCAGTCTGATTTACAAGAGATTCTTTTGAAGTGATAAATGCCTATCAGCCTGCACTGTAGAACAGAAGGATCTGAACACACTTGACCAAACAGCACCATGTTTTGTTTCTAACAGATAATTCAAATGATGCAATATAGAGACATTTTAAATCAGCTGCAAGTAGTGAAACCACTGTGTTGGTACTTTATTTTAAGACTGACAAGTCTGAAAACAGAAGTTAACAGAAAGTCACAAGTCATTCTTGTGACAAGTGCGTGAAATCTAAAGAACAGATTCCATATGGTGTCATATTTCAAGTTGTATGTCAATGACTTCATCAGAATGTTATACCCTTCCAGTAGGAGAAATGATACCTTTGAAAACATGTGTGGCTGCATGTAAAAAGTAAGCTCTCCCTGTCTTCGCAGAGAGCCAAGACACTTTCTGCTGAACAGGCAGACAGAAGAGAAAGAACAGATGTAATTATCAATCATACACTGTCATTAGCCCAGCTCTCAGGATCTGCTGAAGAGCAGAGTACATACTGGTCAGTTACTGGTGCAGATTGTAGCTGTCTTCATTATAGATTTCTTGTCTGCTGGTTATACTCCAACACAGTGAAGGCAGGATTAATCTAAATGTCTGACAGTTTGAGCCTGAGGATGGCTGCCAAGTCCATATGCATTTGCTGCCACCTGGACATCCTCTGCCAATGGCACAAGTGAGATGGGCTGATTCAGAGAAATTACATGCATCAGTGTAAACCCAACATCAAATACTTCTGGCTCCTCTTTGTCATAGTGGACAGTGTACAGTTGAGATCTTCTTCAGAATTCCAATCCACTCTTTTTGCAATCACAGAAGAATGGTCACCTACAGTGTGGAAATGAGGCTTCATACCACTCTTCAAAGGAGTCCAAATGTCTAAGTTCCCAAAGGAGTTTCCTAACACTGAGTTACACACAGAAAATATTAAGTTCATTGTTTCTCTCCCAAAGTATTTCCACCATAGAAAAATATTTGCATCTATACTCAAACATTGCAACATTATGAATGATTATATATCGCTGAAGATAAAGATGTGCCTAAAAAGATGAAACTCAAAGAACTTTTCTGCAGAAGTAGAAAAACCAATGTTGATATTTCAAGAGGTGCTTAAGTTAAGCATTTATATTTATTTCCATTCTGGATGGCAGTGAGAGAAGCTGCTAATTAGGACTATTGAGACTAATTAGATTACTGAGCTCTTTAAATGTGTATTAAAAAATATGGAGGTATTAATCCCTAAGCATGCATTAATGAAACTGAATTTTATCATCTGTATTTGAAAATACAGTCTAGGATCCCTTGCTTAAAGTCACCTTGTCTCTCTGTTTCTGTGTCTTTTGAATTCAGATGATTTCTTTTAGACACTGTAGCTCCTTAATACATTATTTTTTTTCATTTAGTTTTATTTTAGTTGTAAGCTCCATTTTGCAGAATCACAGCATATGCTGAGTTGGAAGGTACCCACAAGGAACCTCAAGTCTGACTCCTGGCCCTGCAGATGACTCTCCAAGGGTCACACCATGTGACTGGGAGCATAATCCAAATGCTTCTTGAAATCTGTCAGGCTTGGTTCTGAGACTGGGGAGCCTGTTCCAAGCGCTCAGGCACTTCTGGGTGAAGAACCTTTTTCTAATATCCAACCTAAACCTCCTCTGATGCAACTTCAGCCACTCTCAGGTCTTCCACCACAGAGAAGAGATCAGTGCCTGCCCCTCCTCATCCCCTCCTGAGGGTGTTGTAGCCTGCAATGAGGTCTCTCAGTCAGGCTGAACAGAACAAGTGCTCTCTGATAGCTTAATATCTTTTTTATACTATGGTGCTAAAACTGCACACAGATCTCAAAGTGAGACCACACCAGCATATTTACTATGCCATTATATGTGTAGCCTGTAGAACTTATACCATAGGATCACAGAAGTTCCTCAGGGGTGTTCTGGATTGCTTATGCCCTGCTGTGTTTTCCCACCAACAGACAACAGGGATGCCTCCCTGGTCCATCTGTGGAATGGCTCATCCTCTTGGTCACCTGTTTGCATGGCCTGTTGCAGATCCCCTTTATAATGTCATTTGTCTCTGCCCTCCCTTTAATCATGACCCATAAGCTCTCAGTTGGCTCCTCTTCCATTCCCAGGTGGAGCACCATGCACTCCAGCTGGTCATCGACACAGAGGGTGATGCTCCCACCTTGTCTCCCAGTCTGTCCTTCCTAAAGAGCCCGTGTCTGTACATTCCAACAGCCCAGTCATAGGAGCCATGCCATCACTTCTCTGTGATCTGTGATGCCAATAAGATCACAGCCCTGCAGGCATGTACATCTCTAACTCCACCTGATTATTCCCCATGCTGTGTGTGTTTGCACAGAGGCATTTAAGTTGGGCTGCTTATGAATCTGACTGGAGGGGCAGTAATTCCTTTGTGTTTCTCTTCAGGTGCTCTCCTGCTGACTACTAATCCTTCTCCTGGCTCTGGACAGCTGTTGCTGAACACGACATCAAACCAGTCTGAATGGGGTGGATTGAGGCAGCTTGAGTTGAAAGTCCTCTCCACCAGCTTGGCAAGCCTATGTCTGAAGATGCTCTTCTGCTTCTCTGACAGAGGGATCCCATCAGCCCCCAGGAGACTGAGTTTCTCAAAGCAAGTCCCACGGATTAAGTAGCCAAAGTCCTGGCTGTTTGTACATGATAAAAAGAAGAAAATCTGCCTAACTTCAATTCCTTCAAGGAAACTACAAAAAACAAACAATCAGATCCAAAAAGCTGCACCTACATCCCAAGATTTGTGAAGCAGTAGAAATAGCTAACTATTACCAAAGACAATAGACAGTTCTCTAAGATTGAAAAATAATAGGGGAAGTATTTGTTAAAAGTTCCTCAGTCAGAATGACTTCATGATATCCTTTGAGAAAACCCTAAAAAAACAGCTGAGAATTGTGGATGAAATATTTATTTCTGCAACTTTGCATTGGCATTTCAGAAAAAAATTACTTCATCTTGGGCTTTGTTCTTGTCCAGAAGTAGATGTGAGGGCCAAATATTCTAACAAGTACACGGATACTCTTTCTCTCTGGAATTATGAATGGATCTATTGCTAGACTGCTTGCTTCAAATTTATACTATCTGATTAAGTCTGTGATGGGTAACCTCTACAAAACAATATGCAAGTAATCAGTGAAAAAATTTCCATTGCATATCAAAATGCCACTTTCTTCAGAGTGGCTTCATAGTTCAAAAGGGCCTGGATGATCATAAAGACCTCTGAATTCTCCTTGCTAAAAAAATGAGAATTGATTTGACAGTCCTTGAATTCAAAGCTTTAGGAACCAGAAACGGGAAAAAAAGATTTCGAACATGTTTCTATGAGATCATACATAAGCTACTGTCAGACTTGCACAGATGGTTAAAATATTTGCACAACAAAAAAAGAAGCTGTAATAGCTCTGCTTAACTAGAGAACCTCTTCTATGTTAGAAATAAGCAGTAAGGTGAGCTACTTATATAATTTACTAACTAGAACAAACCTTACTGCCAAGGGCCTAAATCTTATCTTGAGGGTTCTGCTTGAAGTATGTGAGGTTCTGACTTTCTTCTTTAACCACAAGGATAGTTCCAGAGTTTAAAACCTGATAAAACTGAATGGTGAACACTGGTTCTTGTTAGAACATAATTCTTCCAGGGGACTCTTTATAACATAAACATATAATAGTTCCAGGGCACCCTTTATAACTGAAACCAACAAAGATATCTAATGCAAATGTAATAGACAAGGCTCTTCATTTTATTTTAAATTGGCCTGACTTGCTTCATAGCATTCATTTCAGTGGTTTCCAAACCACAACCTGAGAAGCCTCTTAAACTTATCGGGCAGGATTCTGTTCCAGTAAGGTTTTTAATTCTCAGGTATCAAATAGACAAATTCTCAATACCAAAAGGCACCATGCACTGAACATAGGGTAAATATGGGCACTAGTGAATCTATGTTTTATTGCTGAGTATTAATTTCAGTATATAAAGCTATATATAAATATATATGCATAATTTTATATATGCATAAATAACCACATATAATATGGATATAATTATGTATAGAAAACTCTGAGTTAATGTTGGTATGAATCATCGTGTGCTTCTAACAGAAGCTGCCTATGAATATTAAGGAATATATAAATATCAAAGCATGATCTTCAGTAAAACAAAAGTGAAGAAATCTGTAATCATAAATCATAACTGTTTTCTCTAAATTGTTGTGAGTTTTCTATTTTCCAGGTGAGACATGGCTGCTGTAGAAAAATGCCCCAATACTGCAGTGCTTTGTTCTTTGCCTCCTTTCCCTTGAAACGAGCACATCAGAAAGTGTCCAGTGTCTCATATAGAGTTTTGCAAGTACAGAAGAAAATCACCTAGAAGTTAACTTCTTGAAGGTGCAGATGCAGTCTATCAGGTAGAAAAGTAGTACCTTCCCACCATGTCCCTGTATTGCAGGTCGCACCCAGCAACAATCTCTGACTTCTTTGATTAGAAAGACTCCACATATTCCCTATGTTATGCCGAAAAATCTTCTTCTTTCAGTCTCTCCTGATGCTTGGCTCTTTGTGCACTTCACATCATGTAACTTACTTTGCACCCTTGCTGCAGATTTCCTATTTGCTGTGTTTTTTCCCTATTACCAGTTTGCAGCACCCAGCTGTGTGTGTTGAGACTGTGGAAACCACAAACACCCTTGAGATTTGGGATGTGGAGCTAGGAAAAATCACAGGTGAATCTATTTCCTGGATGCTTAGCTTCAGCTTCTCTGAAGGTTCAGCATATATGGCAAAATAACAAGAATCAGACTTATGGTCCTTCCCCAGCTCCACATGCTAATGTACTTGGGGGTGAACCACAGTGTATGAACGAAATATCTTCTCTTTTCTAGTTATACTGCTAAGATGTATTTTTTTCACCATTTAAAAAAAATATTTTCTCTCTCATTTATACTTTCATCATTATTTAGTCAGTACTGGCAGGTTTTAAATGAAACGTATTTTAATCTAAAATACTTTCATTTAAAATCTTATCTTCCTTGCTCTGAGAAAAGGGGGAGGAAATGATTTCTTCAAATGATTTAATAAAAAAGTTTTCTTAGTCTTTGTCTGTCCCAGCATAAAAATAAAACCAAACAGGGAAAAGTGTTGTGAGGTTTTTCTTCCCTTTTTTTTTTTTTTTAAAGTTTCTTTTGGAAATCTTTATATTTCATGACCACAATTCCTCATTTGTTTTAGCTGGAATGTTTACAGTGTGCAGTTTGAATATCTGAGTATAATAGAAAACAACAACCAAAATTAAATTTCTGTAAAAAGTTAAAAAATTCTCCTACTCTTTTAAAATATTTCCATAAACATGTTTATCTCATATTTTAAAATATTTCCTTTTTTAATTTCTGAGTATACTCATTAGGGGATGGTTAAATCCAAGCTTATTAGTAGGGAAAGTTCTGGAGCATCCTCCAGTTCTGTTTGTCTGAATGGATTTTAAAGTGATCTTTGCCAAGACATTTCAAAGGTCTTAGTTATGATTCCACATGAAGAATCATCATTCACTCTTACTTGTTCCTCCTTCAAGCAGAGGTTTTTAATATCTGACAGTTAACACATATCAGGAAAGCACAATGTTTATGATAGGTTTTAGTAAGTAGTAGTAGAGCTAGCTCAAAAAAACAAATATCAGTGTTTTTTAAGTTTATCTACTTTTTGTGCACCTAATCAAGTGGATCTCATCAATGAGGCGTATGAATGAATTAGCAGTGGAATTCAGTTGCTCTGTACAAGGGAATGAATACTTCCAGGGTTTTTTTTTTCTGAGATAGAAGGGTTCTCCACCCAATGGCTGAGTTTTCAGTGGAATCAAGTCAAGAAAACTGTCTCAGCCTGGCATCTCTTGAATCCTGTACTGAAGGAGTTTTGATCACTAGAATACTTTTGTGTGTTTTTCTCCTCTGACATAGTGGTAAGAATGTAGTTTAATGTGCCTGTCATTATTCAGGCAAACTATCTTGTAACAAATTTTGCAGAAAAAAAAGGAAACAACAGAATTAATTGACTGTATCAGTCCATTTGTCATCCTTGTGGTCAGAATATGATCTATTTAATTAGAAAAAAGCAGCAATTACTACTATAAATTCAACTTATCAGTCTAAGCTAATTTTAAACAGACTGTCTGTAAACTGCTGGTATTCTGCTCATCAACCATACATAAACATGGATTGGGTATTTGTTAAAAAAGTGTCTTGTAAATTGCTAAATATGTACTAAATCTGTGGGACCGAGAAAATTCAATATTCACCTTTGTACATGTGAAAATGCGTTTCAGTACTTTATTGAGAACAAGGAAATTATCCCCAGCAAGAGAGTGATTGCCATTTAAAATGGGAATATACCCAAGAACTCGGAAACAGGTTTCAATTAAATAATTTATTTTGTCTGTGGAAAGATCTACTATTTGAAAAGGAGTTCTTTCCTTCATTTACTTGATTGCTTTCGTGAAGTCTCATGAAGTAGTTCCCAGTGATGAATATAGTAATAATGAGCAATATCTCCTTAGAACTTTATCATAGTGTAATCCAGCCCTTCTGGCATATATTTTAAATGTGTAATTTCTTCTAGAAAAATGTCTTGTGATGGATTGAAGAATGAGTGAAATGCATATATTTAGCACATTAACCCAGTAATACAGAAATATGAAAGATTAAATTTGTTTTACACTCTTGTATGTATTATTGTATGCAATTTTCAACTGAGTTCTCACTTCCTTTTCAAAGGAAAAACAAAAAGAAAAGAAAAATAAAGATGGTTGGAAATCAGATCACTGTACTTCAAATCTGGTCTCCATTTAAGCAGTGTGTGAAATATCCTGTAATACCTTTGCCCCTAAGTTTAGGTTTTCTCCCTTTTTAATATTTTTTCCACATATTGCCTACTCCTATCTACTTCTGTAGTGATATTTTAGGGAAGCCAGAAGTTTATGTAAAGTAGTTTAGTTATAGTGGCATTTAAGAAATTGCCTCTCAGAAATTTGTCATGTCACAGACTCTTTAAATGGGATTGTAGGATTCTGATTGTGAAATAGTGCCACCCTTTAAAATGCAAACAAAAACTCAAACAAAAATTAGATTTTCAAATAAATCTCTGCCACTTTATAAGAGTTATATGAGGCCTTTTCTACCCTAAAATCTAACCCAACCAAGAGAATAAAGAATTATTACATGTGTCAAATGTTAAAAATTGCGGAAGGCTTTTATATTGCAAATACTATGGCCTAGATGTACATGCCAGTGTGAACCATGACTTGTCCATGGCTATTCTTGGCTTTCTAAGTGCAAAACAGGGAACCCATTAAAGATTTTAAATTGCAAGAGGAAGGCATAAGTGTGAATGACCAGTAGCTGAGTAAAGGAAGAGGGATGACTAAAAATCAACAGCTGTATTGACTTTTTCTTGAAAATATACCCTAGATATGCTCAGTGTTTAGACTTCCAAGATTCTGTGTCTTTCTGTAAAATGCCCACATTCCTCATGTACAAAATGCAGTCCAGCACAGTGAATTGGTGTACTGTCTCTTTCTCCATTTTGAAATATGATCAAAGCACAAAAAACATTTTTTGGGATTTGGGAGCCTTTTTCTTAGATAGCCAACATTTAGATCTAGACTTTATCTCTGTACGAGAAACAAACTTCACATGTGATTTGATTATTTTAATTATTCATTTTAATAATAACTGTTCCTGTGAAAATCTAATTATCACTCATATAGGTTTAATAGTGCAATTATTAAGTTTTGAAAGTAGAAGCTGCATGTATAAGTGAATTAAATGCATTTCCAAGCATTCGTTATTTTATGTGTAAATTTTTGTTCTATTAACTATGTTTCCTGTGATGATTTATAGTACACTTGATTTGGCCCAGTGTTATTAAAACAATCTTATCCTTAAATAACATGAGTATTTATATTCTCAGTAAAATTGAGACCTTTGCATATTACTTTAGAAGTGTAGAGTAGCCTTAAAATGAGTTAAGCTAAAAAGAAAGGATTGTAATTTGAAACAATACATATTACTTTTATTTATTAAAAACAATAAACAAACAAAAAAATAAAAACCAACAAAGCAACACCCTTTTTGATCTTAAAGAGAGAACAGAACAATTGTGAAGAATGTATTAAAAAAGTCTCACAGAGAAAGCTGTGGCTCCTGGTGAAGGCTGGAAAATGGTAGTTCAGCCAGACTTCTTGTCTACTTCAACAAAATAGAAATCACAACAGTAAAAGAAAAAAAAAAATTGGATCATGGATGCATTGAAGTGCAGAAGTTAGGTTTTCTACCAGGGTTGAGTAACTGCTTTTTTGGGGATTATGATCATGCAAAAAAAGTTCTATGCTGTAAATGAAAGAAAGAGTTGTATTTCACTATATAGTTCACTACTGGGTAAAGCAGCTAATGAGCAGATTTTTCAAGAGGCTGACCCACAGAAAAATATCATTGACAGATAACTGTTCCTAAGAAAGCTGGCTATAAATCACTTATTCAAAACAGTAACTGGAAGTTTTGCTTGTCAGATTTTTAAAACGAGAGAAGTGTTTTCTTGAACTTTTGCCTGACTTTGACTGCCAATATATTACTAGCACCTGGGAGAAGCCTCAGGCTCAAACTGTATGAAACACATGAAGTTCCATTTTGATTTAGTAAGGGTCCCCTTCCTGTAGTAGACTTTGTTGTATTACTTAATTTATTCTTCTATTAAAACTAAAAAAAAAACCAGAAATATGTCTTACTGCCAGAAGACACTTGAATGCAAGTTTCCAGTAAAAATTGCTCTCATTATAAAAAGTAGATCAGAATTTATTAGCTTTTCTAATTCTTGATGATTCATCCTCAGCAAATACTGTAAGTAAAGCAGAAAAATTCTGCTTGTGTTAGGGAGAACCACATGTGTGGACATCACTAGTAGAGACAGTTTGTATACCTTTCTGATTTGTAATGGACCCCACTGTTATTCATGGCTATGCAAGACATCCTGGAGAAGAAATGTCTCTTTTCAGTGCAAAGAGAACAAAAAGACTCATGTACTCTCTCTACTGTGCTACATTCCTGACTTGAAGGAACAAAGAATTAAGGTAGTTCACTCTTGACACCAACTCAGATCATGGCCTTTTTGCTATTTTGGTGAGATGGTGTCATAATATTCTATGTACTGGTGGTTTACAAAAGTGTTTTTGGACTAACACAAAAGAAGAATAATACAGCACATCTGTGGCATGAATGCATGGAAGAGCTCAGCCAGCTGAATGACCCTGTATCTAAAACCACAGAAGTTTGCTAGAACATGTTTTTTATTTGCTTCCTTTGAGAACTTCAGGAAGGAGTTGAAGCAGGAGGAAATAAAGGGATAAATATTATCTCATTACTGTGGTGCTTCTGACATAAGGTTTGATTTAATTTCCCATTTAATTATCTTTCTGGCTTCTGTTTTATGTGAATAATTTAGTGCATATTCTCAAATCCTAAGGGTTAAAATTTGAAGGCAAAATTCCTGCAGATCTCCTTTTAGAAATTCCTTGGACTTTTTTGAATCCTTCTATTGATAAATGGCTCCTGTACAACCTTTTGACTACTCCAAAAATCTGATAGTTACTGTCTCAATAAATTTCAAATATATACTGCAGTAAAAGAACTTGTGGCCATAAAATTTACTGTCTTTTCCTTTTTTTCACTATTATTTCAATAACTGTTTACCAATTTGGCCATTCTTATCAATAATTCACAAGGATATTTCGTACAATCAGCAGAATGGAAACACATCTGTTCAGAGAGTTACAGCATCAGTGGTAGCTTGACTGGCCACTGACATCCATTTTCCAATGACATTCAAGTTACAAGCTACCACAGGGAAACATCATTTTTAAAATCTGAAATTATGTATTTGAAATTTCAGCTGTGCCAAAATATGTCACAATCACAATGTACTCTAAGTTCTCAGAATATGTAGCAACAGCATTTTCTTTTGTGCAGGCCCATAGCCAAGAGATTGTAAAGGGTCTTTCCATTATAAAGTTTTTAAGAGACTGTTGCATCATGTGAATATCACAAGCTTTTAATAGAAGGAAAAAACACCCTTTAATGCTATTGTAGGCAGCCATAAGTATCATGGGGAAGTTGCTTTTAGAATGTAAATTTTCTGTACTCTACCTCAGAATGCTAACAATTGAGTTACTGTTGGTCTTCATGCAGACCCAGCTGCATAAAAGGATGTTAAACATTTTCCTACCCATAAGGATCAGCAATAAAATATCATCTGGGATGTATATATTCTCTTGCAGCAGAGAGGCAATATGTAATACAGTAGCTAATATGGATGTTTGGAAGGCAAGCATCTAATTTTCTTCCCATTTAGTGCTTTGTATTCTACTGCTTGAAGTAGGAGAAAGTTGATTTCCAAGCATCTGGTACTGTGACATTGGTGGGAAGAAGCAGTCTAGGAGAAAAGGTATTTTACAGGCTGCACAGTCAAGTCTGCAGATTTGCTTGTACTGTATGCAGAATCGACCACCAGCCTAGCACAAACCCAACATACCAGTCCAGTGTTTGCTAAGTCTCAGCTGCAATATTAAACTTGTTTACAAGGAGAAGAGAGGAGAGGAGAGGAGAGGAGAGGAGAGGAAGGAGAGAGAGAGAGGAGAGGACGAGGAGAGAGAGGAGAGGAGAGGAGAGGCAGAGGAGAGGGAGAGGAGAGAGAGGAGAGGAGAGGAGAGGAGGAGGAGAGGAGAGGAGAGAGAGGAGAGGAGAGGAGAGGAGAGGAGAGGAGAGGAAGAGAGAGGAGAGGAGCATGGAGAGGAGAGGAGAGGAGAGGAGAGAGGGGAGGGTAGGGGAGGGAGGGAGGGGGGAGGCGGGAGGGGAGGGGAGGGAGCGGAGGAGAGGGGAGGCGGAGGGAGGGGAGGGGAGGGAGGGAGGGAGGGTGAGGGGAGGAGGAGTGGAGGGAGGGGCAGGGAGGAGAGGGGAGTGGTGAGGGAGCAGGAGAGGAGAGGAGGGGAGAGGAGAGAAGGGAGGAGAGGCAGAGGAGAGGAGGGAGAGGAGAGGAGAGGAGAGGAGAGGAGAGAGAGCGAGGGAGAGGAAGGAGAGGAGAGGAGAGGAGAGAGAGAAGAGGAGAGAGTAGGAGAGGGAGAGGGAGAGGGAGAGGGAGAGGGAGAGGGAGAGGGAGAGGGAGAGGGAGAGAGGAGAGGAGAGGAGAGGAGAGGAGAGGAGAGGAGAGGAGAGGAGAGGAGAGGAGAGGAGAGGAGAGGAGAGGAGAGGAGAGGAGAGGTGGATGCCTACATGATTGACGCTTATGTTAACAACGGGACATTTGCTCTCACATGAGTAGTTCTATTGGTAGTATCTCCATTGCTTGCAAGAACAGCTTCACTGTTTTCTTGGGCTGGTTGCCACGTGAGTATATCCCACTACACACTTTTTCTGCTGATCTGGTCCACTCATGACAACCACTTGTCCACAAGAAAAGAACAGTAATAAGGTTTGCCAGTGAGGGTTTTGCATGCTGAAAGAAGCTGCACTGTAATACACTCACTTGAGTTAAACCACTGCTCTGTTTTGCCTTGTTTTTACTCATTTCAGTGCCAATGCAATAACTTTGTGGAGTACTAGACTGGAAGTTTTTCAAATCTTTAAAGCATTCTACATTTTCTTGTGAACTTCCCAACCTGACACCTTGAAGGAATTTTGCGGTAATCTGCCATGGTTTATGCTGGATAAAGCAATTGCTTCCATACACTGAGTTAGTTCTACATCTGAATGTCACTAAAGGATGGTCATTCACATAGCTGTGCCTGTGACAGCTGTGCAAAACCTGCACTGCCATTTTTGACAACCGTTCACTGAAATGGGGACCTATAAAGTGAACGCTCCAGTCACAAAACCATCCCAATTTCTTCTGCATCACAATGCAGTTGAAGTCAAACTCAAGAGCAGCAAACATAAAAGTTCCAGCAGGGAGTTGATTTATTCATATGACCACCCAAGTAGGCCTGTTCCACAGCATGCTTGCATGTAACAGTCTTAGCAATGAATGGTGTACCTGCCTGTTACACCCTTTTTTCACAGTTTCCAGCCTAGGGCCTCAGGTGTGGGTGTATTGGATGGTAATGATTAAGCCTTTCATTATACTATTTCATTGTCAGATTTCTTTGCTCTCAGAAAACCCAGAACAGACATGTAACTTTCTCAAACTGAAGTGGTTTCTCAATTGGATTTCTCACTAGGCGTTGTAGCAATTTCTTGTTCAAATTAATAAACAATTTTTATTAATAGCTGTAGCAATAGAGACGGGTAATATTACTGGAAAATATTTTCAAATATTATTCAATTAAAAAAAGCTGAAGTGTTAAAAGCTAAATTAAGTTCTGTGAAGAAGTTTCAAATTGTTCTCTTAATTATAACATCACTCTCCTGTTGAATTGTGTGTCCATGAAGTCTCTACCTTCATGCTCTGTAGGCTAGTGTAAATCATGGCTTTATCCAATTCAGTACTGACAGATGAAATAATATTTATCCTTAGAATGGCATAAGTTAGGAAAATCAGAAAACCAAAGCAGGCTATCTATCCCACAGCAGTAACAATTGTTCACAAAGCCTTCCAGGGGACCTTGCTGGATTGGTCAAAATGGGAGATCACTGCAAAGGTGGTAGAAAGTCCAACACGGTTCTTGTGGCAGACAGTCTTTCCAAGTATGGGGAGTCTCAGACTTGAGTGCTACATAGCAGGGTCAAACTTTTCTGTTACAGGAGGGTTAAATATTGTGCCTCTTGGGTGCTGATGGGAGCATCACTGGAGATAAACCCCTTCTGATTTCAGTGCTCAACCACTCTCTGAGTGAAAAATATTTTCCTGATATCTAACCTAAACTTTCCCTCACTCAGCTTCATGCTGCTTCCTCAAGTCCTGTCACTGGACACAAAAGTGAAGATTTTTGTGAGTCAGTTTTCCTTTCACAGCTTCTTGGCCATGAGTCATATATCCATGTGGAAAACATGGTAGTCGTAGTGATTTATTGGTGGTTATTCATGAGAAAACAGATTGGACATTATAATTGTGGAGAATCCTTAACAGTAAAAGATATTGATAATTACTAAGGAAAGACAGCACACGGTGAATATATCTCCTGAAAAGTCAATCTGGAAGAAAACATTTTGATGAAAAGGAGAGAGAAATGCTTCATCACATAATCCTGCAGATGAACTTTTGGAGACCCTGCAGAAGGAAAGGAGACCCTAAAAGTAGGGCCAGAAGAACAATCTAGGAGCTATAGTCTAACATGAGTGCTGGGGAAGGTCATGGAGCAGATCACCATGAGCAGCATCACCTGGGACATACAAGACAACCAGGATATCAGGCCCAGCCAGCCTGGTTTAGAAAAGGCAGGTCATGCTTGAGTAACCTGATCTATGACAGGGGTGAGGGAAAGGCTGTGGATATTTTCTATCTAGACTTTAGTAAAACCTATGATACCACTTCCCACGGTTAGTGGGTTTCCCAGTTGGAAATGGATCACAGGTGCTTGTCCCCAGGGCTCAGAAATGGAGCCAGACCTGATAAATATCTTTGTCAATGATCTGGATGAGGGGATTGAGTGCACCCTTAGTAAGTTTGCAGATGACACCAGCTTGGATGGGAGTGTTGATCTGCTGGAGGGCAGCAAGGTAATACAGAGGGATCTGGACAGGCTGGATCCATGAGTAAAAGGCCAATGGTTTGAGGTTAGACAAGAAAAGGTGCCAGTCCTGCCCTTGGGTCACATCAATCCTGTGCAGTGCTACAGACTGAGGGCAGAGTGGTTGGAAAGCGGCCCAGCAGAAAAGGACCTGAGAACACTGGTTGACAGCCAGATGAAAGTGAGGCAGTCATGTGCCCAGGCAGCCAAGAAGGCCACTGGCATCCTGGCCTGTCTCAGAAATGGTGTGGACAGCAGAACTGGGAAAGTGGTCATCACCCTGTTCTCAGCACTGGTGAGACATGTATATGTGGCACTTAGATACATGGTTAGCGGTGGATTTGACAGTGCTAGATTAACAATTGGGCTTGAAGACTTTGGAGGTCTTTTCCAACCGAAATGATTCTATGATTCTATCAATGCTGTGTTAGCTGTAAGGCTTGTCTGGTAACTCTCTCTCTTACCTTTGTGTATCCTGGGCATGGGCAAGCAGCTCATGTATTAGGAAAATCACTATTGTGTCCACGCATTTCGGTGACAATATACGTGAGCTTTTACCAAATGGCTGAAGCACAGCCAAGCAGTTCCAGATTATGCTTTTCTTCCGTCTGAGGTGGGAGAAGTTTTCCACCCAAATCTATAGCAAGGAAGGGATTATACTAGCTATTCTTCAAGAAGGAGTACTCTTCAGTCTGTATGCATTGGTGACCTTTGCCACTCTTCTAGTGTGACTTTACTGAAAAGTAGTGAGGAAATACAGTGGAAAAGATCAGCATCTGAGGGGCTGGCTTCAGACCTCATCGAAGTTCCTCTGTTTGGAACATAAATATCTTCTCTGCTCTTTGTCAAGACTAATGAAGTTCAGGTCTGCTTTCTGCTTGGTTCTCTTTTGCCTTCACCACCCAGGAAGGTGGGGCAACAGAGATACATCTGAAGCCATCATGAAGGATATCTCATGTCTCTACTACAAAGAAATTGTGCCATGATTGCCAGCAGAGTAAATGACAGAGCCCTTTACACAAGGACTTATGTCTTGCACAGAATTTCAGATTATACTTTCTTTTCTAAACATACATGAGTGAAGAAATTAATAAGAACTGTTTCGTACAACACAAAAAGTTTCTGGCATCTGTGAAAGTAAATTATTATAGTCTTAGCTTTAGAAGATTATAAAAATTTGAAGCTCATGGAACTGAACCCATATATCAGTACCTAGTATGTCAAAGTATTCAAAAGTGGCATAGCCTTCTGGGAAGTTTATGAGCTTCAGAGTATACCGGAGGGGAAGCAATAAGAATTAAAAGAAGATATGAAATTCTTTTCTTGCAGACTTACATTATGTTCTCTGCCTTCCCCTCATCACTACACATTTTGAAACTTGTTAAACTGTCCCTGCTCTACAATATGCCCCTTGGGAGAGGCACTGGGGGCAGTAGACAGGCGTCTTTGCCTTGGGGCAGCACCTGAGACTGCTAGTTTCTCCAGAACATAGCCTGGGGTTGTGTCCCAGCTTTCCAGACCTCCACCAGTACTTCCATCTTCCCACAACTCTGGCACTGTGCAGCAGGTACACACACAGCTGGGATGAGCTAAACCTGAGGTAGACCACATAACCATGAAGGGAGCTTGCCTCAGGCAGTAGGGTAGGAGAGCTGGAGGGAATGTGACCTGAATGGCTGGCTATGCCTAGACTAATTCAGAGCTGTCTGATGTGGGTGTGTTCGTAGAATCACAGAATAATTTGGGTTGGAAGGGACCCTTAAAGATCATCTACTTCCAACCCTCTGGCCATGGGCAGGGACACCTTCCACTAAACCAGGTTGCTCAGGGCCCCATCCAACCTGGCCTTGAACACTTCCAAGAACAGGGTGTTAACATCCTCTCTGGGCAACCTGTTCCGATGATTCACTACCCTCAAAGTGAAAAATTTCATCCTTATAACTAATCTAAATCTACCTTCCTTCATTTTAAAGCCATTCCTACTTGTCCTATGACCGCATGCCCTCATAAAAACCTCTTTAACTCTCTTATAAGCACCCCTTTAGGTACTGGAAGGCTGCTTTAAGATCTCTCTGGAGCCTTCTCTTCTACAGACTGAACAGCCCCAGCACTCTCAGTCTTTTGTCATGGAGGAAGTGCTCCAGGCCTCTCATTATCTTTGTGATCCTACTCTGGACCTGATACAACAGGCCCATGGCTTTCTTGTGCTGAGGACATCAGAGTTGGACTCAGTACTCAAAGAGGGCTCTCACAAGAGCAAAGAAGAGGAGGAGAATCACCTCTCTGGACCTGCTGGCCACGCTTCTTTTGGTGCAGCCCAGGATACCATCATCTTTCTGGACTGCTAGTGCATGTTGACGGGTCATGTTGAGTTTCTCATTCACTGCCACCACCAATTATTTCTCCTCAGGGCTGCTCTCAGGCTGTTCCCAGGATACGGCTGTGTACGAGTGGATAGGGTTGAGTTTGCCCTTTCCTTCAGCTTCACTCTTCCTGCCCCTCCCTGCACTCCTAAAATTAAACTGTGTTAGGAGACAGACAGGAGTGTATCAGCCAGGAAAAAGCTGTATTCATTCTGGTTGGGTGCCACAGTTCAGTGTGGCTTTGGGGGAGCTTTTTATATGGGCAGGGAAAGCTCTTACACTCTCCTCCCTCTTAGAAAACTTCCATCACCCACCTCTGTAATGGAAACACAAATGTCAGGACTGTGCTGTTGAGTCTACCAAGCCACTTGGCATCCCATGACGTGGATGCTGGCTGTTGAGCTGCCAGCAGCTTCTAATCTGACATAGTAAACACCACTTTGCCACTAATGGTAAGAGCAAGATAAGAAAAGTTGGATGTGTCCTCTTTGCTGTAGAATCAATGCTCCCCTTATGAGTTTTAATACATAATAGGAAACAAGATTTTGGTTCTTTTTGAAATTTTTCACTTTGGCTCTTAGAAGGAGTATTCATGAACTTCAGCTGGCACTTCTCACAAGTACTTTTCATTATACCTTGCACCAAATTCTCTCTTAAGAGTTCAATTTTAAAAAAAGGGTTTATTTTGCAAAATTAATTAATGCTTCAGATGAATATATTATTTATGTTACCAACAAGGGAACTTCTATGAGGTCTTCATGCGAGACTTCTCTAAATTTCTGGGTATTTTCTGAGATTCCCTGACCACTTTCGCCTTTTCATTAATCTTGCTTTTTTAATCAATTCCCCTGAAGAGAACAACTCCCTTCCTAGATGTAAAGTTAACATAGACTTTGCATGATACATATGACACATTTAATGACCACTTATTTTTATATTTATAAAATTAATTTCTTCTAGAAATTGTTAAACTATAGATATACTCAAATGGGAAAGTCCAAAGCAAAACTTTCTCTGAAAAAAAATAAATCTCCCAGTGATAATTAAGAAGAAATTAACAATAAATTTAAACCCACAACTTTGCTTAGGCAACCAAGAATCTAGAGAAATGCTAAGTGTGAAAATGCAATTAAGTGAAACCTTTTTTTCCTTCATCATTAGTTCTGCGTCTGACTGCTCTTTCCACAGTGCTATGAAAATGTCTTAACACCACTTGTAAACCAACATAAGTTTTAGGACAGATAAACCTTCCTCACTGGAAATTTTTTCCATTTAAGAAAGAAATAAAACAATTATAGAAAATAGACATTGTAAGGCTGTCACAGTGAGCTCTCATGCATCAACAAGTTTTATATAACTACTCTAGTATGCACTGAAACTGAGTAGTTGCCCCAGTAGCTATCACACCAAATGTATTTTCTCAGTGAAAACTCTTAAAACTCAAGCATCTGTGGTATCATTATACTACTTATATTGAGCCTGCAGCAACAAGTTGATCTTACATTCTGTTTAATCACTATCACCTATTGTAGAGATGAACATTTTTCTTTGGAGCATCATTTTTGTTTTAATTCCTTCAGTATATTACAACAAAAAAAAAGTTTTGGAGTTCCAATTTGTATCAGAGTTCACTCACATTGAACTGTAGCTGTTTAGGCTTATGTGATGGAATTACAGACACAGTGAACAGGATATAACACCTTGATTTAAAAATCCTACAGCAAAAATCTATATTATTGATGCCACGTGATATTTTGAAAAGAAAATTAAAGAAAATTATTATTTCCAGTTGCATATTAGAATAACATTTTCATCTAGTTAATTCTGAGGAATAAATAAAAATAAAGAAAATACAAGAAGTATAATAACCAGTTATTCACACTCAAGCTCAGGTAGAAAAACTTGCCAACATTCCCTACATGTTTAGGTATCATTTTTCCAGTTTTGAAATAGCTAACAGCATTGCTTTATTAAATTTCCTTTTAAAAAATAAGCTATTAATTTTCAACCTGTACTATCTTTACATATTTTATGTTCAGTTTGTTTTTATTTAATTCTCCTGGCTTTTGTTGGAACAAATAAACCCTACAAAGCTTTCTTCTTTTCTCTAATAACTTTGCATGTGACCATAACAAGGCACTTACTGTAAACTGGAAAAAAACAAATAAGCATCAAACCAAATAGAAATAAACATTAAAGAGCATTAAAGAGTTTTGTTTTTTTTTCCTGAGAAATCTTGCTTTCAACTGCTCTCACGTTTCTCTCCTGTCTTATTTCTAAATAAAAGTTCCAAGATAGTTAATTGTCTGTACTCCTGCTAATGAATAGCACAGTGTGGAATAGTGCAGTTTATTAACTTACTGCCCCATTAAAAATAAAGCAGATAAATGTTGCAAAGAGATGTTTGAAATAAACCATGGAAACCTATTAGTTTAGCATACCACTGAGAAAAATGGCATAATTGTATTTTAATCATTTAATAAAAAACTTCTTTTTGTCTAGCTAGTCCTTAAAAGTAATATTGATTTGTAATCAGTCCTAAGTTTTGCTGGATGTTTTCTAAATGATAAGAAAGCAGACCTGTATAGGCATTTAATTTTTAAGTATTATATGAAAGTAAGAAAGCACTAAATGCCCATGATTATTGCCCCCATTGAATCCAGTGCTGCATTATTTGTGTTGGTGAAGTTCCAGCTGAAGATTTAATGCTGGAGGGACTGAACTCCTATTCAGGCTGTAGGTGACTTTCTTACTTTCCTTGTGTTGCACTGAGCAGGAGACAGGTAAAAAGTTCAAAAGACCAACATTATTGGCTCTGCTGCTGGTTAGTTGGGTGACTCAGTTTCTCTTTCTTGTCCTTTTACTTTGTGAAGTGGGGTAATAGCATTGAACTTTGTACTGTCCCCTGACATCTGCAGATAAAAGTATGGAGCTAAGGACTGTGTCACATTTTGGTTGAGTTGTGACGACTGTTTCATAGCAGCACAAAGCTGCTTCCATAATGCAGGATGTTAAAGCCAGAAAGCTCTTGGAATATGTTAAATGTATGGGAAAGTGGGAAGGAACAAGGTAGAATGGGGAGAGGAAATTTTCATGGTAACAGATGGTTATGTTTCATGCCAGTCAAAACCCTGTACAAAAAAGATATGTGTGGAAAACTAAGGATGAGTCATAATTTTTTCTAGTTGAGATGCTGCCTTATAACACAATATGTTTTATTCTCTTCATCTTCCCTCTCAAGTTTTTAGATTTTTTTCATATGACCCATGGGGGAAAGGAAGAAATAGAAGTATGAGAGGAGGAGAGAAAGATGATGGAGTTATGAAGTCATGAAAGAAGATAGGCTATTTTGTGAGTCAAGGAGTGGGTGCAGAAAAGAATGGTGGACAGAATGGAGGTGAATGAAAAATGGCACTTGATGGGACAGGTAAGGAAATGGAGAAAGGCAGCCAAGTAGGGGGTACTTGTCAGTGCAGCAGCATCAATACCATGCTGATTCCCCACACAAGTCAGGGAAAGGATAACACTGAATTAATAATGTCTGACAACCAATTGTCAGGCAAAAGAGAAAATCTTTGGAATCACCTGGTTATAAAGTAAGAGGTAAAGACTTCTGTGAGATTAAAGTTCTAGAAGTGGGATGGGTTTTGTTTTAGAGTGTTTTAAAATTAGTAAATAGAGAGACTTCATGCACACCAGGTAATATATTTATCACTGTTCTCTGCTTTCACTCGTGTAGCTTTTACATTTGTTAAGTCATTGACTGAGTTTAACACACTGTGTCAATGCTTCCAAATTCATAAGTTTTCCTTCTTTGGTAATGAAAGTATGCACAGTCAGTTCACACATGCAGTTTATGATAATTCTGTGATTAAGATGAATGTCAGAAAAGATAAATGCATCTGACTAACTGTTCTCTGGTCAGAACCCAACTCTGTGGTGTTTGCAAAGCATCTAGCTAAGTAATTTCACATACCAAACATGAGCCAGTAATACACTAGGACATACTGCTTGTTGTGACATTCTTTGCACGGCAGTTTTGAGAAATTATTAATTTTTAAGGACAAAGAGGAGATAGAAAAACTGCATGTGTGCCCAATGACATATGCCTGTTTGTGCCTAATTAATTGGAAAAATTGCTCAAGAACTGTTCAGCCATGTTCAAATATGCTGCCAAGGTCAATGGGGCCTTTCCAAAAGTGCTGGTTATGTGAGGTAAAAGTGCTTGAGGCAGCTTCAACTTAAGCATTTTTGGATATTTACTTATTTTGTTTGGAAAGCAGATCATCTGACTGTTTCGACAGTCCCATCTCTGAGCATTACTGATGGTATACCTTGAAAAGCTCAGAAGGGGAGTTTGCTTTGACCAGGTGTCTAGAACCCACCACTGTATTACAAGGCTGCATAGTACAGATCACCTGAGGGTGCCAAAA
The DNA here is from genome assembly GCA_034509425.1 of Eopsaltria australis. Classification (NCBI taxonomy): domain Eukaryota; kingdom Metazoa; phylum Chordata; class Aves; order Passeriformes; family Petroicidae; genus Eopsaltria; species Eopsaltria australis. The sequence continues at coordinate 567,248 of JAVTVJ010000001.1, forward strand.
GTGTATTCAAACACCACAGATTTTCAAGTTAAGTTCTGTTTTTATGATAGTGGTAATTCAGAGACAGAAAAGGGGCATGTAAATGCATTAACTTCTTGTCCTCTCAGCACTATCTTGTATAACCCCAGAAGACATCTAGAAAATGTGGAAGAGCTGATCCCGAATCTGAAGTAGTCAATATGCATTTGCAATAAGGTATTTTGAAAGAAAAGAAAGAGAAAAACAGTACCATGTACCAGCTGCTGCTGTTCTGCAAGCCTCTGAAACAGTAGCTAGATAAGAAAATCTACCTGGTTAAATACAGATTTTGTGTGTACATGTGAGGCTAGCTGAGTTGGATTGGAAGGTTGTAGTGAGTGGGAAAGTTGCTGAATGAAACCTGGTCACATCCAGCTTAATTGTTTGCTCTTCCAACAATTGTTTCTGCAATGTGGTTTGGGTATGACTTCTAACTGTTGCAAACAAAGAGAGGCTCTGTCAGCAGAGCCGAAAGAAGGTTAAAATTGAAAGAAATCCAGCATTTGGTTCAACTTTGAAGTTTAACATAGTTCAAAAAGAGAGAACAGCACGATCCTGCTCCCATGAGAGTGAGTGTGAACAGAAGTAGACAAAAATACTTTGTTTCCCATATTTCTCTTAATCATTAAGTTTGGAATACGTAAGTCTCATACATAAGCAAGGCTGCTTTAGGTGTGGTTTGGTTTCCAACCTGGTGGTTAAAAATCGCCTCCAGCAAGATTTGCTGCCCTGGCCTTTGGGACTAGCAATGTCAATGCTTGGCTTAACAGGAGTTTCCTTTGCCCACAACTTCTGGCTCCTTGAGACCTGGACCCAGAAAGGCTGATGTGTAGCCCCACCCCCGTCCTTGGATGTTCTTGGAACTGGTTGATATTCCTTTGGCAGGAATATCCCTGAGGCAAAGCAGGGTGATGATACAAGTTCACCTCGTTTACTGGAATGTCACTTGTACCATCCAGTGCTTTTTGCATTGTAATTATTTCCTGGGGGTAATTGCATGCTTTTTTAGACTTTCTTTTGCGCTCCCATGCTCAGCCGAAAAACTGCCAGAGGGCATTGCTGAACTGTTCCCAAGGAGAACAGTAATGTCTACTAGTCACTCTGACATTGTTGTTATTTATAAATTCCAAACAAAAGAAAATAAAGGGCTAGATGCTGCTAACCCCAATCCATGTGTTTCTGGTATGAAGCTGGTCTTATGGTTGACAATTCTGTTCCTGTTCATGCTATATCGAGAGTCGTCATGTGCTCTGGTGTGAAAACGTGGGCTACTTGCTGGTGCTGTTCCACCAACGGATGTGTCAGGTGTGTATCAAAGTGGTAAAAAATTTCGAGCATTGCTAGACATCCTTCTTTACATGTGCCAGCTGGAAAAGTTAACCAAAAGGAGAATTACATACTCTATGCCCCCAAAAAGTAATGGTACATCTGTTTCATCCAGAACAGGATTGGGGTTCAAGGGAGGAATTTTGAATCACAATTCTTAGATGGTGCTGCTCTCTGGTGCTGAAGCTCAGTACCACCATTTCCTCCCAGCTGTCTCTAGCTGTAAAATAAACATTTTGGGAAACTTAGTTATCAACTCTTTTCATTATCTATCAGGATTAATGTACTATGAAAAAACAAAATTCAGTGTACCCAAATATTTCTCTTTTGAAAAGAAATGTTTAAAGGCCTGACTAAAAGAAGAAAAAATGCTATACAAATACGGAACACTGAAGTCTAATATATCTTGAAGAGGTGAAAGACATTTTGCAGCAATGTAAAGCATCTTACACACTCTTATAGTACATAATAGGCCACAGTTAGATATGACATGTGTGACAAGTATCAACTAAAAATATTAATTAATACTAACTTTTCTAAGTATTGTTTTCACATAATAAATTGAAGAGATTATTAGTTCATTTATCTCCCTTCAATTAACATAAAATAATGTAGTAGCTTACTATTTAATAAGAAGTACCCCAACTTACTTGGAGAACAATTCTTTTACTGTTCCTAAAAAATTAAAAGTGTTTAGAGTAATCTGTTTGCCTTTCTAAGACTCCACATTTAAGGGTAATTGCTACAAGAGAGTTAAACACACAGAATCCTCCACAACACTGCTCTTCACTGTTTTATGTGTTATGAAACTTGCACTGTAGTCTTATGAGTAAGCAATGGAGACTCAGCATAGTTGTGTGCTGGTAGTGCAAGTTTACTTTCACATTTAGAAACCTCAATACAGCTATGCTGTATAGATATAGTCATTCAGTTTCTCCTTTTCTTCTTGAGAGAAGCTACTATAAACCTTCCCTAGAGTTTCAAAGGTAACAGAATATTTTATGGGGAAGAGCGTCTTTTCCTTTGAAAGAAGAGTCTTCAACTATGTATGATGAAACTCAGCTTTTAGTTCTGTTCAATTTGCAGTTTCATTCTGTTCAAGTTTTATACAGGAAATTGCCCTAAGTTGATATGTTAATTGTACCTTAAGAGTTTGCAAAATCACCTGTAATCTCTATAAGATGAGCTTACAGTGAGATTGTTCATGACTTTCCTGAAAATCAGTTCAACAGGAAAGTTTCAGGGTAGTTGCTACTGTATTTGTATGGGAACAGAGAGGGACTGGGCTAAAAAGAAAGTACCATTAATTAAAAAATAACTTTGAAAGCCAGGGTAAAAAGAGAGAGAATTTAGAGTGTCATAGAGGGAAATAATAGGAGAGATTTTTTTTCCTTTTTGTGTGAGGCAGCTTCTCATCATTTATGGAACCTCTGAAATATATAGACATGTGGAAGCCTATCCATAAGCCTTTAGTATCTGCTTGCAGCATAATGCTACCCCAAATGCTGCCACAAGTGATTTAGAGACTGCAGAGTCTGACAGAGATGGAGCAACCTATTCTGCAGGTAAGGAAAAACACTGAATTGAATGGCACTCAAGAACATACCCATGCACTTTGTTTAACTGGGACCTGGATTTTCCTCCTGACTTCAAAATGGCTGAGAACTATAGCCTTTTCTTTGAGTTATGATAGGCCAAAGCACACATTTCAGAGCTCTTGAGCAAAACTGAGGGCATTTCTTTAGCTATATACTTTTATAAATAATGGACGAGGTAGCAGAATTAGAACTGTGTAAGACTGACTGAAAACAGTGAAAGAGGAACTACAGGTAAACCCAGCCACTCATCTGACATGCTGCTGTTTCAGAACAGTTTGTTCTCTGTAGCCAAAATAGTACTATAATTTAAAGGCTGCCACATATGGAAGATGTTAGCAGTTTCCATTGCCTCGTTCCACTTGATAGACATACCCACTGAACCTATGCAGAGTTGGTTCCAAAGTAGGTGATTTGCGAAAAGTTTCATGCTTCTGGTTCTTATAAAAACTCCTATATAACCAGTGTATGATTTTCATTTTGTTTTTGCTTCTATAGCATGAGCATTTTATTTTAGAGAAAATCTGATTATAGCATTACTCTTCAGTCCTAAAGTTAGTAGGTGGAGATCTCCTGATTAAAGTCTATTTAGTCATTAGTATTATCTGCATGACAAAATGAAAGCTTATTTCTAATACAGGGTATTTACATGATCTTTATCACTTGTAACTATTACTGAAAAATGATAAATTAGGCGTACACTTTCAAAATAACACCTGGAACAGACTACCTCTGTAAACTTGTTTAACCTTTTATTTTTTTAGTGACAGATTGGAATTTATTATTTTGAAAGACTTGGAGCACCTGGTCTGTGATTTTATCAGAGTTATAAGAAATGCCTTGCAGGCGAGGGTGGGGGAATGGTTAGAACAGGAACTGTGATTCTTTAAAAAGTGCCTTTTATCTCAAGAGCAAATTTAGTTGAGAACTCAAAGCACTGTGGGCTGCAATTCATTCTGACAAATCAGTTCTTAAGGCGTTACTTATATTGCAGTTAAATAGTCGTCTCCACTGACAATAACATCCCCACTGACTGTCTAAGTTTAACCTCTCACCCTGGGAAATCTGATTTAGAGAGAAATGTAGATCGAGAAATACACCAAGTATTTGTTGCATTTCTATCCCCTACGAAACAGTTATTGGCGTAATACTCCCTACATTCAAAACACAATGATGTGAAGGTAACAATAAATTTAAAATTATGTGGATAATTTAAAACAATCTAATAGTGACTTACCCTGAACCTGCTTTTTAGGCACATATGTTATATGAGATTTGTAACTTTTTAGTTATCTCAGAATCAAACTGCAACACTTGAAGATGCAACGGAAGCATAGTTTAACTCCTTTCTTCCTTCTTTTTCACCAGCGCATAATGATCCAAGTATCAAAGAGACCTCTTTTTGCTGTCAAGCTTTAAAAATGCCTGAAAGCTGATTTTTCTCAGATGTGCTGCCCAAATCATGGTTGACCCTGACTCTGCATGGCACTGGTTACAGTGCTTTTGTCAGTGGGATTGTTGGCCAGTCTCAGGACTGGCTCTTGAGAAGCCTGCCTGCCTGTTAAATGTCGCTGTTGCGCTTTGACTGGCTCATTCGTTGGACTTTCACAAAGCTAAGCTTGGCTGATCATTTCCATTTGAAACTTTTTGCTGTTAAGAACTGCCTGTCTTCAACATTGGAATGAGGCTGTTATTAATGCAACTAGAGACACGGTGTTTTTGTGCTAACTTAGGTAGATATTAGTCTTGCTGCATAGTATGACTAAAATTAGGCTAGCATGAAAGTTCAAGAATGCAAATCAGCACTAAACCCAAGGTCAGCTTAAAAGGTTTGGATAACTCCATAAAGGAAAAAGAGGAAGAGTTGTATAATTTAAGAACACATTTCCGTACCCACAAAAAAAAAAAGCAAGCGCACAATCTGGGTAGCAAAGGAAAGATGGATTTTTGCTCTAGCTCAGATCAACTAATTTTGTTTTCTTTCCCATCTGTCCTCCATGTGAGTCTGTCCACATGAAAAATCCCGCTTGGTGAAGCCCCACAGGGATGGCATCCATATCACAGCAAACGCTGGGACTATTCATCACTTTGGTGCCTGGGATAATTTTACAATAACCTTGGCAGGCACACTTCTACGAAAGATGATTTTCAGCTGTAGGCCTGAGACCAGATTAGATCTTGTTCTTTAATCACCAGCATAGTCATATTCCCAATGCTCTTAAGTGAAGTCTCTTTGTGCTATGCATTTCTTCATTTCAGCATTGCACTTTGGATGAATAAGGGGCTGTCTATAAACTCATCTGAGACATTCCAGTATTAATCTTGGACAAAAACAAAAGGGATAAAATTCATGTGATATAATTAGCCAAAATGTAATTGAGTTGTGAGTAGAGTTTGTCAAATATTTAAAGTTGCTGCCCTTCATAAAAGGGATAAAGGATGAAAAGTATGGGGTTGGGGTAATCCCAGACAGAATAAATGAGTAACAATGAGGCTTTCAAAAGAAAGTTCACATATGCCTGTATGACAGTGAGATTTATGATTATTCTGAGTTGTTCACTTCAAAGTATCTTTAAGAATGATTATTGTAAAATAGAACAGGGCAGAGCGAATTTCATATTGTGAACGAAGAAAAATTATCATTTAAAATTATCCACAAAAGCAGAGTGGAAAAATGAGCTGAAATAATTAGGATTTGCTCCTGGTTTAAGGCTAGTGGCATACAGAGATTTCTAGAACAGAAAAGTAAAGGTAAAATGGGGAAAAGTTATTTCTTTATGTAATTTATCTTTACTTAGATTTGTACAACATATTACAAGTAATGCCCCAGAGTCCAGTGCTCCCTGAGGTTGCTGAAAGCCTCTGATCAGACTCTAATGTCTGTCCATGTGAGTGCACTAGAAGCCCATTTCAGGTTGAGTTTCCTTTTAAGTCACAGGCTTGAAAAAAATCTCTGCAGTTTGCAAGACACCATGAAGCATAAGTGTGAAGATATGCAAACTAGAAATATAGATATTTTCCAAAGAATTTTTTTGAGCATCACTCTGTAAAGTTTTCACTATGAAATCTATAGCCATTAAAAGCAAGCTAAATATCCACTTGCTTTCTGAAGTATTGATGAAATCACGGCCTATTCTTGTTGAATGTAGGTTGATTTATGTGAGCGAAGACAAATGGTTCTCAGTAAGCAATCATCAAATTCAAAGTGAAACTCTAGAGTTTTGAACCCACATGACCTGAAGCAGAAACCAGTGTTCACACCAACCCTTGTAAGGCAAAATTGCTGAGTTTAGAAGAAACATCAGCCATTCATCTGAATAGTCAGGGAAGAAAAATAGTTTCATAAATATCAGCAAAACTAATTCATTATTTTTAATTTATGAAATTTATTGCTGCATCATTTGGCACTTTCTCATCCTTTAAAATAATTATGTATTATAAAATGTTTTGTGAGAAATAAATATAGACTGATGCCTGTTTACCTAGGCAACAGCAGCAAAATTTTGAAGAGTGCATTTATGCTTACATTTTCTTACAGGAATATATAAAAAAATATGAAGGAATTCTAATATTCCTTCCTACGGACATATGTAGTAACACAATTATTAATTTCCATGCGTGAATTCTGTGAGAAACTTGCTTCAGAACCATGAAACCACATCTCCAGGTACTGGGAACTCGGTGATAATCAGTGATCAGTCTGATCTATTGGAAATAGACTGGTCAAATAAAATCAATATTACCTTTTAGAGGAACTAGAATTTTGCTCAGAGAGGTATCTGTACAGATATATGTAGGGCTTTTATCATCCTGATAAAAGGTAGGATCAGCTCTTGCTTCTCTAGGCCAGACATGTTATACTGATGGGTCTTCTGTTAAAAATCACTGTGTGCCTCTTTTCCCTTTCACCGTTCCTCAGATGCTCCCATTTATCCTTGTGCTACTTTCACCGTTCCAGAAAGGCCTTACCATCCTTAAAGCTGCATAAATGGCAGCTTTCTGTTTTCCTTCTCTCCACCAGTCCCTAATTTCCATAAATATTTCTTTTCTCTTTGTCAGGTTATCTACATGGCAACCTATACTGAGGAGCTCATTTTGGCTCAGTCTTTTTGTTGGATTTTTCCTTTTTTTCTTGTGGGGTTTTTTATTTGTTAAAGGAAGGCTCTAACAAATGCCACTTCACATAGCCAAAGGTTAGTCCTGTGTGAAATCATTGCAGAAAAGTAAATGGATTAAAACCAGACTGGCTGAGTTTAAAATAGAACAGCTAAAAGGAATTGTCACTGTGTGCAGTCATTTACAAGGGAATGCAGAGGGTTTTTTTTTTTACACTCTAGCCTTTGCAAGAGCTTGGGAGGATTATAGAACAACTTTTCTGTGAAAGTTTGTACATTGTACAGAAACAGGTGGAGCTATAGTTATGAAGAGCTCATACAGGGACCAGCCTAAACATTTTGGTTAAACACATGTCAGATTAAACAAGTCACTTTAGAATGAGAGGACAGGACTGACAGGATCTTCTTAGTGAGTAAACTGAGTCACATTAAGTATTACCTGCACTCTTCCACACAATGATCTTACTCTAGGAGAATGTTTTAAGTCTGGCTGTGATTTATAAATTAGTTTCCAATGTTTAAGCTATTATTTCCAGTTGAGCTGCTACCATTCCTACCAGATGGAGTGACAGGAATACGGAATTGTCTTTCTAACCCATGTGGACACTTGAGGAGATCCTGGAGTTACCACTTATAAATGTTGCTGCTGTTTCTACACCTATATTTTGGGAAATCAAAGCACTTTCTACATTGGACCGAGAGCCATGTTGTGCCTTGACACGTTAGTCAGACAACTTTTCCTAACAAGTCATCCATTCATCACTTCTACCTTTCCAACACCATTGTACCAAAGTGTTATCAACTTGCCACTCAGGTCAGTCTGTGAGGTGCAAAACCAGAGAGTGGAATAAAATTCACAAAACTGCAGAAAGGTAACATATATCTCATTAAAATTTGAGTGTGTATGGCCAGGAACAAGGAGGGAGAAGGTGCTCCCGTCCAGCTCTGGCAATGCATCAATGTTATGCACAAGGCCATGGGATGCTGATTGAATGAAAATGTTATTCAGTCTCCCAAAAGTACTGCTAATTTTCCCAAGAGAAGAGAGTGTAAAAAAACTGGGGGAACTGTTTCTTCTGAAAAATGTGTTAAAAGAAACCTAGGGCCCCTTTGCCTGGAACAAAATTTAGGAAAATGAAAAATTTTGAATTTGAAGCTGTAAAATCTGAAATAAGATGCACATTTTTAACTGTGATGATAATTAATTGTAGGAGTTGTTTATCAAAGGATGTGCTGGATTTTCCACCACCTGAAATCTTTCAGCAAATACAGGATGTGTTAGTGATTATCTCTTGTTCAGCCAGAGGTTATGGGCAATGTTATGCAGAAAATCAGATTAGAAACTCATAATGGGCCCTTATGGCCATAAAGGTACATGAAAGTCAGTGGCACAAATTTGCAACAGTCAGTGATTTGGTTCAAGGCTGAAACTTCTAAATGCAGATTTCTGTTTTCCATTCTGAATGATGAAATGCTTAATGTGGCAGGAGCTGAATTCTGGCTGCAGTTAGATTGATGCAATGGAACTTCAGTGGAACCGCAGGATTTGATACAAGGACTTTTCAAACCTGTCTGTTTTGACAGGAGCATTATTGCCACTTAATCAAAAGCTTTTACCTCAAGAAGCTTGTTATTACCAGCATTTATTGTGGAGAGTAGACATTTTCTTTTTATCTGGGAGGAAATAAAAGGGAAAAAAAGCCTTTTAAAATTATGCATCTGACTGGTTTTACTGCGCCGAACACAAGAATCTGTTGTAAAAGGATATAAATATATGTTTAAATAATCAAAAATAAGTATCTGATTCCTAAAAATCAAGCCTAAATTCACTGGCTAAAGATCCTGGTAAGCTATGAGAAGTGCTTTGTTTGAGAAGGAGTTAGAATAACTCACTCTCATTCTTTCAAGTTGCTATCCAACATACCAAGCATAATCCCACTACTTTACAGGTGGAGCCACATTGCAGCTAGTGACACAGACAGATGACATATTTATTAGCTTGTCAAAGCTTCCTCTGTTTATGGAAGACTCACCCAGCTAAACAAAACAGTCTGCTTCCCATTGGCTAATTGAGCTGGCCCCTGTTGAGAGCCTCAGCAAAGTGCTTGATGAGGCATAAAATGATGATTAATTAATTTACTGCTCAGTTGATCATCAAACTGAGAGGTTTATGATTCTCACAGCGGTCAACACTCTCTCTTCAATGTGCAACAGCATGAGCAGCCTTCACTCTGGCCTGCTGCTGCCTTTGCTATGACCTGAGATATGGTGGCTTAATTCAGGGGAAACGGGGAAAAATTAAGAGAAAAGTTTCAAAAGGGATGTACACAGCAGCCTCTTTCAGAGAGGCTTGTGAGTGCCAGAATGTTTCTCACAAAGGGGCTTTTCATATCTCAGCATTAATAAAAGCTACTTTGCTGGAGTTGGTTGTGTGGTTGGTTGATTGTTTTGGTTCAGTGAATTAGATAAGAACCCCCCTAAAAATAAGTTTCTTCTCTGATTACGTGACTAAAACTCAGAATTAAAATGAAGTTATATAGAGATTATAGGGCTCTATAAAGGTCTTAACAATTCCAGGTATAGGTGTCCTAGAAGAGATCAAAATGATAGCAGAAAAATTGTGTGGGGGTCTCTCTTTTTGTATTCCTAGAGAAGAATTTAGTAATTTAAAGCTCCTTCAAAAGGATTCTTAAGATTTGTAGGTTTAGCACAAGGCATTCTGTGTATGGTGGACAGCATATTTAAAAGCATTATTCAGAAAGCACATTTTTCCATTTGTATGCAGTTCCAGCTTGTGTGCACTCACCAAGTGTTTTGCATGTTTTTATGCACAACCTTTTAAATATTTGGAATTTGGTTAATATTCTGACTAAGTTTTCCCTGAAATGTTGATGCAGTATTCAGTTTATTCCTAATGTGAAGACAACTAAATTCTGCTTAGTTACAGTCATTTAATTCTGGAATAATGGCACGTTAATCAATATACATATGAGAAATTAATTTAATCCAGTGGAGAGTCATGTTGTATATCAGCCATTTGGTTTGATTTTACATATGATCTAGGTGGTGGGATACGTATATTGGCACGTGTATGCCAATGCAAACACATTTAGAAGTTTCTTTTATCTCTGTTCTGTAACACTGTCCTAGAGTTGCCAGATGTACTGGAAGACCCCAAGAAATGGTTCCAAAATATCTGAAGGCCTGAGCATTTCCCTGATTGGGAAATAAATTGTTTATTAGTATAGTGGGAAGAAAGTGTCAGTTTGCATGTTAAACTTTTCACCCATCCTTAGACAGGGTTCTGGCTGGGAAGAACCAAGACAGAAAATGAAGCTCCTTAATATAACTTCAGTCCTTTTATTTGTCTCAAAAGAACAATGAGAACAATAAGCAAGCACAAAGTGGAATTGAGTTAGTACAGTCACTAGATCCTTTGTTTATGAATTATGTTTCATTAACTCAGCCTTTAGGAAACTTCCTCTAGTTTTGATAGACTGCAGGAAGCAGCTTCTTTTTCTCAGAAAAGTAGTGTACAGAAATATTAGTTTGCACATTTACATAGAATATGCTCTAGTGTGGAAAAAAACTCAGAAAGAAACAGAGCTACAAAGCCAATACATTCTGATAGAGCAATTTGATGACAATAAGAAAGGGAAAGGAAAAAAGTGAAAGATAAGATGAAACATTATGTTCCAAGAACCTGCACCTTTGTCAATGAATGATAGAAGTCTCACTAAGCAATGTAAATCACAAGATTACAGGCACTTATTTAAATAAAATACTTTGTAAAACACAACTCATCATTTCAAAAAAGGCATGTTAAAAAAATGTGTAGATAAGAAATTACTTTCAAAATATTTAGGAGCAAAAATGGGACAGTATTTAGTGTGAACATTTGTGATGATGTGACAGAGCAGGCTTGTGTTGACTCGGGTAAATAAATGCTGTATATATAGTGAGTCTTTAGAAGTTGAAGGCCTTTTGTGCCTGAAAATGGGACTACTGATATTACACAGATTGTGTAAGAAGGAGCTCTGGCAAAAAATTCCAAAATCATTATCCAGTCACAGAGAGGTTGTTCCACTGTTACCTGCTGCTTTATGCTCATACTTCCAGATTTGCAAAGCACTGCTGAAGACATCTCATAAGGATGAGATGGAACTTAGTAACTTGCCCAGACAAGAATGTAGGCAACAGAAAAGGTAGACTTAACTCTGCCACGGCCAGATATTTGTTGTTGGCTAGTTATGCTTCTCTTAGGCATCTTTTGTCCTACTTTATGTTGCTACTCTGAGTGAGAGTAACCACAGAATGGAAACTCTACAACTCTATCTGCAAAGGACATTTTTTGCATAAAAGCTTGTCCACCTCTGATCTTTCTGATTTTTCCCCACCGTTCTATGTCCTATCATGGTCTAAAATTAATCATTCTGTAACAATGTCTGCTTTCTCTCATACTTCTTTTTACGATCCCCTTTTGAGGCTCTGTATAAAGATGCATAGTGCTTCATTTTTTATGGCTTCATAAAACGTAATGGCAAAAAACCCATTAGCTAATCTGGTTGACTACCTTTGAAACATGGGCTGTAGAATTTCACCTGGTTATCCTTGCACTGAGCTGAATAATGTGTACTTGACTGAAGCGTATCTTCCAGATGGATATCTAGTTTTGATTTGAAGACATCAAAGGCCACTTCCCTGACAGTTTTGAAAACATCAAAGAGTACTGAGCTTATGGAAGATAAAAGAAAAATGAGCTAATTGCCTGGATGCTAAAGGGAAATTTACAGAAAATATTTTGGTCCTATTCTGGCTTCTAAAAATCTGGCTTTCTGGAAAGGCTACAAGCCATTATTACACACATATTTTAAAATGGCTTTCTTTTATTTTAGGATCGAGGCCTCACATGGTAGACAAACTGCTCTTGAGGAAAAAAAAAGGAAAACAATGCAAGATCTACCATACTTCAACACTCGCAACCTTTGTAAAGGATAGGCTGAAGTAGAAGAAAATTATATGCATGAATTTGATAAAAGAAAATACCATACTCCCTTAGTGAAACTGTTAGATAAGAAGGAGAAGGGAAGGAGAAGAGGAAGGGGAAGGGGAAGAGATGAAATCATAGTTTAGCCATCTCAAAGGGATATATAATGTGCCTTTAAAGACTGTTTTCTCCCCTTCACACTCTGCATAGCAAACTAAAGGTTTATATAATTTCCTTCTAATAAGTGCTTTCTTTTCCTGTTCTTTACATTTATATTTTAAATTTTACATTTTTAAAAGATATCACATGTTCTACTTTCCTACTAGAAGAAATGAATAATGCTAAAAACACATTTCTGACTAATTTAGTTACCTAGTAGTATTGTAGGTAAGACACTTTTCAATCTAGAAAGATTTAAATTACGTTTAAATTAAGCATTTGCATTTTATTTTTGGTCTTTTTTGAGAGCATTCAGTTTTGTGCTTGGGTTATCTACTAACACTTTTTTAATGTTTTATAACGGAAGTGTCCATCAGAACTAATCATCTTCAATAGTAGCTTGAACCATCCCCTGTTAGTTGGCATGGGCACAAGGAACCATTTCCTAGCTTAGAAATATTTGATAAAAAGAACTTTGATAACAGATTGAATTATGCCATTGAAAGAATTAAAAAATTATCAATATTGTTGAAACCAGAATCAAGAATATTATAAAAAATGTATTATACAGAGTGAAAATACATGGCACTTAAAACAGCATGAGGCTTTCCTAGCAACATGGCTGTGAAGAGTGTACGACTTTTCTTACACACTTATTTCATAGATTGGCCTCGATGAACTATTACTCAATATAGCAGATACAAAATAAATTAAAATAAAGATTTTTACTAGGTTTTGCACCGGAACACTTTATCTTCACAGAATATGATGATTCTTCAACACTGAAACACTCATGATATTCTAATAGCTCATAGTATTGATGAGCTCATAGAATGATCTAGGGAGAGCACACATTAATTACAAACAACCGTAGTTAAATCACATTTTTCTGGCAGCAGGTTCAGCCATGGACTATGGACAGCTCCTGGAAGAGCAAACTCCCTCACAACCTTCTCCAGGCTATGTTCCTATAACTTAGTCATGTGTGCATGGCAAAACCTCAAAATGTTATCAGATAGCTCTATCAATTGATGGATTTGCCATTAAATATCTGTTCTGGTATGTCCTCCTGCCCTCCAAGTTTCCAGTACTCAAAAGGCCATCATTGATGATGAGACCTAATCTGATACTCCCTGTCCATACACACATATTGAGGTATAACCCATGCCTGTTGAGAAACACAAAGGACTTTTACAGTTTTCACTGAATCTGAGCATTTTTGATAGGTTCCCATGTGGATATAGGTGTATGCACTTCTCTTCCTATGTGTGTGTAAATAGATTATGGCATAAATGCTGTTGTCTTGGACCTGTAATTAAGTAATTGTTGTAATTGTGGTTAATTCGTTTGAAGCACTTCATAAACATAAAGTAAATCAGTGGTTAAATGCTACCATACCCTTTTGCACCCTCATCTTTTTGCACACATATCCATTGCACCCTTGTCCTTTTGCACCCCTGATCTCCATGTGCATTATTCCGAATTGATTCTAATCAAATTTTCCTTTGTATGTTTTTCTATGTAGTAAGTAAAAGAGTGACCCTTGACATTGAATTCGGTAAAGCTATTCCTTCACAAATTCATATTAAAACCTGCTTTTTGCAGGTTTTTCTCGCATTTTATGGTGATTATTTAAGCAGCCAAAATCCTCATTCATGACAACATTCTCTTCAAATATAACATTTTGTAGGTTGAAGAGGATCTTTCTCAGCCACTGTACCAAACTACTTATTCTTTAAGAAATTTAACCCGTTGTTAATAATTTTCTTGCAGTTGATACTGGAAGAAGTGACAGTGAAGAAAAGGCAGAAAAGACACAGCTCAGTCTGACTTGTGAAGCACTGTGATGAAATCCACAAGGACAGATCACGTATTCTGTTGGGAAGAAATTAGCAGGATGAGCAGAATGAGACTAGAAGTGAAATGCATTATTACTATTATAAAGAACTGTTTTCATGCAGATCTGGGAAAAAAAACCCAAAACAACATTTGGTATAGAAGTGGTTCTGCATAGAGTTTACCAAAAAAAGATTATTTCACATATATTCATGAACTGTACTACTGACCCTGCCACACTTTCTATTCCTGTATTTGTATTGAATATGTAAGAAATCATTACATGAAACTAAAATCAGGGCATGCAAAGAGTGATGTAAAAATCTATTAATTGAAGTACATTTTAGATAATCAGCTGACATATCTAATTGTTCATAGCATATCTACTGCATGGAGTTTCCCAGTCTTTTTACTCCCTTTCAGTAAAATTATCAGGATAAGGATAACAGCTGAAGACTACTACAAGACCCCTTTCTGAATTTCTTCTCTATTTTTCTTGAACAATATCACTCTATGAACCACGACTCCACTTCAAAAGGCACAATGTGGAAAAAAATTTTGTTTCAGAATCTTTAAAACCCCAGATACATTCTAGATAGAATAGAACAGTTCTTTCCAGCCATAAATGCAGAGCAGGTTTAATAAACAAGAGCTGGTTTGATGAACTCCTTGCTATGACAGATCGAGACAGCCACCCTAAGAGTCCTTGACAGATTTTCACTATCTGGTTCTGATGATCCATTTGAAATTTCAAGCAGATTTGTTTGGGCTTTCTCCTGTCGTTCCATTAACTACCTGGCACCTATTCTTCTACCCCAGACACCCCTTTTTTTTTTTTTTTCCTTTTTTTATTGTCTGATAGGTTGACAGTCTAGTTCTCCAGACAGAAAATCACAAATCTTTGATTTTTATGCAAATATCTTGTTCTTGTCGGTGTTTGAATACCTGAACATGCATTTATTGTCAGCAACAGAAGAAAATATTCTATATATATAATTATAAAATTAAATTTTGTTTCAGAAAATCATCAAGTCTCCTCACACAACCACAATATCAATTAAATATGTTTAGCTCTAAACCCCACCTGCCCGTTATCTAGCATCAGATTGAAAATTTTTATTTTGAAGATAAATTTGTTCCTTGTTACTTAACATTCCCTCAAGCTTAAATTTTAGGGTGGATTTTTGTTTTTCTGTTTCACACTTTCTCCATTTATTTTAACCACAACTAAAATTAAAACTAATGCAATTTTGTTAAAGTCACTGTCTTTGGGAACCATCTTGGGGGGTGTTTACTAAGACTAGACTTCCATATTTGTCACAAAGTAAATGAATATAAACTCTAAATCAACTGCCATTAATTCAGCTAGACACCAAATTAGATTGCCAAGGTTTTTAAAAAAGTGAACAGATCAAAATATTGCATTTTAGCTTAACACTTGTGTTCAGTACATTTTTTCCCAACCACAAATAATTATATGCTTTCACTTGGCTTTTCCATTATCCATTTAAATAGGAAAAAAAAAATCTGAAAGAATCCTGGTTGAAATAAATCAAGTACCAAAATTCTTCTCAGCTTCAAATTAATTTTTATCTACATATATTTTGAGCATCGATCACCATTAGTTTCAAGAGAGTGGGTAGGAGTTGAGAGTTACAACTGCAGGTAGTAGA
Source organism: Eopsaltria australis (assembly GCA_034509425.1). NCBI lineage: Eukaryota > Metazoa > Chordata > Aves > Passeriformes > Petroicidae > Eopsaltria > Eopsaltria australis. The sequence continues at coordinate 582,957 of JAVTVJ010000001.1, forward strand.
GCTTGGCTATTCTCTACTGTCAGGCGCTGATACTTTCACAAAAGTAAGTCTTAAAAGACCTATCAAAGCCAATGAAATAAGAAAACAAATAACACTGTAAATTGAAAAGAATAAGTGTAGTGTTTAATGAACACTTATAGACCAATAACCTGCAACTAATGTAACTATAGATTTTTACTTTGGCTATTCATAACTCTAAAAGGCAGTCATTTGAAGCTGTACAGACAATAGGGTGAAGTGATGGCTAACAGAAATGCATTTTATTAAAAACTAAATTAAATAAGTCTAAATTGGAAGTAGATGAAAAAGTCTGCTTGGTTTAATGTACCCTTGGCTGTTTGTATCGTTCAGTCTTGATGGTCTTTTAGTGTGTAACATTGTGAGGTCAAAATATCAGAGCATTTTTTTTGCCATTGCCAGCATTTTTACCAGAAACCACAATTTAGTTTGATCTTTCTTAGAAATAACCTGTAAGCTAGAAATGCCCTTTAATGAGTAAGCACCTGACCTTCTAAAGCCATCCAATAACAAGGACTGTACGTTGCAAATTGCACACTCCTTATGTGGGACTGAACTGGAAAATCTTTATTTGTGATGGGTACTAGCTCACCAATGATAGGGCACTTTTTGTTTTAAATAAGAGGTCTCTTTTTAAATAAATGGTCTCATGCCTTTTATTCCAGAATATAAATGAATTTTCAGCAGCTTATTTTCTGCCACAATTAAGAGGAACTTAGAATCTCAAGATGTAGTCGTAGGAAAGATCAGTTAGACCACACAGTCCAAACAGGTTTTCTAAGATGAGGTAAACCACTGATTGCAAACACAAGACATGCTGCACATTTATGAGATCAAATTGTATTGTTTTTATCTGTTAATGTAATAAACTCAATTCAGATGTTGTACAGCTGACTAACTCTCCATCATAAATTTGTGCAAACCACGAAGCAAAACCAGGCATCATACGTGTTTCCAAGTATCTCAGTATCAGATATGGTATAGCGAAATAATTACCTGGAGAAAACAATGCAATAGTACTCTGGTGATGGAGCCACATTTTGAAAAAAATTGTATTTTTAATGCATTTTTCATTTATTTCAGTGAACTTTAAGTAAAATTTCTAAGCAATAAAAACCAAAACCTCAAGAAAGAGATTTTATAAAATCATCTATTTAAATTATTAAACCCAGATTTTTTTGGGAGTGAGGACTGTTCTTATTAACTTTCTGTGCACATTTATTGCTCTGAAGTATGTCTGTGTGGGCCTGCCAGGTGTGTATGGATGCCACACCAACAGTGCTTTTACCTACAGAGCTCTGGTATACTTAGAAGGGCATGGTCTGGAGGGTGTTTTCCCAGTAGATTTGCAAAGCTGCAACATGGAAAGCAGCTTGAGTTTCTCAGACCATAAAAAGTTTGTCTTTGCTATGTGAAAGAGGAGTTAGGCATCTCTGATGAGTTCAACAAGGCAGGAATGCAAGCATGTGTTGAATATGTAGAGGCAGAGTGCCTCAGCCTGCTGACAGGAAAATCAAGTCATAATTTAGCAGCAGCAGAACAATTGATTTGAGCACCTTGCTTTGGACTCCTGGGACTTGTGGTTTGCAATTTGCTCTCTTGATGAATTAAAAAAAATAAATAAATCCTTTTCACTCCCTGCTAACACTCTGAAACAAACAAAAAAGGGGTATAGGACAGTGTCATGGTGCAACCTTAGGTGGGATTTTCCAGTACAGAAGGAAGGAGGTGAAGCCGGAACTGACATATGCAAAGGGAGGTATTGCAGTTTCTGCTTCCAGAACTCATAAAACCCAGAGAAAATCTAAGGACTTCCTCTTTTAGACTACTGGCTGAGTGAGAAAAGACGTCGTTCTCTCCCCTCCACGCTGTCTGGTGAAGTCTACCCAGGCCACATGGCCTGGGGTACTGGGCCGAGATGGCGTGGAGGAGGAAGGGGGTAAGCCCATGCCGGCCTTTCAGTCCATCACAGCAGCTGAGGATGAGGAAAGCCAGGTGAACTCCGCTCGGCTCTGATGTAGCTGAAAAAGCTTTGTTCTGTTGCCCCAGGCTGAGGTGACTCAGGTTGGCCGGCCTGAGCCAGCTCCGCGACACGGCCTGATGCTGGAGAGAGCTCAGGACAGGCCCTGTGCAGCTCGGACACAGCCCCATCGGCCCCTTGCAACTCAGGCATGGCTTGGATAGAGAACAGTGCAGAAGAACTCCTCTCCCTCAGCTCAAATGCTGAGAATACTACACTTGAACAACGCGGGCAGAGGTCATGTGACCATCACCCGGCTGAAAGACAAATTAACTGTTTTCTTTCAATATCAGGATGGGACTTGAAAACATCCATTCTTCCCTACGCAGAAAAAGAAGGATGAAGAGACCTACAAAAGGTACAACATAAAGACTCCAAGTTAATGAATGTGGCAAAGCCTATATGCAGAGAGGGAGATGAGGAGTGTCCTAACCAAGGCTGAAACTTCTCTTGTAAAGACATGTTGATAAACTCGGCTATAATATACCCTGTAATATATGAACAATGATCTAAAAGAGTGAAAAAGGGGGGATGTAATGTTCCAGCTACAGCGAGTGAACTAAGACTCCTGTGTAAAGAAGACTTTTGTTGCCGATAATGAGAAAAGGGGATTTCGCTGCGGCTGTAATGGAAACGTTCATCCTCAAAAGATACCTCAACGACCATCATATGCCCTCTGCAGTGGTCCTGGGAAAGCTGCCAAAGTGAGAGGGATTCTTCAGAACAAGCAGATCTTTTCCTCTGGGCAGCTGCTTGTATTGAGGCTGAAAACCATAAGAACTGTATTTTCCTATGGAAATCAACATGGTAAAGCAAGAGAAAACTCCTCTCCCTACATAAACTGAGAAAAGGACTGTTCCAAAGGTGGTAAATTAACTAAAGGTCGAAGTGTTGTCTTTTTGTATGATCAGAGGGAAAGAAATGGAGAGGTGGGGATGGGAAGAAGGGTGCTCTAAAGGTTTTGTACTGATTCCTGATTGTTATTATTCCTTTTTTAAGTCTGTTAATAAATTCCCTTTATATTCCTTAAAGTCTAAACCTGCTTTGCCTACTTCTAATCCTTATCTCATAAGTAAAATTAAGTAATTTTAGTAAGTGTGCTGGCGTTTAGCCAGAAACTCGAATAGGTGAATTAAAACCACTACACAATTGGTGTTTCTGCCTGGTTTCCCAAACCTCTAAACTGCAACAGACAGGCAAAGCACTGCTGTGAGTTCCCTTCTTGTTGGTGCTGCTTTAAGAATTGAGAGTTAAATATTAATGTGCATTCATATAGCACATCAAGATATAGCAAAGAGCACATTTTCACACCAATCATCTCATCCCCTTGAGAACACACAAAACTATTAGAAGACATAGGATTTGGGTGCACCATCACTCTGACAGTGAGGTTTGTTGTCAGGCAGTTGTGACATCACTTTGGGGTAGTGATGGACAATGAACACCTGACCAAGTTTCCTCAGGGACAGTGCTCAGAGAATCACAATTAAAGCCAGAATTCCTGGGGCATGTTGCCACTTCAGCTGTGTTAGAAGAGATGATCACCACTTCATCTCTCTCCACTGTAACTACAGTAGTTTGCATTTTCTGAGGCTGAAGAATGAGGCAGGATTTCAGAGGCACTTATAGTGATTGACCACCCACATCATGAAAAAGGAGAGGAAGATAACTGTTTCTGAAATTCCCTTAAGGCTCTTGATTGTGGGAATTTCATCAGTGGAAACCAGATGTATGTAAAGAAACTGTTTGCAAACTTCAGTAAATGATTCCATTTTAAAAATACATCAACATTTTAATAAAATTATTATTTGTCTTTTTTTTCCCCCAGCACTTACAATACAACACAGCTTAGCTATGAAAAAAATGCAGTAATTCTGAATTTGCATACTATTTTTCCTGGGGAGGAGGGAGAAGAAGAAACAAAAACCATAAAAGATGGGCTGCGTTCCATCCTTAACACATTAATTCAAATATTAAGAATCAGAATATATTTTAAGCTATATAATCCCACGAACAAAAATTAATTGAAATTTTTTAAAAATTGAAAATTTAAAAAAAAATTGAGAAAAAATGTGGAAAAATTAACTGAAATTTAAACAATCCCAAAGAAATGGTAGATACACTGCTTTTTGCCCAGAGGGCAATGCAGGAGATCTACAGGACTTTGGAGTCTGAGTTCAATTTAGCTGTCCCTGGAGCTCAGCAACTTCAAGCTCCAGGGTACAGTGTAATTCAAGATGTGTTGCATCAGGAATAAAACTCATATTTCTTCTTTCTCTAGAAGTGTGTTGTCCAGTAGGTTAGAGTGATTAATTTTTTCCCCTCCAGTTCCACTAATGTTGATTTGTCAATGCAAACATAGCTTCCAACACAACGACAGGACAGTTACCCCAACAAATTCTATAAGTGGGTAATTATGGTTTTCACTTGAGAAATCTGTACTGGAAGACGAAAAGTGCTTGGGCAGAGACTGGCACTCAAAACATTGCAATGAGCTGACTGTTGTGTCCTATTGCACTGGAGGAGGTGACTGCTGCTTCTATACCTGTAAAACCTTGTGTGAATGAACTCTCTAATAAGCCTAAGTGTATAATAAGATTCAGGGCAGTGATTTCTGATATATCAAACCCCAGAGAAGGGTGCCTCAGTTATTCATAGTTTAATGTCCTGAACTACAAGTTCCTTCAATATCTAGTACAATCAACTTCTAATGCAGGGGAAAGTGGACAGAAATGTTCAGGAATAACTCCCCTCCTCAGAAACCAAATTTTGAGGAGAGAAATAGTTTCCTGAACCCACAAGTAAGGTGTAGAAAAGCTTATAAAAGCTTATATTATATATTTACTCAGGCCCTGAGACTGATCTTGTTCCCCAAGCATATCCTGCATTATTCTTTCCAAATCTGTTCAGCCATAACTTGGCCAGGTGCTACAAACTCCTCTCTTGTCTTGGTATCTGTAAGTAGTTTTATCAGCTCCTCAGATAAAATATTAACACCTCTTGTCTTGTTCTTAGACGCCTATTTCTCCATCTATAACCAGATCAGATACGCAGGAAGCTGAATTTAAAAAATCTTTGGCATCCCTGTTGTCATAAGATATAGAATACTTACCATTCTAGCCAAATGTGCCTCTTAGAGCAATTCATAAGGTGGTGGAGCTTGGAACAGCTCCCAGGAAAGCCACATCCAGTAGACATAACTGACTTCAAAAGCAGGAAGCTGGGAGAAATGTAATAAACTTTTAATGAAATAAAGTTTTAAAATGCACAAACTGCTTTCTTGGTGTATTTTCCTGCAGTGTAATCTAATTCAACAGTAATACTTACCCTGACAGAAGGAGAGGTCAAGAAAAAAAGAAAGAACAAGCAACTTTAAAAATTCTATACATTAAGATATAAGTGGAACAGGCTTCCTGGAGAAGTGGTCACAGCACCAAGCCTGACTGAGTTCAAGAAGAGTTTGGATAATACTCTCAGGCACATGGTGCAACTCCTGGGGATCTCCTTTGCAGGGCCAGGAGTCAGACTCAGTGATACTTTTGGATGTCTTCCAATTGAGCATATTCTGTGATTCTATGGCACAGGGAATTAAAACTCAGGATGCTGGGAGGTGGGGATTGAGACAAGGGGAGCAGTGAGCAATGGCAGCAATTAGAGATGGGAAACTGAAAGGAATCCCAGGGCACAGATTTCCACACAGGATTCTCCATAAGGCTTCACAAAACAGGTGTTGGCCTGCCCCCTCCTCAGCTGCCCTCCTTAGCAATATAAAGCCATCAGAGCAAAATCTAGCATCGTAATGCTATTTCTGTAAGTGCAGATGTTGTAAGAGCATTGAATATAGGGTGTACCAGTATCTTAAACCTAACTTGAGGAAAACATTAAACCATGGTTTGTAAAAGCTTAGCTTTGTTTTAATATAAGTAGCGGAGTTTTGCATACCTGCGAATATACACCTGTTTAGTTTTTTTCCATATGTTCACAAAGAAGTCAATCCAACACGACCCTCATTGGATAAAACTTCCACAAAAAGTTTATTCAAAATTCATAAATAATTTTACATTCCTGTTACCCAAAGTGTGCACCTACATATACAGAATAATAAAATATACAGATTAATAAAAGGAGCAATTGAAGATAAACTTTATTCTAATTCTTAGCATTCCAAAGGACTGTTTGCTCTCTGAAATCTGCCATCTTGCTTAATAATCACAGTCAAAAATAGCTTTCCACCACAGACTGGTGTTACCAAAGCATCATTGTGCCATAAACCCTAAGACCTTTATTATGGTAAAGAGTATGGAAAGGTATATGAAAAAAAAAAAGAAAAACTGAACGAAAGTTTGCAGTCACATAATGAAACAAAACTGTAGCCCACTAAGACTTTTAACAGAGAACACCCCAGTAGTGCTTCTTTCTCTTCTTTTCCAAAGAGAAATTGACTTCAAATGCCTTCAAAGAATAAACAACGTAATGTAATGTGTTTGGAGAGGCATTTAGATAACCCGAATGTAGTGGTTTCAGTTCGCCTATTCAGGTTTGTGGCTAAATGCTAGCACACTTACTTAAATTTACTTGATTGCTTGTTGTGAGATGAGGATTAGGAGTAGGCAAAGCAGGCTCAAACTTTATAAAGTACAAAGAAGTTTTATTAATATATCTAAGACAAAGGGAAAAGAAAAAAAAACTCAAGAAAAACAGAACAAACTCCCCAGACCACCCCTCCTTCCCCACCTCTCCATTTCATTCTCCCTGACAACATACAAAAGACAACACTTCGACCTCCAGTCAGTTTACCACCTCAGAAACAGCTCTTGTTCCAGTTCATTTAGGGAGAGAAGTTTCCTTTTGCTTACACCATGGATCTTCTGTAAGAAAAATACAGTTTTTATGGGTCTTCTGCCTCACCATTAGCCGCCGCCCGGAGCAAAGTCCAGCTTAATGGTGGATCCCTCCCACCCCAGTAGCCTTCCCACAGCCACTTGGGTGGGTTATGAACAGTCCACAGGGTACCTGTTTTAAGGATGCCCAGTTCAATTGCAGCAACAAAGAAAATCCCTTCTTCTGTGCTTAGCAACACAGGTTCTCCTGACAACTCAGGTTCTCTAGCATTCTCCCTGGGACCAGGGCTCTGGATCACAGCCTCTCCTCTCTCTTGGTTCTAGTTTCTCATCAGGCTGTACTTTTTTAACACCTACTTGTCTGTACTTAGGTATTTCAGTTCATTGGCTGCAATAAGAACCTCACATCCCCCTTTGGACTATATCTTTATATATTACAGAGAATTTATTAGCTCAGTCCCCAACCATGGTTCTCCAAAAGAGTTTTCAGCTTCACTCTTGAAGCAACTTCCCATGCACCTCCTTGTGAGTATCAGTTCTGCTTTCCTCACTGACTGTAAAGTCTCTGCACTGCACTATGTCGATGTCCTCACTCGTTCCTCTCTCTGCGAGGAAGGATGGGTGTCTGTGAGTTTAGTCCAGGCATGGAGAGAGTTAATCTCTGTCTCTCTCTCCGGCAGTGTGAGGATCACGTGTTCTTTGCCGGGCTGCTTGAACAGGCCCGAGCTGGATGGAGTCCGGCCCGGTCCTTGCCTGGCCCGGAGCAGGGGCCTGGCTCTCTCTCTCGTGTAGCTGGCACACCGGCTGAGCTGGATCTGCTGAAGATTCCAGCCGTTCCTCCCCCATGCCTGCCCGGCTGCAGCGGCACGGCTGCCGTAAAAACCTCCCTTCCCCCCCCCATCCCTCCTTCGGAAGGAGGTGGGGGGGGGCCTTACCAGTGAGAGAAGCAGGAGCTGCTCCTCTCTACACAGCAGCAGCAGGTCCAAAGAGGAAGAGCTTCAGAGAGTCTCTGCTTATATATGGTTTTTTCCTCGAAGGCGGATCAACTTTTTAATTGGTTCACTTACATATCAATCCTTAAAACTACCTGATTATTGGCTCTCTCTCCCAGGAAGGAAGTTATATTCCTTCCTGCAGCATAAATCACTTCCTAGATTTTGACCCCTCCGGCCTAACCCAGGACACCGAACCAAACTACTTAGGACTTCGTTGGTCAGTTCTGTCTTAAGTTCCACCAGGGAAGCAAAAGGTACAGATTTTTGCATTATATTCACTGTTTGCATATTTTTTTCAGAAAGAGATGCCAGCAATTTCATAATTATAAATATTACTAAGGTGCAACTTCATAAAAAAATACAATCAAAATAGGGATATTAAGGACAGGTTTCTCCAAAGCAAGCTTTAGTTATGTCCCCATCTGGAGAAGAGAAATTTCTATACCAATGATTCTTCTGCTTCTCTGATGCCACAATCTGATAACCAATATTTTACTCCTCAAAAGTGCTAGAAATATTTAATTTTTAAAGGATCTATCTTTATGCTGTATAGGTATTTGTAGTGATATTTTGGAATATTTTGACTTTTTGAAATTTTTTTTTTTTAAAAGTCTTGTTTGTATACATGTATGTGTGTGTGTGTATGAATATCTTTGAAATTTTAAACAAGTGAAGTACAATAAGGCGTATTATTTCCTATTAATAAAATCCACATTTTGGTGCAAGCTAAGCCAACATAATGCATTTCTATTGTGTATGCTATACAGTTATTATCCATTTATTTATTATTATGTTTGTAATCTGTGGTTTTTTCCTTACTCTTTCCTTAAAAAATGAAAATATTTTTTTAACCGAGGATGATATAGAAAAAGATGGGTCATTCTTGTAATACCGGGTTTATCCATGAGAACTGAACCTAATATTTAATTCTTTTTGTACACAATTTCTGCTTGAATTAAGGATTTTGCACCTTCTTAACAAGGGAATTTCAGATTTTTTTTCCTGTGGTTTCCCAGCAGAGAAGAACAAAGAGATTTACTGTAAGTACTGACTGGCACAGCTCATAGCAAGAATGAAGATCAGGTGAAGAATTTCTCAAACATTTAAATTATCAGAGAAGCATTAATGTGCAAAGTGCCCTGCATCTATTGGAATTATTGTTTCATTATACACTTTTTAAACATCGCAAAATCTTTAATGTGTCCTTTATGCAGAAATATTTACACTTATGTCTGTGTGCATCTCTAGGAGTGAACAGGTATGGAAGTATATTTCCTGACACATATGTTTGCTTCCTGCAAACACTTCAGAAAGTAAACTAACTAGCAAGAGTGTTTAGGAATTCAGAAACCCCACATGAGAACTGCTGAATATGGAGACTGGCTTCTTAATTGCAGTTATGCAGCGTGACAGTCTGATTCTAACTTTTACATATGCACAATTAACTAACAGCAGGATCGTCCCATCCTTCAGCCAGTCTGGTCAGCTGCCCAGAGATGCTAAATCAGAGGGGTGGTGTGCCTGGAGCACTTTCCAACACAGTCTCTGTTACATTGGTTGTTAGCTACTCACATACAAGGGAAAGGATTAACAGCATTGTTTTTTCCACAGTAACAATCAAAACAACTTGAGACAGGGCTGGGTAACTACCCTGGCACATTGGGATGGTTTGTGTCAGATATTCAATGTTGACAAAAACCAAACTTCATATCAATGAACAACAGGCTTAAGTAATAATCCGAAAAGACAAGGAAATTGTTGGAAGGGTAGAAAGGGATGATTATGGTTTGGGACTGGAGATCTAACGGAGAAAGCAGCCTTAGGACGCATCACAAAAGCTTCTATAGACATTCTTGGAGGTTTTTTGTGGCAGGCCAAAACCCATGACACAGTGTTTGCAGCAAGACTGAGCAGAATTCAGTTTTTGTGATAACTAATCTTGGAAATTAGTCACAAGGTTATAATTCTTTGTGACTTTGTTTTAGAAGTCTATTAAAATATGTTGAGCTAATTGCTCAAGTAGCTCAATTGGTTCTTATTAAGTGACTGAAAACACAGAGTCAAAGAGAAGTAGACCGACCCATTTGTGAATTATGATGAGGCTTGCATCCAAAAGGCTTTGGAAGGGAATAATTATGAAACGTCTGTCATTTCATCATAGCAGTCTGTCTTCAATCAAAGCATGTTGTAAATAGAAGTGTTCAGAAATTATCAAAGGAAACAAAGTTTTGTCAAAAAATGCTACTTCATACAGTCTGAAGTCTTTCATTTAAAACATCTTGGGTTCAATGAGGTTTTAGCAAACTCAAGACAGAGTTCAAAGAGAACCCTGCCTGGATTCCTGCAGAGTCTGCCTGGGCTACGGACATTAGAAACAGCCACCACAGGTCAGATCAAAACTAAATTAAAAAGAAACTTCCAGTGAACCTGGAATCCCAGTTTTGGGCCAACTTTACTTATGAGTTATTTTTACTGCTATTTAAAAAAGATATCTAGCAGCTACAGCTCAGGAGAGAGTTTTTTATAGAATAGATTTTTATCTTTAAGAAAAGCCACATAAATTATTTAAAATTAAAAGAATATTACTAAAATTCACATTGTTCTTCTGCTATAATCTCTAAAGAGTCTCTGAAATTAAAACAAATTAGCCTACAGCTGACTTTTAAAGAATGTATACCTTAAATGCATATATGTAAAAAATAAATTTCCTAGTGTTACAGATTCCTGCCTCACAGCACTTCATTTGCTATATGTTGTGAATTTTGAAAAAAAAATCATATACTTAGTGTTCATTACCAAAATGTAAAGGGAAAACATAAATTCACGCACACATAAATTATGAATAGAGTGATTTTACATGAATATGCTCAGGGTCATTTTCTATTCAGGAGATAAATGTATAAAATCTTAGACGATAATTTTTCCATACTTTGATTTTATTAGAATGGTTTCAGGTATCTCTTGATACTGTTAACAAAGTGGTTTAAGGTTGTAATATATATGGACTATGTATATAACATACATGGGTATGGGTATTTAAGTATCCAAATTAGTAGATACATTTTCAGAAATACAGAGCACTTGGTAGTGGTAAAAGCATTAAAATATGCATAGAATAACATTATTTTTTTTCTTCACCAAAGTAAGTAGCAAACATATCAAGCATAAAGGATTTGCATATCTTGTTGGAATGTTTCCTGCCTCAGATCATGCTGGCATAGCACGTCATGTTAACATAGGAAGAGTCAGTAGACTAACTGAAGGGTACTCATCCAGGCAAATGTTTTAGTATTATCATCTTGTGCAAGATACCTAACACGACACTGTCTTTAAAGCTCATAGAAGTTTTCAAATAGTTTATGAAATTTAGAATTTTTTTCTGAGCTCTTCTGTCTGCACTAAAAATAAGAACAGTGGTGTGTTTCTTATCAACTTATTTGAAAGAAGAATCCTATTGAAAACTAAACTCATTTCAGTTACATGTTGAAATCATTGTGCTAAAGGGCCTTACTGTATAAATGGAGCACACAAGCCAAAAACAATACAAACGTTTAGCTGCTGGCTTTAGCCAGTCTCTTTCAGTGCAAATCATAATTGCTTTAGGACTTTCTGAATCCACTTTTGAATTCAAAGCTTCAGACAAATAATTGGATTTCCTGAAAACATGCTGAGCTATGTTGCTCTCCCTGTCTTGCTTCATGTCCTCAGGGCTCCAGTCTCTGCTTTATATCAAGCTGCACCTAGTAAGCTAATTGGAGGGATGGGTAGATCACTCTGCATTAACATGTCCATCTGTATTATATAAAATCTCTTCAACAGTCTTTATCATCTTCACCAGAATTATCACTTCAGAGCTGAAAAAACAGGAAATCAAGTAAAAGTGTCTGCGTAATTTACCAATGGCTCTGGTGTCTTAGCCCTGTAGACCTGTGATCCAAGCCAATTATATTCTAGCCGACTTATTTTTACAGTGCTTTGACATTGTATACTCACTTCATGTGTCTCACTGACTGCAGGGCAGCTCTAAATATGCTCTGGGCTATCTGCCTAGACATTTCTTGCTCTAGGTAAAGTACAGTTGAAACACCATTTGAGTTTGATCTGTGAGGCTTGTAAATATGTAATATCAAAGATTAAGCCCTTCAGTTTCCCAGTATTGTGACAGGTGTACAAAAGGTATCATATTAACAAATGAGGTGCGGCTTTTTTCATTGTTGTTGTTTAACATTAATAGCATATAATAAGCTGGTGACATTTTTTCCCCCACATTTGCTAAAAAAGGAATAATCAATCTAGAGTGGCTACTGAGACAAAAAAAAACAACCAACCAACCAAACAAACAACACCCCACATTAATTGTTGATGATATGTCTGGGGTCAGGTTTGAACTAAGAGTTCTCCTGGCATAGCTGTGTTTAGATTCTCAACATATTTGCGCCTCCTTGATGACCTCACTGTGTTGGAAAACACTAAATCCCAGTACTATGAGAATACAGTATTTCTCTAAAGGAGGTTTGGATGGCTTCACTGAAGGCATTAAAGGAAATGGCATGAAAATGCTGACAGACATTCTTGTCTTGTGTCTCACAGTTTGATGTACTGCTCATTCCTTAGCATGCTACTTGCAGCCCCACTAGCCACTGCTACCACCTTTACCTTTTTTCCTCTCCTTTCCATTCCAAGTATATCAGACAATGGAGACACCTCTCCCTAGCCTTCACAGAAGCACCTATCTTCTGCAATCTCTTTCTACTAGCTTCATGGGGTTTGACTTACAGTTCTGCTTCTTTGAGGACTTCTTTCCTTTTTTATTTAAATTAGTAGTTTATAAAGGCTTCTGTGTTTTTGGATTCTAGCATATTGTACTTCCAAAATGGCAGGAGCTATTTTGCATAGCTGAAGCAGAAAGGTTGCCAATACTGCAAAAAAAAAGCATGCATTAAAATATTACTATGCAGAAGCCACACTTGACAATTTTTTTCCATTTTATGGCTCTTCTTGTCTGGGTCTGCAACAGTTTATGGTTGGTTTTGTCTCCTGCAGTTTATTTTTCACAATATATCCTGAGAGTCTTACTGGATAAGACCACAGGATTAGTACCAGAATTCTGTCTTCTGTCCATGGCAAGGAGGGAGAGCAGGAATACTGCCACCTGCTTCCCATGAGACAGTATGTATCAGCAAATCACAAGTCACTTCAGGGTTTACCTTCTGCTCTGTGCCAAATCTAAGCACAACATAGTCCCTGTACTGACCCTTTGGAACTCCACAAATTGCTTCTCTCCACACTGAAAAGTAACTCCACATTCTTAGTTTCTCTGTCATGTTTCTTAGCTGTTTTTTTTTATGCAAAAACTTCCTTTATTTTTCTAAGGCTACTCAGTTTTCTTCACACCTTGCCTAATTCAGGACTTCCTCCTCTGAGAGAAGATCCTCAGCAAGCTTTTCTTTTGACACTGTGGATGTTTCTTACTCTTGGTTTGGCACAGCTGGGGCATGGTTACAGTCTCTGCCAATTATGGATGGATCTTATTACTGAGGTTAAGTTTTAACCCGCCCATTCTCACCATCATTTGAAGATGTGTAATAATTTTGACAAACCTTAATGGCCATTCCAGATGCCCATTTATTGTGGAGTGACCCACAAACTATCACATTACAAACGGTCACAAAAACATACTCACCATCTGTGATGATGTTTGAGTTGTGTATCCAAATTCTGATATATAAACCAGGAATTTAGCTATGCTTTGTAGTAGAAAAGTTGGTAAAACCTGGAATTGAATCTGAATATTAAACACAATATAGCATCTTAAATCTTTAAGAACTGATATATTTTTTCAGAAACCAAATTTAGTCTGATGAAGAAACCCTTTGTGAAACATGGATCTGTAACCATTATTGATCAGACTACAATTTCATGTGTAATTATTCCATTTTTGTACAGATAACAGGTATTAAGATGAAGCTGAGAAAAAATACATCTGAGTCTCAACACAGGATAGTAGATTCACAGGATAAGGCCAGTAGAAAGGCATCTCAGGAGGGCTCTAGTCTCACCTCCTGCTCAAAGCAAGATCAGCTATGAGGTCGGGCTGATAGGCTCAGTGCTTGAGCTCGTCTTACAAATCTTGAAATGCTCAAGGATTTGGCTTGGACAATCTTTGCTTGACTGAACCTCCTGTGTTTCAACCTGTGCCTTTGACTCTCATCCATCCACTGTGCATCACTGAGGAAAGTCTGGCTTGATCACCTCAAAAGGCTGCTCTTAAGTGGTGGAGCTAGAATTAGTATTGAGTCCCCTCAGAGCTGTCATCCTTCCCAGCCTGAACAAATCCTATTGCCCCAGCCCCACCTTAAAGGGTAAGTCCTCCAGCTTCTGATCATCTTGGTGGTTCCCATGCTGTAGGAGAGGAGAGGATAGAAGAGAAGAGAAAAAATAACTTGCCTAGGCCTACTGGCTGTAGTGCTGTTGTAACCCAGGATGCAGACGGGCAGATGTGTAGATAACAGCTCAGGATAGCAGAAGTGTCTGAGCTATAAATTCAAAGATTTGGTCCTTCATGGCATGAGCACTTTAGGGCAGGGCAGATACTGCTTGGCTGTTTCAGAAACAACAGTATGACCAGTGACTGTACCACTTGCAGTGGCTTTAAGTTCCAATCAGTAAGATCATTTCAGTCTGTAAACATCTCCAAGTCATTCTCATTGATGAGTACCTTGTGCTAAAAGACTTTCTCTGCACAAACAGAAGTTAGAGCTTCTTTGTGACTAACATCTGAAGGTCGAAGCAGTAAAACATAATCTGACTTGAAAAGGGGCGTGCTTAACTTTGACTAATGACAGCCTGGTTGATATGGAATTATCTTCAAAAAAAGTGAATCAATTATAAAATCTCTCTACACCCATGTCCTGGATCAGATTTTTCTCCACATGGGATTGGTATTGAAGGAAAATACATAAAGACACTGTCAAATTCTACAAGTTTATGTCCACCTTGTTGTGAAACTGAAGTGACTTGGCATACAGAAAAGGTTTTCTGTGGCTGTTTATAATATGATCAGTTCTCAAATGATGAGAGGACCATGCCAGGAACAAATGCTTGATTTGCATAATTCTTTATTTTAGTATTTGATTTTACTCTGGAATTTGGCTAGTTTAGGGCAGAAACCTATACTCAAGGCATTACCTCCAGCATCTTTGATTATGTTTAAGTTTTTTTAAAAATACTGCTTTTAGACCTCATAGTTTGATGTTAAAGATGGAAATGCAAATGTTTTCTTGACACTGTAAACATGTTAGCAAGGCTGGAGTCAGGAAGAAACTCTCAAACCTCATGCCTGTGTTGGAACAACTCAAACTCAGTGGCACTTAAGGAGGAGGCTGCTTGCTTTAGGGAAAAGACTGGATTGGCCTTATTGGTATGACATGGAAGCCCGCAGGGCTCTGCTCTTCTGCTTTCTCATGACCTTGTGTAAATTTGCATTTTATGACTATTCTAGGCAGAGGGCAGTTAACTGCTTCATTAGGAGAAGGATGAGTTTCTCCTAGATTTAAAAAAAATAATGTTGGCTTTGCATCAGAATAAACATGTTGCAGATTCCAGATGCCTGCAGCCAGTTAGTATTTAAGCAATAAAATCCTTATAGACTTTTGGCATCAAGCCTTATAGTTTTTGTGGGAAAGGAAGAAGTTGTATTGCTTTACTTCTTGCTATTTCATTTATATCACAGAAATGGAATGTCTTTCACAGTTGATTATGCGTACTTCTGTAATTTTTAGATGTAAAGCCAAAAGGCCCCTGTGATTGCTAAATGTTCTGCAGCCAAGCTTCTCTCTATACTCTTCCAAAGCTTACTAGTATACTGTTCAGGCCAGAAACCAATACTTGGATAGCTCTGCTTAAATCCCTCTGCCCACCTCCTGATAGAAAATATGACTGCACTGTTGAAGTAAGGAGGAGTTACCTTTGTTATCCTAACAGGAATGTATTTTGTAAATATTTCTTTAAAGTCTTTACAAAGACTTTTTTCAATCATGTCTTTTGGATGCTGAAATTAGTCATAGCTGGCCACCATGAACTCTTTACTTTTGACAAGAGGATAGAGAGAGGAATGTTAGAAAATGTGGTTGGTTTGCAAGACACAGCCAATATACCTGAAGGAAAATCATTCAAGACCTGAGTAATGTGCATTAAATGGAGTAGTAAAATATCAATCTATTGTGTTCTTTCAAAGATGTAGGTGGGAGGTAACCTTGGCATATGCATGCAGCAATGGATTCAGTTCTTCAGCCTCTCTCAAAGATGTGTAACAAGTCACAGTCATTAGAAGTTGAACCTAAACAAATTGAAGTTGGAAGTCCACTTATTTTTTCTAATTGGAAAAGGTAATTAATTGCTTGAGAACCCCTCCTCAATACATAGTAGTACTCAGTTGCTCAGTTACACAAAGTTTCTAAAGGATGCTTCTGGAACCCTGGCTACAGTTCAGTAATTGCAGTGCATATGATCTCATAATCTAATGAAAGGTGGCAAAATTAATTGGGCTTCCCCCACCACCTCTCAGGTTAGAGACTGATCTCTAGCTTTTGGAAGAAAGAATGCAATATTAGGAATGGTAGAGAGGGAGGTGAAGGACTAAGGTGTAATCAGTAAAACTGAAGATACTGTACAGACAGGAAAGAGCAGTCAGAGCAGAGCACTGGCCGCTGTGGCATCACCCCACACACAGAATGCTTCTAGGATGGCATGAATGGGAACCCAGAAACTGGGACAGGGCATCCTGAGGAAGTGCAGAGGCTCCCTCCTAAGGAATTTGCAAGACTTAGCTGTACAAAGCTATGGCTGATCTGCTCCATTGTTGGTTGTTAGTCATGTTTCAAGCAGGAAACTGTTTTGGGGACTCACAGAGGCCCCTCCCCACCGAGGTTTCTGTAGCTCTGTTACTCTATGATCCAAACTGCATCAGCAGAAACAGAGGGATAATGGGGATTCTGAAAACATTGTGACATTTTAAAGTCTTCAGAACTGTGTTCCTCATGTACTACATTGTTAGGTCTTTTTAGCAATGTTTTCCTTGTCACATTGCTAACTCTTCCCTTGTTAGCACAGGGTGCAAGAAAGCTTATGGAAGTCTAAATTGAGACATTGTGCTCCTCTCAGAGAGGAAACACACATACACACATATTAGTTTAGCCATGAGAATTTGTGCCTTATGATATATTAAGTCTTCAGCAGAGATCAGAGGTGAACTGTAAGATTTACTTTGCTTAACACATGCATTTTAAAGCTACAGCTTAACTGGTCATCACTGTCAGATTTAAGTGTTCCATAAACAACTCTTAACAGTATATTTTTTCCTTACTGTAGACTCGTAGAAGCACTGAGCAGGAATAAAGTAAGGATTCAGCTTTTTGAATCTTCCTAATATCTGGTTATTTTTCAGAAGCAAATATGTGTATATATTTAAGCATACTTAATGAAATGTAGCAAATAGTAGATGAAGTGATTACAAGTATTTCAATAATTTTTTAATATCTACCAATTTTTAAGTACTTGGAAGTTTTATTCTTCATTTCCTAAAAAAATTCTTAGCTTATTTGTGATGCAATGGGAAAAGTACATGCATCTTTTTATGAATATGTGTTTTACATCCATCTTTGTTTTTCCTCGAGGCTTTTTGTAATTTATGTCAAATTAAGGTTTTACTGTGGATCTGAAAAGAATCTTTAACATCCTAGTCACCTACCATGCTTTGGCACATATGTGAAAACACATGGGCTAAATGTTGGATAAATCAGAAGGTCCACTGAGTGTTTGTGAGTTAGGGTTAGTGTTAACTCACAAATTGCAACCACTACTGTGCATACTCATGCATACTCTGGTCATAGAGTTTGTCTGAAGAAATGATCCCAAAATATCTTCAGGATACAGCACATAGGTCATTCTTCAGCACAGATTCTTTTGTTCAGCAGGTTTACACCTGTGCTGGACTCTTTCCTAGCGTAGGTGAGCCATAGATAATTAGGACATATAAGACTCTGACAGAGAGAAAACTAGAGAATAACTTTGTTCCCAAGCTGAGGGCCTTCCTTTGTATGCAGCTTGAATAATAATAGCACAGAGATGCAAAGAGTTCATAGTATCCTGTGTTCCAACAGAATTTCTTATGATTCATTAGACTGTACAAGGTTTTATGCATCATTGCTGTCCATGTACAAAGCAGTCTCATAATATGCAATTAAAACACAATATGTGAAAAAGGGCACAGACCTTTTCTTTATGTATTAATGTGGAAACCAGACTTGAAGAGACAGCAGAATTATTCCAGTTCAGATGCTTCACTGACTTGGTTTAATATAGTGTAACAGAGGTGCTAGTAGGAGTATAGACAGATGTCTAGCTATGTATTGGCAAGAAAAAAGTTGTAGTATCTCTTCTCTCCCACCCCAGAGAAACAACAGGTAACAGCTATGATATACATGATTGCACTTGTAATGCAAATTTGATATAATTTCCTTAATCTCTATACAGTAATGTGATAGGTCATGATATACTGGAGGTGTCTATGTATGTTTCTAAATTAATCGCTTTCAGATCTCATTATCCTAACAAATATCTTGCAAAATATTCTTGGTATTATTCTTTTTACAAGCTAGGCAACATTATTTAATTAAGTGTAAATTAGTTAAAAAAAGGCATCTTTAGAGACAAAGGAATTATTAGTCTGGAAGTGGTTTACAACAAAATTTTGCATCATGATAGAATAGTTTCATTGCATATAAGAAAATTTCAATTTATTTTACCTAAAGAAAATTGTATGCACCAAAGTTCAGTTGCTATAAAATGCACTTTACCTAATTGAAGTTATATGTGGTACAGAAATAAGCAATTCAGTGTTTTGAACTCATATTGTCATAATCTCAGTTTAGTCCCCTGTGCTCTATACAGCTGGTATTCATTGACAAAATAGAATGGAAAAAGCATACATTCGCAACTTAGTGGAATTTGATCAGCCAGTGCCAAATTTAACTGAAGGAACAATTTCTTAATCTTGATTTTTCACTGACAGTGAAATGCTGATGCAAAACATAATGAGTTAGGTAAGCCTCACTTTTTTCCTTCCATTTAAAAAAACCAAAACATCAACTATAAAAAAAAACCACAAAACAAAACAGCAAAATAAGGAAGAGGAAAAAATAATAGCTTTTTCTGCTCAAGACATGATGTACCTTTCTCTCCTATATGAAAGGCAGTTCTGAATTATAGCATTCTGAGAGGTAAAGCCAAAGATGTTCTAGAGGCCACGTGCTCATGAAGGCTGGAGTCTGAGAAGAGATGGTGAAAGCAGTGGTACCATCCTAGCTTTTGTCCACAAGCTAAATTCTGTCTGTCTGAGATGTCACCAGTTACTGTTGTTAGAAATATGATGGTATGCTCTTTTCTAGGCTCCTGAGGCTTGCTCCTGCTCAGCAGGTGTGGTTCAGGATATGGGTGGCATATAGAGGTGGGCTCAAAGCCTCGTGATTTTTTCAAAGACCATTTCCAGTCTCACTGTAGAGAAAAGTGATAAACAATGATTCAGTAATGACTGTTCTATGAGTCTGAATGTCACTTTTAAAACCCTGGTCTGTGGGAAATTTGTGTCAATGTATATACACCAGTGAGCTCTGCAAAATAATCCCTGTGGTTTTTCCTTCCTATAGCTTTTTCCTGGGAATTAGGAGATGAAAGACGTGCTGATGTTCTTCTGAACGTCATCCACAAGTGGCTCAGGCTGAGCACTACATATGAGTCCTTCATAACACAATCTGTTCTCTTACCTCTATGTACAATCAGCAGGGATACTTTTATGATTGGAACAATGCTGGTATTTTAACAAGATACTTGTTTAGTATCTACTAACAGCAAACAAGACAGTAACTCAAGGTCCTAAAGATTTTCTTTCAGGACTTCAGGCTCAGATACCTCTGCATTCAGTCAATTTTTTTCTTCACGACCATCAGGGTCAGAGGCAGACTCTTTTATCAGATGTAAATAGAAAATGTGGAGAGCAACTTGGTACTCTTAAAAATATTATCAAGCCACAGACCTAATATAGGTGGGACAATTTTGAGCTCTGAAGTTAAAGAAGAATTCCTAAAGGATTGGTAAGAAAAAATCATTTATTTAAAGGAAAAAAATATGACAAATTTAAAGGAAAGGAATCAGAGCTTTATAATGACACCAAGAAGAAATCTTTGAGAAGACTTGAGAGTTACTGATTCACCACAGTAGATACAGATAATAAAAAAGAAGAACCTTTGAAGCTGAAGGTAGTTTCTTTTACCACAGATATTATTGAATGTTTTTATTATGAAGCAAAATGTGTTAAAAGGAGAAAATATGCTGATGGCATGAGGTGCTGTCAACATGATGAAGGATTAAACTGGCATACAGGGAGAACTCAAATACCTCAAGACTGGAAGCAATGGAAATAGAAAGAAATAATATTACAGAAAGTGACCTAATGCTTTAAGAGTAATAGCATGAAGAATTTCTATAACCTTTTAATTCTCCAGCTGGAAATAACAGAGGAAAAGAAATACATGAATGCAATAGTTGTTCATATTACTAACTTGCAAGCATGAGGTTCCCTACAGTGTATCTTGAGAGGTTTCCTTTGGCCCATTTCTTTTGTAACAATCCGATAAAACAATTCAGTGAGACCTCTTAAACTCTGTGTCTACTTCTGGATGGCCATGTTCAACATAAAAGATATTGACATTAAAACATATGCAGTGATGATCAGGGAAATGTTGGACCTACATCATAACAGAAGCCAAAATAAGCTAGATATGTTTAGTCTAGCAAAAGGAAAAGTTATAACTGTTATGCATAGACATATAAAAGGATGGAAATAAACACTGAGAAAGAAGAGTCAGGTAGAATAAAGGATGCTGTCCACAAGGGAGCAATGAGCATATAAACCATCAATGAAATAATATGTCTAAAAACCAGAGAGAAGGTTTGTGCCAAAGAGGTTAGAAACAGCTCCCATCTAGCAGAATTGGGTAGCTAAACTAATATTTAAATATAAGTTTGTATATATTTATATATTTTAAGATAAATCTTGGTCAGTCTACACAAAATATTTTTATATCAGGAGACAGAACTTGGTAATGCAATCATGCTTATTTTGGAGTGTGCATTAATACATTATATTGGCCAGTTAATAATACCACAGTTTTAGTTTTAATGTCTTCTAAAGTATATTAAAATTAAAATAATTAAGGGAACCTACTTAAACCCATGTCACAAGATATCTTCTATGTGCCATGCTCTTATTTAGTGGAAATAAAATTTTATATGTTATTGCTTATATGAAGTAATGATTCGTAACACTGGAAGCTAATAGGTCAAAATAATTGATACCACATTTTTAAGAATTTGTGCCAGGGATCATTGCATCTTTTACTAAGTTTGTGAAGGATTTCAGTTCAGGAGCAGAAATAACAAACATCTTGGATGATTATAAATAGTAAATAAAGAATACTGCACTTCAGAGAGAAGGTCTGCCCACACCATTATAACACATTTATAACAGATTTTTGCTTAAAGTTATTGACCTGTGCTAGTGATACTGATATATTTTAGAGGTGAAGATTTATGCTTTTATAGAAAACTCAGTCAGAATCAGCATATCAACATCAAGAGCACCTCAGGTTTAACAGATAGTCTTATGGTACATGCCATGTCTCTTACATTCTGAAGTATGTGGCTCAGGAAGGTTTTTGGTTTTTCCTAAAATAGGCTGTTGTAGGAGAAGTTACCAGATATAGCATTGGAACATCAATATCAGTGACTAAACTGAAGAACAAGAAAGCAATAAAATGAGAGGAGGAAAGTTTCCTTCCCTCCAAGCTCAATTTTATTCAAATCAGTATCAATAATAACAACAGTAACTACACACTAAAAGGAATTGCCAATAAAAATTTATAGTATCGTTTAGAAGATGCAATTGCTACTGCTGACTTTGGACGTTGATGTGGTGTCAAGTACAGGACACCTTTTAATTAGGCAAGTAAAAGCTCTCAGGATTCCAGGTGATTTAAATTTAAATGTGCAGGGTAAATAGTTCCGTGATGTCATTCATCATCAGTTTTTCCCAACTTCATTTGAGAGCGATGCCTGATATGCCAGCGCATTTTGTGTCTTGCCATTTTTCCTTGAATCATACAACTTTTACATTCCTTTTTCTCTTCTGATTTCTCCTGTGCCTCTAAATTTTTAAGATGTGACAAAAAGCTCAGATGATAGTTGCAATGATTTGTTACTGATGTATGGCACCTACATTTTTTGTGAAAATACCTTTAAAAATGGAAGTATCATGCCATCTGAAGTGACTAAAATTGTTCCTATTTTACTCTGAATTCTATTGTTTCAGTGTCTTTTTCTGATGTTTATGATATTGATTTCAGAATTACTTCAGTGGCCTGCCTGAATTTTAGAAAGCAGTATGATTAATTTTTGAAGCAGAACATCTGACAGTAAAAACACCCTTACACAGCAGTGTGATCTCTCTGGTTTGCAAAACGTTTTGCTCTGATTGGTAAAGTTTCATTTATAGCTTGCAATTCCTCTCACCCACACTGCACTTGGCTGCTGCCCACCAGTGGTTCATTCTAGGGAATACATGAAAAAGAGAGAGCAAAACATTATAGCCATTTTTATTACATTAATAGAAATAATATATGCCAAGGCTAAGATGTGGTTAGCTACTTCTCTGTGTCAGAGAAAAAGAAGGTGGTGAATATTACATAGTTATATACATCAGGGAGTTCTTAATACAATTTTCTATGCTGGTTGTTAATTTTCTTCCAGTGGAGATAACCTAATTTACCACTATTAAGTATTTGCTCCTGAATGCAAAATGCTTACTTGCTACTTTTTCTTTTCCATACTTTTCACCTAACAATGATATATGCATTTCTGTGGATTAGTGAGCTACTACCTTGCTTGTCTACCTTACTTGTTGCTTAAACGTTGGAAGTAATTGTACCTTTATATTTAGCCAAATGTTTTAATATTGAGTAGGCTAATAAACTTCCTAAACCTTACTAAACAGCTGATTTAGTAGTTTTGTATATAATTGTGCTAGTCAACCACCAAAAAAATAATCTGGAAACTAAAACATTAAGAAATAAAAAGGCACATAAACTTTTTACTACAGAAATGTATTTAGTCACATCAAAATAAAATCAATTTTTATGTACAAAGAGAGAGAAATAAAACTTTCTATTCTTATATCTTTTCATTGTCTTGAGAGAAGTACAGAAGAAACAAATACCTACTGCTTTAGGACGGCCTGGCTCTTTACTGTATTGTAATATAATTAATGATTTACATCATTCCTTCTATTGATGAAGTAGATTGGAGGCAGGCAGAAGGTACTTTATGTACATGAAATCAGAAGTATTTTGCAGTTTGCTGTGGCTTTCAAGTGTGTGATTCTTTTCAACTGCTTTTTTCCTACTGAGAATTTTTTAGCATGTGATGAACATATATCATGTCTGGTTTGTTCCTTCTGTGACATATGGTGTGTAACATTTTCTTTTGGCTGGATTTTTATTTGTTTCAATTTGCTTTGGAAAGAAATCAGTGCCTTGGTACTTGTCATTTCCAATATAATTTAAAGGAAATGCATGTTGCATCAGGGATGAATGATGGTGGTATTTATGGTGGTCTTCTTCTTATGGATATCATTTGATTGACTGAAATAAATATTATGTACTGGTACATAATGTTATTTTCTAAATCACTGGTAAAGCTATGGCAACATGAAACTCTGCATGGAAAAAGTTACAGACTGAATTGACGAAAAGTAAATTATGCATTTTCAGCCAAAGGAAACTGTGTGAGACGACCTTTAAATGTACCTTCCAACCCAAACCATTCCATGATTCCATGGATTCAAAGTGATTTTTCCCTTACTGCTAACATTATCTCTATTTCATTTATTTCATTCATGTACTGACTTTTTAAAACACTAGACCATCCTAGGCATTGAAGGGGAAGGCAAAGTTTGCATCATGAAAATACTACCTCCTCTGGGACCTGTTTTGTCTAAATGTTTCTTGTTGCTGCAAGCAGATACCAAACAAAGTTGGAGAAAAAATATGGGATTGATAAATGAGGGACTGAGATATGGAAGAGTGTTTTCCCATAACTATTTTGGGTATGTCCTGCCAGGAAGGATGTAAATCCTTTTAATTCATTCAGCTTTCCTCCAGCACCTGTGTGAGGAAAGCTTCCACTGTGTGCTGCAGGTGAAGTTGACCACTCCAGATTATGAGAGTGGATGTCTTGCCCTTATGCACAGACAGGCAGTGATCCCCTAACAAAGCATTAAAGCTGCTTCTGCTCAGGGAGATGACCTAAGTCTGTGTAGTCTCGAATATATGGTCTCTGCATCACCTGAGCGACCTTGCAGATGTTTATTCCTAAATCCTATATAAATTTAGTCAGGAATGGAAGGGTAGATGATAAACAGTGGGTACATCTCCCATGTATTTCTTGCAACACGTGTGAAGGAGAAACCTTTTGTTTTCTGAATTAATGTTGGCTGTCATGGACACAAATATCCATGCTTGTCCATGACTATGTTTCATGAGCCAGAGAAGGCAAAAGTTGGATTAACAGTCTAAATTTATTTACAGACGTCACTGGAGGTGAACTAGGGAAATATTAGTACATTATCACTTGTCTGGTAAAGGTGAAAGAGATCTGTATTATCTGAGAGGACACCTTAAATGTGTGCCATATCTGTGAAGAATATTGACTCAGGAGGACTCTTCATAGCATCTGGTGCTGGGTTCTCCAAGGGTTGGTTAGCTCCCAACATTGAGTGTGAATTAGCATAGCTCTGGCAGAGTAATGGAAGGTTTTTGGGTTTTTATACAGCTTTAGATCCTGAAATTTTCACTGCATCAAAATGAATATTTTATTACTTATGCGAGTGTTTTCTTTTAATTTCATTGATTTTTTTTTTTTCCCCCCACAACTGTAGTACTATTTTCCATAAAAAACATTTTTAACTTGAGGTAATTAAATTGTGGTTCACTGTCTGCCCCTGACATGGCACAGAATCTAGTAAATGTTAGTTTTGCTCGTTTGATTTGCAGAGTTTGCAGACATAATTTCTAGTAGTGCCCTTTCCTGGACAATTTCAACATGTAGTATACACATTTCCCTACCTGAGAAAATAATATATACATATTTATAAGGATGTCGCCAGACCACTTTTTCATTTCATGTGTCATCATATATTTCTTTGGTCTATTTAATTTAAAATGCCCACATAATTAGCAGTATCTGTATTATTTCATTTATAACTTTCTTTATAGGATTTGAATACTTATTATCATTTGGATGTTCCTTTGCTACTTCTACACATTCATTTTGTTTTCAAATGTTTTTTCTTGCTATTTCCATTTTCACGTTTCATTGTTCTTCTCCAATATCAATTCTTTTTCAGGAACTTGCAGTCTCTCCTGTGTTCACTTCAATATAGATATCCTGCTTCTGACGTAATTCCAATAATTAATCTTTCAGGATATTTTTCTTTTACCTCTCTATTTAGCTCATATATACTCCTATTAAGACTAGATTTTTCTCTCCAAACCATTTGTAGCTCACAAATTCGTTTGTGCACTGATATCCAATTTATTTTTAATATGTTTAATTTCTGTTCAATATAGTATTCCGGTCAATAGACATGGTTTCTCTTGAACGGTTCCCACAAACAATTCCACTTCATTAATATTGTTGTTTATATTTTTACAGTAGATGAAATATTATTTTCCAAAATCCTCTTAATTCTGGATAATCTAATTTCTGCAGGGGATGTTAGTGGTGCCATCTCCTTTCTTAAGAATACATAGGTTTTATTTCTCAATAGATACTTCTTCTAAGTGTTGGAATGCATTTGAAAAAAATTATTTATTGTGTCCATTAATGGTGACCATTTGCAAAACTTGTGTTTATGCACTGTGAGTATTTTAGTGGTCTGGCTGTCATTCTGTTTACTATTTGAAAATTCATTGTACTTTGTCTCTGTATGCAGTTTGAAGGCTGACCCCATATTTTCTTTGCCCTCACCATCCTTTCACCAAAATTTGTCACCTGGTCTTTACACCTAGCTGGTTTATTCTGCTCTTCCAGTTCTTCCAGCTGTAAATTGAATTCCCCTTGTGGTCAGCTTCTTGTTTTTGACTCTCAGAAGTCTTCTAAGGTCTGGTTTCAAATTAGGGATTTAATGGAAATAATCCCTTTACAGTTGCATACTTAATTCAGTAGCCTTACATAACGTTCAAAAGTTTATTTTCTAGTTACTGTTTCCTGTAAAACAACTATTGGTGGGATTTAATTACTTGTTACTTCAGTGGCATTGTCTGGTAAATATTCTGGCTTCATGTTACCTAATACTAAAACTCAACAGGATCAGATCATTTTACAAATGATCATACATATTGTTTTTTTATTTTTTTATTTCACTTGTTTCCTTGAAGAGATTACATTCTTGTCTCCTTTTTTTTACATGTTTCTGGATACATGGGATTTTTCAACAGTCTTTAGATTCTCCATGTTCTTTCCCCTTTTCTCCTGATTTCTTAATTTCAAGACACTTTTTCTGTAATGCATCCCAATTCCAGTACCATGTAGGGTTTATGTGCTTGTTGTTCAACTCTTTAAATATTTAACTCTTTAAATATTTTTGTACAGTGAAATTGGCAATTTAATGGACAACAGGAAAATTGCAAACATTTACAGTAAGAAAAAGCAAGATCTGCGTGGCTCATTTCACTGTATCCACAGTGCCTGTGGGACAAGCCACAATATTTTCCTCTGGTGCCCTTTTCTGCCAGGTTCAATAGCTACCTGTTTTCTGTAGGAACACTCTAAAGACCCTACCATGCATTGTGTTGCAGGAACATCCAGCCTTGCCAGTAGATTCCAGGCTGTTGTGGCTCAAGAGGCCATCCATGGGTAGCAATGGATCTGTTCCACAAGGCCACACTGTTGAGCCCCTGCTATGACTTTATGCTCCACACTGTGTTTACAAGCTCCTTTGAAACGCCGGTGCACCTCCATGGAAGGAGTTATGGACAGCAGACAGTGCCTCTCCCCAGCATTCCTACACAGGTATTTCAGGTTCACCTGCCTCACTCTGCATTCTTCCTTGCTTCTTGACATTTTTTCTAGCGTAGTTTTCCCCAAACTTTACTTGGTTTGAAGTGATGATCCATCCATATCCCACCTCTGTTCTTCTCCACGTGGGTAGGAGAGGGATGACAGACAGCTGCCCTACCAATTAAAATGCTCTGTGTGAGGATATGCAGGAGAAGGACCTTGTCTCTACCAGGTGCATGAAAAAAATTATGTTACTTTTCATCCTGATTCAGGATAAGGACACCCCAAGACAAAGGATTTCACAGGAGATAGAGATTCTATCTGCCTCATCACTGGTCTAGCTCAGCTGTGCTAAACCAGTGTCTCTGGATCCGATGCCCACCTAAAATGATTCGTTGGAATATACGTGTGAGTTATGATGTAGAAGTTTGTATTTAGAAGCAAAGGTGAGAAGGAGGAATATGAATTACCCCTTTTAGTAGCAGTCAGTTGTTAAATCAACTTAAACAGGAACCTTTGAAATACTGGGTTTGAAGAAGCCTGTGTAGGACAACTATCACAACACTCTGTCATGATTGCATTGTGGGATGATGAACAAATGGACAGTTTGCAAGGTCACCCTGCTCATGGCATCAACTGTATTGCAGCTGAGGGCACAGAGAAGGAATGGCATACTGTTATTGACTACAGTCTGTGTCCTGCTGCCAGGGGACCTGCTCCCTTAATTCCAGAGGAAAAAACACATGAGAGTCAAGGAGCTTGCGGCTGTTCCAAGGTGAATGATGCTGATTTAGCTCCTCTTTGCCAAAAGTCAGTGCCAGAGCTGTTTGTTGTAGTGACCAAGACACTGGGAGATAGCTGTGAAGGTGAAGTGTACATCTGGTCTCAGACGTGCATGAACCTCTGATTAGGCCAGTTTGTCACTATATCCTTCATCAACAGGGTGTTTCTTCCTCTTTACTAAATTATTGCATAAATGCCTAGAAATCAACATCCTGAAGTACAATGGAGGAACTTAAATCCACTTGTGAGAAGCAGTGGGGCTTTTCTCTCTAGGCTTCTGCAGTGGACTGGCTTTTATTGAAAAAGAACACACTTGATAACAGTGTCAGGTGTTTTGATTGTTTTGTGGCTTTTCTCAGCTTTTTGGCCAAAAAATAAAGTTAGACTGCTTCCTGATATAGGACAAAACAATTAGGTCTTCTTCAGAAAGTGTGTTTAGAGCAGGAATTGGTCTTAGATTTACTGGGAGGTAACTATGGCAGAATGAGGTCAAGGGCAGACTTTCAGCCACTTGCAAAATTTATGTAAGGCAACTCATCAAACAAATTCTCAGAATCCAGAAGGTAGTCCAACCTCTCTCCTTGCACTAGATAAGTTTTTATTATTTAAGTGCAAAGTAGAAGCAAACAGATATCTATAAATATTGTCAAAAATTGTTCATGATAAAAAATAATGCAGTTCTGTGAACAACAGAGAGGGGGTTTATCAGCTCTGTGAAGCCTGAACACATGATTGCAGTGCTCCACATGACTGAATCTGATATCCCAA
The DNA here is from genome assembly GCA_034509425.1 of Eopsaltria australis. Taxonomy (NCBI): domain Eukaryota; kingdom Metazoa; phylum Chordata; class Aves; order Passeriformes; family Petroicidae; genus Eopsaltria; species Eopsaltria australis. The sequence continues at coordinate 611,552 of JAVTVJ010000001.1, forward strand.
CACAAAGCATGCAACAACTGATGAAGACAATTGTGGTTTAACCTGTCAGACACCAAGCCCATGCAGCTGCCCGCTCACTTCCCAAGTGATTCCAACAACAGGATCGAGGAGAGAACTGAAAGGGTGAAAGCTAGAAAACTCATGGGTTGAGATAAAGGCAGATTAACAGGGAAAGCAAAAGCCATGCACACAGACAAAGAAAAACAAGGAATTAATTCACTGCTTCCCATGGGCAGGCAGGTGTTCAGCTAGGCCCAGGAGGGCACAGCCCCATCACCTGTAATGGTGACTGGGAAAGAGAATAGCCATCAGTCCAAATATCCCTATCTTCCTCCTTTTCTCCCGCACTTTGTATCCTGAACATGATGTTATATGGTCTGGAATATCTCTTTGGTCAGTTGGGGTCATCTGTCCTGGCTGTGTCTCCTTCCAACCTCCCAAGCACTCACAATTTCCTCACCAGCGTGCAAGTATGAAAAGCAGAAAAGGCTTTGGCTGTGTGATAGCCCTACTCAGCAATAACAGAAACATCTCTATATTATCAACCCTGTGTTCACCACAAATCCAAAGTTTAGCCCCATATTGTGAAGAAAAATTAACTCTGCCCCAGCCAAAACCAGCAGAAGCTCTATCAGTATAAATGAAGCAATATCAAGGCAAAGTTTAGCAGATGGTGACTTGGAAATAACTTGGGAGAAACTTGAAGATCAGGGTTTGTCAGTGTCACCTTTACCTCTTTAACAGTGTATGGCTTTGTTTTTACTGGTTCTAAATGAATTTTACGAAAAGATTTTAGTGTATAAAAAGCTTTCCTTAAAAGTTAAATTCTTTATTTTTACGTGCTGTTTTGAGAATTTTTTTAAAATTACATTTAATCACATCGATATGGCAAAATTTTACCAGGTATATTTTAGTGTTGCCAATGGCTCTACGAGAGGGCATTCTGTGCTCCCCCTCCAGCATTGCCTTGTTAAATCAATGTATGTCTATTAGTAAAGGATCATTTCCTTCTGTTATAACAAACAATGGCATCAAATATCTGGTCTTGTATTTTGTGCACGATTTTAAAAGTCTTTATCTTCCTTTGATTACAACTCCTCTGTATGAGTTTCCCATGACTTAAATTTTCAACTTTTTTTTTTTTTTTTTTTCGCCTTGATCAGTACATTATTCAGTAATTGCGTGGAATTTGCATAACTTTCCCTTAGCTGCATTATTTACTTTTGTATTAGCCACATATGGAACATTAGTGTTTCATTTATCTCCTACTGCAAACAGGCTTGTGGAGAGACATAAATCATAAGACATCTGGTTATGGATAGACAAAATTTTAGTATCATCATCATAACCCAAGAGTAATGGGTTAATCTGACAGGGCAACTCTATGTTATGATACACCCAAGTGTCTGGATATCCCTAAGTGGATTAACTGTTAAAAAATGCAGTTTGCCAGAAATTGAAATGTTCATGATTTACAGTCAAAACACTGAGTAGTTATGGTTAAGAAAATAAAAAAGATGGCAAAATATCTGATATATGTATTTTTCACTCTTTTGAATGGAATGTTGGGATTTTTTTCCACTTCAAGACATCTTAATTTTATAAAATTTTCAAACTGAAGAGAAGGAACACATAAAAATACTTAAAAATAATTTTCTATTTTGTTTGTGAGAGCTCAGCTGACTTCTAAGCCTCCTCAAGTATAAATTTCATCCTGATGTGACATGATTCTTTTTCATTCTTTCAATTCTCCAACCCAAATATATGAATACAAGCAGTCAAATAAAAATCCACAATTATTCGGTTGAGGTCCTTAGTTTCAATTTGAATTTTTAAAAAGTTTGATTTCAGTTGTCCTTTCTGAGCATACTCTATGCAACAAGGAAGTCTTATGCATGAATATATTACTGTGTAACTGTTCATATTCACACAGCTGGCACAGTAGTCAAATTAGAAGAGAACAACCACGAGCTGCAAATCCTCTCTTATCTCCATTCCTATCACTTAGACTGGTTTTGAAAATTTGATGCCAGTTGATTAAACAACCCAGATCTCTCCAGCCAGGTTTTGCTGTCTTTGATATACTGACTGTAATCTTTCTTGGTCACATCATCCTCCACCTGATTCACAGGCTGAAAAGCTCTCTTGTGTTACACAGTTCTCTTGAGTCTCTGGATTTGAAACACTTAACGTGATTACTACTGCCACTATTAGACAGCATTGTTTGTGAACAAAATATTTGTCAGCCACTCCCTTATTTCTGAATTTCTCATCCCTGATGGAAAAGCAATTCCTAAGAGTTTCAAGGGACTGTTATTAAAATTCAGATCATGGATAGCATCCGCATATTCAAATATATTTCTACCTTTCTTTTGTGTTCCAAAGTAAAAATAACAGCATTTATTTAATATGTTTTTAATGAGTGCACACTACTTTTAAGTAACTCAAACTGTCCTTTCTAATCTATTGCTTCCAGTTATTGAGAGAAATTTGATTCTTTCAGCGTGGAAAGAGACTTTTCCCCCCACAACTGGTTCGTTAGTGGTGTATGCTTTCACATACAAGTTTAGTGAGTTGCTCCTCCAACAACAGAGGCAGTGAAAGCCCCTTTCACAGATTTGTGTCCCCTGTTGCCTATCGTGATTCCTTGATTGTCTCTAATACCCTCTCACTAAACCCTGCCCTTAAGCCCCAGGTGTGTCTCCCTGATGAAAGTCATCAGCTGCAAATGGGCAGCATATGCCTTGCTGGTGCCAAACTGCAGGTGCAGTATTTGCCAGCCTGTATCTGCACCCAGGCTGCCAGGTGGCCAAAGTACAAATAAGGCTGAACTCAGAGTTCAGCCTCTTCTTCAACAAGAACTTCTCTTGAATCTTTCCCCCATGCTTAGTGACAGATTTTCATGAGACTTGTCCAAACCCAGAATCTCTGAGATGTCTATCTCTTTCTCAGTGGGTAAAACAAATAATGGGGGAAGTCAGATCGTTTATAATAAACATGATTTTAATCTTCTTAAGAAATCAACATTGAAAAAAGATATTTCCATTCTTCACACCCTTTCTTTCTATACATGAGTTATTTTTGGCTTCTCGATTTTCAGAGACCTGGTGTCTTTCTGTTTCTTATTAGCAGAACTACTCCAGGAAAAAGCTTTGTCATGCTGCTGCTTCTTTTCCTGTTTTATCTTCTTAGACCCTGACAAGCCTTAGCAATGTTTCATTTAGGGCCAGAATGAAATGCAAAATCCAAGAAGCAGTGTCATGGATACAAGTAACATATTGGAAAGTGTCCTGAATTTCAGGCCCCATTCATCCTACTTTATTTTGTAGTGTCTAGCAGTAGTGGAGCTCCAGCTGCATCAGTTTCCTCGTGGTCCCTGTGTAAAAAATACAGAACCAACCTTCAGGCAACTGAGCCTTCTTCTCAATGGCACAGCAGTTTGAGGTCCCTGGTAGATATGGCTACACCAAAGGCCATATGCGACCAAAGGACCCATGGCATTAACCTAACTTTCCTTCAACTTGGTCTGAATAAGTTATACTAAAGACAGGTGCTGAAGATCTGCATCTTGTCTTTTTCATTAGAACAGGAACAGAGCACAGATCCCTGCTAGTATCTTCTTGTGTGTACTTGATCTTATTTCCTTCCTAGTATGAAAGGTTTCTCAAAATGTTGTCTGTGCAAGAGCTCTCTGCTTTGAACGCAGTATATAGAGCATGATGAGTGAGATGGATCAACATGTGGAGAGATTTGGACTCCTCTTTGGTATCTGTTTCCATCTGTCAGAACTGGAAAATAGAAAGTAATGTGAATCAGTTCACATTTAACTATAATCTCCACTGAAAGGACTGCCAGAGACGACTTTGGCACAGTCTGCCTGGGCAGGTATCCAAGACTTCTCGTTGTATGTGTCTTGACTTAAGGAAGCCTCCAGGCACAAGAACCCCAAATGTTTTTGCTTAGAAATGAGTTCCAAAACATTTGCCATTGATGTGATCCTGAATTTTGTAAATGTGTTCATTTTTTTCCCTTTTGAACAGGGTTTTTTAATGCTTAAGCTGTCTGATGATATCAATGAAAATTTACTTGATGTGCATTGAAAAATGCTTAGAAATCCTGTTCTCTCTTCCACTCCTTTTCTAACTCTTGCAGAAGAGAAGACAGTAATGAAAAGATCAGTTCTAAAGCAGAAGATAGATGAAAAGATAACTTAAAGTGACCCTCAACTCAAACAAAAGTGACATCCCTTCTCCTCAGACGTATTCCTGACACTTCACTCTGTTGCTGCTTGAAGGAGAAAAAAAAAAGAAAACCACAGCCAGATAAAAAAAAAAAAAGATATCAATTAATTACAAAGCACTCCTCTTATATTACAGTTCTGCCTCACCTCTCCCTTCTACTGCTAGTGAATGACTAATCAGGAGGTGTTGCAGGTTTCTAGAATGACGGGGCCAAACAGGACTGAAAAGTTTGTTCCATTTCCTGAGTGATTTGGTAGGATTGATTTGGTTTTAACGTAAACCTTGCAAATTAGTACATTGCTTCTATAAAGCAAATATTTCCTTAGAGCAAGGCACTGTTACCATTAACAGAACAGATAGAAAGACATGCAGATATGTTGAAATACATTTATAGTGGCTGAGGGAGTACTCTGCTGTTGACTATATATACCTACCCAACCAGTGAGTGCTGAAACTGAAGGATACCTTGTGAAATCTGTGTGTTCCAGAGGCAATGACAATGTACTTATGCATAAACACCAGTATTTTCCTCTTAAGTATCTATTCTTGTCAAAGACTGAAGTAAAAACATAAATTAAAACAAAACCACATAATCTTACTAAACCTCTGTATTTTTCAAGTTTCAATTGTCATTTTTGGTTTGAGAATAATACATTGAATATTGTTTACGTCAATGTTAATTCTATCAAAAAGGCTGTAACAAGTGTTTCAGCTTGTTAGAAGTTCTACTTACCATAGAAAATCTGGGCGAAAATAAACTAGTTATAGCTTCTGTTTTAAGAGAAGTTTAAGACACCCCATTTTTATAATTTAAAATGCTCAAAATTTTAATCTGCATTGCAAAATATTTGCTTGTCTACAGTTTGGGAAAAGAGAAACGCAAAATTAACTTTGCAAATTGTCATCCAGATCTTTAGAGGTTCTAAATGAATATGGATAATTGTCCTTGCTAAAGCTTCACTGATTTATATAATTTGAGGAAGAATCCTCTGATGTACAATGCCACGTGCTACAGAAGTAACAACACACCACAGGGATAACATTCTAGCCCTATGATATTGCTGGGTTTTTTTTCATGCCATTAATGCAGTGCTCTTTTAAAGCTGGAAAACTTAGGTTGAAAATGTCCTCAGGCAATGTAAGGCTACTCTAACAAAGCCTGTGTCATCCCCTGTCTTCACGAGAGGAGACCTTTGACAAAGGTCAAACAGTGTAGCCGCACTTGCCTCAACTTTTACTCCAAATTAGTTCTGAGTCTAACTCACCTACAGATGCATGCTTTCATTTATACCTTCCCAGCAATCACAATATGTACCTAAACCCAGCTCAAGGCAACAGCTCATGAATAGGAGAATTTGCTTTAAAATGTTAATGTATACAATAGGAGAGCTCTCTGTCACAAAGAAATTATTTCTTTTTCTACGTAGGGACTTAAAAATGTGTAGACATTAATTTTCTTTTTATTTCTTAGTAAAGACATCAGTAAAAGTCACTCAGAGTTTTGAACTATTGATTCAGATTTTATTTTAATTTCATGGCATAGAGAAGTGCTTGACTTTTTCCAGCTTTTGAAAGCAAAATATTTTTTCATTTTCCATCTACTGTCTCTTATTTTTCCTTTTTGTGATTTTTCCCAACATTTCTGAAAGTAAAACTCAATATGATGAAAATGGTTGCACTTCTTATCAGTATGAAACTGTATTTCCCTTGCTTCCCTATTAACACAGACAACATTAATTTAAGAATAACATTACAAAATCCTAACTCTACCTGCAGTTAGGATGCCTACATTGGCTAATTCTCACTATTTTACCACCACCTCCTCTGAATATTGTTTTTCTACACATAATTAAATTTTAAAAAAAGGCTCAAGTTTGGAAAAGTAGTTTCCTAGTTTCCTACAAACCACAAAAAAGTAATTTCCCGACTGAAGCAAGTGCACTGATACATCATTGAAATAGATATTTTTAAACAGAGTTGCATAGGATAAAATCCAAGTTTGGTACTAATTAAATTTATTTTACAGAAGCCAGAGCATAACTTTTGCTAAAATGTTTATCAAACCAACGAAACTGTTGGAATTACTTTTCTTTCCCCCTTAGGAATAATGCAAAATCAATACATGTGATTACTGCACGATTAGCAATCTTACATTATGCATTCAAAGAGAAAGATTTTCACACAAGTTTCCCTGAATGTCTTGATGAAAGTGGGCTGTAGAGATAGAACATGTTCAGGAATATTTAATGAAATAAAGTTCAAATACTGGTGTCATTTAAAATTAGGAAGACAGAAGTGATCTAATGTAACTTCCTCATACACTCACTTCAGCTATGCTCCAGCTGAAACAGATGTTTCTTCTTTGTAGGAGAGTAAGAAGGTTAGGGCTTACTCTTGGCGTGATTTAAACTGAAAATATTGTGCTTTGTCAGTGGAAAAAGAGACTGGATTCACCCAAGATATCTAAGATGAAGTCTCATGTAATAAAAATAAAAATGAAAATATAATAATTTTTACTTGACTTGTATTTCTTCAAGATCTATTTCAACGTAAAGGGGAGTTTGTATGTGTACAAGAGTGTATATTCACATAAAATACTTAACATTCTGATTTTTTTAAACATAGAATGCTTATTTATACTTCATTCATTATTTTGCACATCCCAAAGCCACTAAAACAAACGTGACCCTCGGCTGAAAGCAGCAAAATTGCATGTCCATCTATAAAACACTGTTTTGCTTGGGGCAATACATCTTGAGCAAGTGTATAGCAAATCTCAATGCATTTTAATATTAAAAATTTAAGCTTGGAGAATGGTCTTATCCGGTTCCCAGGCCCCCTTTGCAGCCCTCTGGGGAACATCTTTGCTAATGTATTGAAAATAAGTAATTGGGAAGGAAGTATGTATATATATAATAATATACATTACTAAATGGATAAAATATCTCCAAATACAGCCACGTCATACTTGATACATGTGCCTGACAGCAAAGCAGGCTGTCACTGAAATGGAATCATGTATATTTAATCCTGTCAGAGTTAGCCAAATCCTGCCTGACCAGTGCATCTTTCACTAAACTGCAAAATTCATAAGGAGAGGTGACTCCAGGGTCAATGTTTCCTTCTCCTGGCCCTTCTCCAGACTTGGGATACCGTTCTCGAGGTAGTGAGTCACCCTTTTCTTCCTATACATCTTAATTTTTGTTAAAATCAGTTACAGGTGGTGCTATGTAGCTCAGCCAGTGACTGAAAGTTCTGTGTCTGAAGCCATGATGTTTGTTTGATGTTCTTTTCCCCCAACACACAGGTTGTGAATTGAAGAAACACTGTAGAAACAACCTGTTGCAGCAACAGGAGCGTGCAATAGCAGTAGTTGTATCCAGAACTGTAATCCCTAATTTCTAGACACCCCTAAGAACATTTTTATGCACTAGAAGTTTCCAAGTCTCAGTTACTCAGAGCTATCAATCTTTTTTTGACCTCCCTCTGTTCATGCTCCAAGCAGACGAGAGCTTGGTTTTGTTCCCAAGCCTTGCCAAAGCTGTATAAATATGTTAATGTCATGCTGACCTAACCACATCTCCACGCCTTTTGGCCAGTTAGGAGACCATTTCATTTGCCAGGAAAGAAAGCGTGTACACACAGCTTTGTGCAGCATCTGGAGTTACTGTTAGGTATAACTGGTGAATGACCAGAACTCTTCTGTCCCACTTACTTTTCAGATTTTCCCTCTATTCTAGGTGACAGCTTGAGCTGTTAGGTACTGCCTTTGCAAGGAGCTGTTCAGCTTCTCTGTGTACTCAGCTCCCTTATTTGGCCCAGATAACATTACTGTATGCATAAAATCCTATTAAAATCACTTAGGAACCTATAATTTCTTAAGATTCTTCCCTTAAGTAGCTCACAATTTTTTTCTTTTTAATAAAATAGCTCTTCGGTTTGATTAACCAATACAAGAAGCCCCACAGTTCTGGAATTTTCACACCCTATCTTGAAACCCATAAATTCTTGTAAGGCACTACATTTCAATTCTGTTATTTTCCCAGATTCCTTCCTCCCTCCCACTGCCATGTGCATACATTTTATGCCACTCCTTTTTCTTGTCTGATTTGTGGAATGGCCTTGGATGGATGTCACCTCCTTCTCTATTTCGTTCTCTTAATTCAAATGTAATGAGCAAATAGTGCTGTCATTGTATTGAAGTTCAGCACACAGGGTCTTTAAGACTTGGCCTGCTCATACCACATTGCCCTCCTTCCTAATATTGACTTGTAATATTCGTATGTTAACAGTTGATGTACCTGCGCGTCACTTTTTGTCTAAAGGGAAAATAGAAGGATGAATTTTTCTTCCCCACCCCCCTTGTTTTTTTAATGAAAAAGGAGAAACCAACAGTTAAAAAAGGCATTGCACATATTTTGGACCAAACCCTGTTCACTTTATTCTCATTTGTATCTTCATTCACTTCTGACAGGTCCTTTCATGTTATTTGATGAGCAGTGTTTGAACTCTGTCAGTCACTACCTGGATTATTAGGTTAAGAATAGAAACAAATAATTATATTGCCATAAAGGTGTCTCTGCAGGGTTTCTTTAAGAAGTAGATTTCCTGATTAAAGCAACTCCTGGCTTCTTTTATTTTTGAAAGGCTTTAAGCAATCTGAAATGTTGCTTTGATTCACTCATGATAAGCAAGTACAAGCAGAAACGCTGCAGTACAGAGCTGCTTTTTATACTGTGGCTTTTTACAAAGGTTTAAATTACTAAGCCTAAATGAGCTTCTTAGAAAAGGAAGAATGCCTCTTGCTTGTCACAGCAACTGTCTTTTCTGCCTGCAGTAGGCAGGACATTGACCTCTACCTGAATAGCCCGAGGTAAGAGGAGTAGCCACTGGAAATTATTTATAACCTGACCAGCTCATTTAGTTTCATCCTCTGAGGCCCTCAGAGTTGAACTGACACAGCAATAATGGCCAACGAACTTTTGATCCAATTAATTGTTAATGAGAGGTTTGATTAGCAAATAAAGGGCCTATTAGGTTAGCTGATTGTCTTTCTTTTGCAATACCAGAGGTCAACATTTTTTTTTTACTGAAAGAAAAGTACACTGTGTACTCTGTGGTTAAATTAATCACATGCTCACAGGTGTTGAGTAAAGTTGATTCAGGAAAACAGTCAGCTTAGACATCTGTCTCTAACCAAGAGAATGCCATAGGTATTCCGCATTTTGTTTATGATTGTTTTTTCTTTGTTTTGCTGCTAATTCAATTGCCTCCACCTTTCTGTGCCTGCAAAATATTGCAGTAACCCAACCTTCTCCTTGTCCTGCTTTCCTCCAGACTCACCTTACATTGTCTTTTATTTTAATTACTCTGCCAGAATTCTCAGTCAGCTTCAGATTAATTAATTCTTCATATGTATTTAAAATCTCCTAGCATATATATGCAAAAATCATTCCAGTGTCGTTCTAGACCTGAAAATTTCCCTCTGAGTTATGACATGCTTCTCTAAAATTACAATGACTAAAGAGAAACACAAGATTAAGGATAAAACTGAACTACAAATGACACCTATGTAAATTAACAGTATTTTGATCTCAGTGCAGCCATGCTGGATTTATACTAGTATAAGTCTGTAAATCTGTCATTAACAAATTGATCCCTGTAGAGTAGTTTTTGTTGTATGAACATTTAATCTTCTTTCATATTATCAATAGTGCTTGGAAACAGAATGTTGCTCACTGTCTCTTCCTTCCAGCCTTCATGATATAGAGAAAGCTCTAATTAGAAGAACACTTTGGCTTGTTGTCAGGCTTTCAGATATTAAAAATCCAGAAAAGTGGTTGTCTCTTTTGAAGGGTGTGATTGTAGTCCTTTATTACATGATCACATTGTGTTTTTCTGTGATTCAACTGATGGGATGGATGGATGGATGGATGGATGGATGCATGCATGCATGCATGCATGCATGCTATCAAAAGCATCAAACCCTGAGTGTTTCTTTTCAGTCGTATTGCTCAATGAAAGCTCATTGCATGTTTACTGTGTGCTGTCCAAACTTTCACCACATGAGAGAAATGGTAATTTTGTGATGATGTATCCTGGTCATCATTGTAGTACAAAAGTACACAGCAAACATTATCAAAAGAAAAAAGCAATGCAGAATAGTGCAGCTATTTCTGTTGTGGCTGTTTGCTTTGTTCTGTCTTAATTTTTTTGTTGAGTGGTTTTTGATTTTTTTTTCTCTTATGGGAAAAGCTGATATGTAGAAACACTAACTTTATAGGTGTAGGCTGTCTCTTCTCAGAGACATGTTGCAACACCACCCAAACATTGATGTAAGGTCACGAATTGGAGTTTTGCTCTGGACTCTGCAGACTGAGGTTTGTAGCTCTCTCCCAGTTAGTGGAACTTCTGAATGGATGTTCTGACTGCTCAGCAGAAGGTAACAGCAAGGAACTGTGAAAAAGATTTTTGATGTTGATGGCAGCTTCAGCAGCTTGGTAGGCCACCTGGGCTACACTCATGCTCCAATTTTTGCATGTCTGTTTGCGTGCACGTGGCCTGGTTTGTCTGTATGGGCTCACTGTTCTCTAGCTGCCTACTAACAGAGCACGGCTCTTACCAATGTAAATGTGAGCACCCAGTAAATTTGCAAATCAGTGATCCATAAAATGAAGAGTACATAATGAGTAACCACCTGCAAGAAGTTTGCTTGAAATTACAAGACCCGCCTCATTAACAACCAGTATGACAAGAATAAGGTTTAATCCAGTTCTCTATGGCAGCTTTAACCACAAAACTTCCTGTAATCTTCTCTGATCCAGTAATTGCTTTGTATCACACAAGGTGAGGGTTAGGTAAGGTTCCTCATGCATGGAGGCCTTGGCTTTGCACAGGTTCTGCTTTTGCCTGGCTTTTTTAGGTTCACATATTTCAGTCATAATTCCTAGATCTTTGTAATGAATTAAGACTTAGATCTCATGTCTGTCATTAGCTGAACTAAAACCTTTTAGACCACTGCACAAGCCTCTATCATGTCTGACTGCAATCAGCAGTAGTGAGGTTTTGTCCTTTGCATAGAGACGTTCTCAGAGGTAAATGAGGCCTACGGTTTGCCAAGGGCTTTCACAGAACTATTTTTGACCTTCAAGTTGTACCTTAGGCCCTGGGAGCCCTGATTCTTTCCCAGCATCTGATGGGAATCTTCCTAGTTCCCTGACCTAATCAGCCAGAGCTCTTCTGTCTCCAGCTTTGTCAGACTAGCAAGATTTATCCTTTACTTTGGTGTCCTTCACTTCAGTCCTAATCCTGCTTTTAGTACCTAACTTCCCTTTATCCCCAGTCTTTCTGTTTGATCAATGTCTGTCTCTATTTCTGATCACTCTGATTGCTCTTTTTAGCTATAAATAGAAAATATTCTTTACCTGAAGTTATATGTGAAGCTTTACCCATGCGTGTCCAGGCAAAGCCACACAGGCATGAGTGCAGCTGTAGACATGCACCCAATGGTTCAGAATTCTTACAGCCATAAGTAACTGAAAACAGCCTTTAATAATGAAAAGTAGGATAATGCTATCAGCTTGATGTATAACAGACACACATTTTCTCTGGGACATAAAATTCTGGTTTTATGCATTCTGCATAATACCTCCCTTCGCACATGCCTCCAGTGTGTAAAAAAGACAGGCCAATAGGTTCAACCAGCAGAGTGACCTTGCACTTTGGATGGTAATTAAAAAGAAAATTGCAGAAACTAATTTTGTTTCCAGTGAAACTAATGGTGAAATCACCATCTGATTTGTCTGGGTAGGGAAATGCTCTGTAAAAATTACTAACCACATATAAAGATAGATAATGAAGACATATGTATTAAAAAGCATAATATGATAATGGAAATCCATTAGTAGTTGTGCAATAACACAGGTATGGATAATTGAAAATATCTAATTGAGTCTGAAAGATGCATTTCAAGATGAGCTGCCAGTTGAAATGGGGAATCGAAGAAATTGAGAAAGGAAATCTGTTTAAAACAGCAAGCTCTGAATCATTGTAAATTCTCAATGCATGAGATGTGACATGGCCATCAGAGCTCATGACGAGATCAGTGGGATAAAAGGGAGTAAAGTATGCAAAGCAGGCACAGCTGTTGTGCTATGTTTGGACCACCTTCATCTCAAACCATATCAGAGCTGCTTTAAGGAATGTTTGGTAAGTGTTTTTGGATGGCTAAAACGAGAAGCCTGGAGGGCCTTGGAATCTGAAAACCTTATGAAGTCACATTACTGACACAGCATTTCCTGTGACGAAGTCTCCGTCACAGACTTCCCACATTAATCTCTGTGCTTCAGACCTCATTTAACTTCACTTCAAATTGAGTCTGTTTTTGACACACTCCTCCACCTGTCACTTTTTTTTGGCCCACTGTTTTTTAAAGTGCTAAATAAACATCTGGTATTAGAGAAAGCTAATATCTAGAAAGGCTGAAAATAATTTTAAAAAGAGAAGGGAATCACTATTGCAAAGTTATTTTGTTTACAAGATAGCCAAAAACTGAATGACATAAAAGTTGTGTCTGTGCTAATAAAAGAAGCATAGTTAGCTCTCTAGTTTTTGATTGACATAATTCCTGTTATCTGCTTGTGGCTGTATATTGCACTGATACAAATCATTAACGCTTTCTCTCCCTCACAGAATAGTTTTATTCTTTTTCAGATCAAAGTGACCAGTGTTTCTACCTTTCAGTCTCAGGCTTTGTGAAAATGTTGACTACAAGCAAAAAGACCATTAAATTCCATCTCCACTTCATAGGTCACTGTAGCAGATTCCTTGCATGTGGTATCATCATAATTTTTAAAACAATAAGACTCAGAAAAAATAACGCAGAAGTAAGTGTGATATATTCTGTTTAAATTACTGATTTGTTATTAAAATTTGTTTCGGATTTCCCTAGCCATCCTTTAAAGTGATATAATCTCATAATTAAAATGTCTAATTTATTTCCTTGTGTTCCCAATGTTGTTGAAATTGGCCAGTGCTACTCTAGATGCCAAATCTCTAACAGACTCCAAAGAAACAAAATAGTTTGTCTGGTTTTATTTTCAATTATCATTATGCTAATAGAAAAAACGTTTGACCTAAGATCAGAGAATAATCCCATTACAAAACAAATTCAGTGGGTAAATGCAAGAGTGATTTATAGAAATCAATGTTGGAAATATAGATATTTAAAAAAAAAAAAAAAAAAAAAAAAAGAGTTTCATTTATATAAAGAACAGAACCTGATAATGAGTGATTTATGTTTGGACCAGTTCCAGTAACTTCTCAATCCATGGGAGAGTTTCCAACCTACTGAGAGGATGAAATGAGAGGTCTTTTGAAGGGAAATGAAAGATATACTGTGTTATTTATGAGAAGAAAAGGGGATGGAAGGACCAGTACATATTTCATGTAGGCATTGTAGTGTACAGGGTGTACACACCTCACAATGTTTTTCCTCAGTCTTTTCAAAGCCACAGATGAGCAGATTCACAGACAACTGGAGACTTGATTACACAGATTACAGTGTGAAAATAACATGTTTTGGCTGTTATCACATATGGCTAAACATGAGCTATAGGAGAATAGACACCAGGCTGATACACAGTGGTATATTTGGAATCACAGTAACCTCTTGATGCCTTGATAGAAGGTGATTCTTTGGACTCTCTATGGATGAAATACTTTCCCTCCTGAACTAATATAATAGTAACTGACTCATTACTCTCTGAGATTTTCAGGAAGTTGTGAATTATATGGAGAAGAGGTTATTCACAAAGGCTAATTCCCATACTCCCTCAGTGTAAGCAAGGAAGCATCCCTGAAGGAACCATCAGAGTTAGGTCCTAAGTTTAGATGTGCAAAAACACTTCCTTGAAAAACATCTCTACCTACTCAGATTGGAAAGTTTCTTTATGAAGAAAAACCCCACAAGTCTAATGCACATCCTTGTGGATGACCCTCAATGACAGCACAAAAATGCAGATGAAACAATTATTCCCAATGCTTTCAAGTTTTATTATTTATATGAACAAAAAAATGTTTGAGATATTAAAACTTCATGTTGATCATCCAGCCCTTTGATTCTTACGAAATTTCGTTCTGTGGGCATGTGGTCAAAACCAGACACTTGTAAAATACAAAGATGCAATACACCTAAGAAATGAATAAACATCTTTTAATCTTTTTATTTTATCATTTGTCGCTACAACATGGAATTTTGCACCCTGAAAAATTCTACTGCTCTCCAATTTATTGAATGTTCACTTGATATTTCTCTCCTGATGTGAGAAGAGATCCATATTCATATTTATTTTGCTCTAAATTAGCTACTCGCTTATTGACCCTAAATAGTTATCATCTCAGCTGGAAATATATTAGAGTTCTAGTTGCCAAACAAATATTCAGCAAAAGATGAATAAAAGCATATGGGGAGGAAAAACCCACAAAGTTTTCTCTGCCAATATAATGGAAGGCATTCTGGCGGACAGCCATCTGCACCCGCTGAACAGAGGGATCCTGGGATGACATTGATCGATTTAACAGTAGGAAGGTATTAATGATATTCAGCACTGATGGCTGAGCCACTTCACACTCATTTGCATTTCCATTCATCATCTCAGCATTTATCATTATGAGGCGAATGCCAGAACTAATTAAAGTCTGGGCTAACAGGGTGACATGGGAGTCCAGCCGCTACTTATACTGAGGAAATATGGGAAACTTTCCAGCAGGAAGTAGACCAACCTTACACCAAACCCAATTAACTTAATTCCTAACTAAACCATTTGAGGGTCCTTCATTTGAATAAACTAAAAAGCTGGGATTGAAGTTATACCATGTCTTTTTCTCCTTGTGCTCTAGTAGCTTCATGACTTAATAACATTGTCTGATGTAGACAATGGGGAGATTTCCTTAATGTGTTTCCACTCCTCCTCAGCCATCCCCTCCGAATTTTGTCATAGGAAGCAGAGATACTATTTTGGGTTCTGCAATAAAAATTAGGTTTTAAACCTAAATTATACCATAATTTGGTCCTGAAGAGACATAAAAAGTGTTGTGGATATCCCAGTAAGAAAAAAAAAAAAAGAAGACACTCAAAAGCTGGAATACACAGAAATCTATTGTTTATGTAATAAGGTGATTAAATTACCTCTTAAAAGAGAAATAAAAGTTATTTTAATTTGTTTTTCAGGACAAAAGTATGAAATATTTCTTCTCTTCTGGTGAAGAGTTTCTTGGCATATTCTCACAAACTGTTCTATTAACTGCATTGAGGCAACGTGTGAGCAAAGTGACCAGCATATGTCTTGGAAAGTTTTGGGTTCAAGAATCTCCTTGCTGAGAGCTGGGAATAGTCATAAGGATATATTTTATCAAATTCCACTTAGGTGAGGTCTCTAGTACCTTTAGGCTCCTTTGAAATTTCCAAACAGAAACAACAAATGTGATAGGAGAAAGATGTAGTAGCACAGAAAAATATAGAAAATCTTTGAAAGTGAATTGTTACTTTTACATTTTCAATTTCTTTTCCAAATATAAGTAGAAAAGTAATCTTTTCAAAAGTGGATCTTAGTAAACATTATCTTTACTAATGGTTCTATATGCTGTTTTATATTTCAAAGCAATATTTTATTTTTCTTTCTACAAGCATAAAGAGACATTTGATCTAGGCTCTGGGTGACATGGTATCATTTCATTGCCCAAGGAATTTCTCTATTAGTAAAACAAATACATACTACCAGGTCAAATATCTAGTTCCCACGTCCACAATGAAAACTCCTCAGTTTTCTGCCAAAGACACTCTTAGGATAAAATATGCCTTTTACTCTCTTTTGCAAAAACATTAATGGTTTGAAAAGAGACGCAACATCTTTGTCTAGTGACATCCCTCCACGCATACCCACATATACAAAAAAAGGCCTTGCTTCCATGGGAAAGGCTGGGTCTCTCCAATGATGCTTCAAAACAGTCAAGATTCATAGATTAAAATCAAGTTTTTATAAACCCTTTAGAAATGAAATGAGAAGAGTAGTGAGCCTGTAGTCTTGGCGAATCTTGGTGAATCGCCTTCTAAGAGGAAACAGCCTTTGGTCATACTGAGTTTTTAGTGATTTCATTGCATAGATTCATCTGGAATGCATAAAAGTCAGACAGGCATAGATGAACTCCTCAGACTCTTTTTACCAGACGTTCATGAAAAATATAGGCATTTTATGAAAGCAGAATGAAGATATGCAGGAGATAATTTTCATTTTCTTTTCAGGCTGGCCAATTTTAATTTAGTCCTCCTTTGTGGTAACAGCTTTGTCCTCTTCCTGACATATATTTCTGATCCATTCACATGGCCGGGCAGTGTGTAGCCTGTAAAAAAGATCAATGAACAATGAAGGGTTAGATTATATTGACTTAATGTTGATTAGTTTACACTGAGTTGTCTGCTGCAAAAGATGTCAGAGTTTTGTAGTTCATTAGCTCCCATCAATTGAACACTGGCTTAAATTAGTACATGAGGCTCTTCTTTTCTGTAATGTAATTTCTACTTGCATATCATGCTTAGTTTTCCTGCCTGTACTTTCACGTGATGGCTGTTACAACATTTTTCTCCATGAGAGAAAATGGAAAGAAAGAGTCTGAAATTATGAGAATGATTGCCAGGTGAGTCCCTGCTCATTTCACCTTGGGAAGTTATCCCGCTTGCTATGATCAGTGAGATCTCTGACACCAGTTGTATCAAAAGTGTTATTCACCTGCAACATGTCTTGTAATCATGCTGGGAAATGACATCTCATAAATTAAAAACATATGACTTTTCTAAATGATACCCTTATAGTCACAAATTCAGTTGCAGCTTCTGGAATTTATGATCACGGACCCAAACAAATTTGGATTCCATAAAAATATTTGCTGTTATCAAAAAAGCATCAGAAATTTGTTTCTGAAACAACTGTAATAGATAGTGTTAATAATATCATTTTGTTATCTTTGAGGAGAGAAAAAGAGCACAGATTTAGAGTCATGAATGGCTGGGGTGGGAAGGGACCTCTGGAGGCCATCTGATCCAACCTCCTTGCTCAAGGAGCCCCACCTACAGCCCATTGCCCAGGATGGTGTCCAGGAAGATTTTGAGTATCTCTAAGGATGGAGATTACAATCTCTGTGGGCAACCTGAACCAGTGCTCAGTCACCCTCAGTGTAAAAAAAAAATTTCCTTTTGTTAAGGAACAAACAAGATAGAACAAGAACAGGTTTTGATACTTATTTTTGTCAAGCAGCAGGATATTTTCTACATGTTGGCCAACCTTCCAGCTGTGCTCTGTGGCAGGCTCCTTCCACCACCACTGCCACAGACTCTGAAATATGCTAGAAACGGATGGAGGTTGCTGCCAGAAATACAAAAATGTGTATTGCACAAAACTGATTTTGGCATGATTGATCCAAACTGGCAAAGGAATGACTACTTAAAAGAGGCCCTGTAGGAAGTAAAATAAGGCAAAGATTAAAGTTTGCACTTGAAAGTAAAACTATTTATAAGAGATTTCAAATTTTATATATCTGAGGTTTGATTCATAACTTCAATGTCATTAATTATCAGTTTGTAGAAATTAATTTTAGTCTGCTTGGAGCATCTTTGCCAAAATATTGTTGACATCTTTTGATTTGGTGTTCTGTGGAATATTTTGATTTCAACACGATTTAGTTTCACGATTAAAACAAATGCCAATATTTTGTTTCCTCTAAAATATCCAAATATTAACTTGAAATGATAAAAATAAAACTCCTTATGTTGCTAGATCTCTTGTGATTTTGAGCATAATTCTCAAAACCAACATTATTTCAAAATCGCCATTATCTAAACTAATTTTTGACCTTTCGGAAGTCTTAGTGTTGCTAAGAAAAGCGATACCATAGAAATATAGAATTGTAGTTTGATATGTGGGCTCCACACAAAGCATATCATCGTGTGCTCTCTCTTTGGAAAGGTTTTTGGGTTTTTTGGCCAAAATTCTAACAAGAAAACCATGCAAAAATGAATTACAATTAGGAAAAAAAAAGTCTCATGTAGAAAAGGAAAAATACATAAAAATTTGGAGTGATCATAATGATGTCTCTTAAACCTTCTTTTCCACTGCAATAATTTCAAGTAGTCAAGAAACTTTCCAAGTAATTGATGTAGGAAAAGTCTTACTCTATGCACCTGCTCACTTCATTACCATTCTTCTTGTTCTCTTCCACTCTGTTCTTCTGACTGCTAAGCTCATGGGCCAATACATGACAAAACTGCATGTGCTTATAATGCAGGGTAGAAATTATTTCTTAATAATACCCACACAGGCAAAAAGACACTAAACACAGAAACAAAAATATGTTGTCATCTAGAAGCCACCTTGATTTTAACTTCTTTGCTCAGTGATATGAATCAAATAAGACAACACAACATGAATTCTGGTCATCCTGAGAATGATGCATAATGGTTGTAGATAAAAAATTATTCTTGTTCTGCTTCTGTTTGTACATGAAAAATGAGTAAGAACTCTAATTTGGACATCTAAATCAAATTTGAAAAGAAAAGGAAAAAACAAAAACAGGGTATCAGGGATATTGGATTCAAAAGCTGATTACAACTTTTGAAATTAGGATTCAACTTCAAAGAATGCAGACTGTTATTTTCTTTTAACAAAAAGGGCTACTGTTTACTCTGTTTTAATACAAGCTTTACTGGGCAGTAAAGGTGCAATTTTTGGATGAATCATGTTTCTTGTAAAGCACCTTGAAAAGTATCACCTTTAAATGTCCAATAAGCCTCTGACACAACCAGAATAAAACTGGTGGTCAGTCTGATATTAACTACACTTGTGGCTGCTACATCAGTTAATCTCAAGATAAGCACAGAGTGTCTTGTCTCCTAGGAAAACATAATGACTATGTTAGTGAATTTATTAGGAGTTTTTTAAACAAGTATTTAAATGCCCAAGTACTGGGTTGCTTTTTGTAAATGTATTTAATTGGTACATGCAACTATAGGAAATAGTGGCATAGATAAATACATTCTTATAGAAAATGCAATAAAACTCAAAAAAATCATATGACATATCATACTGGTTTAATTTATTTATTTTAATTTAAATCCTTAACCAGTTAAATAAAATAAAGAGCTTATTTTATTAAAGGAGGCTTTTATAAAATACTCTAAATAAGCCTTTTTAGAGCTCTTCTAAAGTTAAGCTCATGGGACAAAGGACAGATTTGAGGCTTTTTTTAGGATAGTCATGAAGTGAATTTTCGTATGCGTTTTCAGGATCTGGCCATTTAAAAGGTTTCCATGGAGAAGTAATCAGAATTGTTCTGTGTGATGATATTTATTATTCATGGTCCTACTCTAGCAATAAAATAGCTAATAAAACAACCTTAGAGAAAGAAATATTGGAGCAGGCATTCTGTGACTCTCTTGTAGTGGATAAGGACTTCAGATTCACTTGTGACTCTATTCCTCACTGTGTTCATGGTTATGCATTTACAGGAACACATCATAAAGATTATTTTTTATCTCATTTTCATGTTCTTTTATCGAACATAACTACCATAACATAAACATGAAATATTTCCCTTCTGGAAAAGGGAAATATAGTCCAGTCCCAATAAAAATAAGCATAACAATCATTATCACTGTAAAACCAAACTTGCCAGATTGTCTGATAAGTGGTATGTCTTCTCAAAGAATGAAGCTGAAAATACTTCTGGAAAATACTGCATTCAAGTACTTGTGCAGTCACTAACTGTAGAAAGATGAGGTAATAATAAAAAAAAAAAGCCTGTCCCCTGGAAAAAGAAAAAGAAAAAGAAAAAGAAAAAGAAAAAGAAAAAGAAAAAGAAAAAGAGAAACAGAGAAAAAGAGAAAGAAAGAAGAAAGAAAGAAAGAAAGAAAGAAAGAAAGAAAGAAAGAAAGAAAGAAAGAAAGAAAGAAAGAAAGAAAGAAAGAAAGAAAAAGAAGGAAGGAAGGAAGGAAAGAAGGAAGGAAGGAAGGAAGGAAGGAAGGAAGGAAGAAAGAAAGAAAGAAAGAAAGAAAGAAAGAAAGAAAGAAAGAAAGAAAGAAAGAAAGAAAGAAAGAAAAGAAAGGAAGAAAGAAAGAGAAAATAAACAACTTCCGAGAACTTGTTTTCCCTAGCTCCTTTCTTATGATAAGGGAACAGTTTTGTGAACACTGTCAGCCTTATGCCATATGTTCCAGGAAACTAGGGACCCTTGAAGAAGAAGAGGCTCTTGAATTATTGATCAATGATTAGCAAATGCAATCGAAATTGTAGACTTGACGTTGTGCAGGGATTCATAATTTATGAGTGGACAAAATAGTAGGTAGCAGAGGTAGTGGTAGGTGATTTCAGCCCCCATATTGATTACTTAAAACAACAGGAGGTAAGTGTAGTGTGACAGACAGAACAAAAACTGACAGCTCACTGCCTGTCCATCACTACAGACTGAGCACTGAGGGAATAAAGCTTACTGTAGAAGCAAATACATTTCTATTGTGTGTCTTTGATCATTATGCTGTTCCACTAGACCAAAGGACATATTTGTTTATAATTTATGTATTCCCTTACTATAAAAGATTGATAGCATCCTATTAGATACCGTAGTATCTAAATATCTAGATAGTTTGTACCTGTAACAGCTTGAGAAGCAATATTGTGGAACATTTGCATAGTCTATCAGCAAAGGTAAAAACCTGGGAATGGAAAGAAGACGAGGTGTGTCTGGCACCAGCCTAGACATCAGCTCTCTTTTCCACACTTTGCTGTGCTCTGCCAACTCTTCTTGGGCTGGTGTAAGTCTTCCTTACAGGTCAGCTCTTGAGAATACTACCTCAGAAACAGACCCATCCTCTCAAGAAAAAAGCTGCTTCCACCTGTAGTTTTATGGGTTGGTGAAAGAGGAATAAATGGGGAGAGGAGGCATCCAGTCTCCAGCTCACAACTGAGTGATCATTTCCGCAGCCAAGTAAGCAATCTCTGTGTGTATCAACAGAGGGAAACTTCATCCCTGAAGAGCTGGAAGAAGTCTGTGACTGCACCAAGTGATTTGGGGACACTGAGGAGGGTGCTGGGGCTTTTTGCAGGTAGCTGACAGCATATTTGTTTGGAATTGTGCTGCTACAAAACCAATTCAAAGACACATGGCCTGCTTGTGGTCCTCTGATGCTTCACAACAGGGAGGGGCATGTCTGAACAGTTATATTCTCTTTTCTACTCCTACTATAAGTCAGCATGACCCCAAAAATTATGCAACAGCTTCACTAAAAATAAACAAACAAAGAAACAGTCAAACAAATATTTTAAAGGGGAAAAATAAAGTAAAAAACCCCAGAAAACTGGTTTGAACAACAGGGAGCCAAGAAACAGAAGAGCAGAAATTTCCAGTGTTAGGACCGCAGCTAGAGAAGAACAGATATCTGTGAAGAGCCAGGATGTGGACACAAGATCAAGCTGACTGTCCACAATCAGGAGCATACAGAGGAAAGTGGACATTTTGAATTAATTATTTAAATCACAGAAAACTGGTTGATAATTCAAGGGAGGCTGAGTGATGAATGTTGGATGGGACCTGTATCTAAAGATGTTTACCAACAGTTGGTTTTCAAATTTATTTTGGTTAATATGCTCTGTTGAAAGATTTTTAAGAAAAATAAGGCCTATTTCTCAGCTGGAGCAAATTAAGACAGCACACAGGGGTTCACGTAAGTAGATAATTTGCCATGATGAATTACCTTCAAATATCATGAAATTTCAATGTTTTTATGTAAACAACACCCCACAGTGTAACCTCTTAATCCAAATCATCACTGGGGTAATGACCATGAAAATGGGTTTTATGCAAGAGAAACCACCTAGTTCTGATGAGAAATACTTTTGCCTTTAATGACAACAATACTTTTAGCTGGAGGAAGCACCAGAAAATGTGGAAAGAATGAGTAGATTACTCAAGCGACAAAAGTTATCCAGGAAAGTCGTCAAGGGAGAAAAGGTACCTCTCTGTGTGCTCATAGAGAAAACTGCTAGCAGGAAAGAGACAATCCCTGGTCCTAGCAACTGTATTTTTTTCACAGCAGCTGGCAGAATAGCTTCCCACTTCTCTGCCTCAAGTATAGCTTAAAAAATTCCACTTCACTTCAACTCTGCACATTTGTGACGCTCCTAATGCCTTTTGGAAGCAGGAGATTTAACCATTTTTGTTAATCTTGATCACACATCTTCCAAGGAAAAGCCATAAAATTAGAGAAGTCTGTGACTATAGATTTAAATTAATACAACTTTAAATGAATACAACTTGATATGAAATACTTTTATAAGAACAAACATAACATCCTACATTGTACCCTTTTTGTTCTGTGTATAGTGGCACTGGGAATGATGCAGTGTCAGGATTTCTATATCTTCATACAGATAATAAACTTCCCCATAAGATGTATTGCATGAGTTTGGCAGCTGCTTCAAAATCGTTATTATTTGTAGAGTAAATGAGTTTTCATGGTTTGGCTGGTTTGGGTTTTTTATTTTCCCATAGGAAACTGAGGATAAACAAAATGAAGTGTCATAAAGGTAATGTGAAATGATTTATAATTATTTCTGATAAACATTGCATACCTGAAGCTGCATGAAGTTCCTTCTGCCTCTCCTCTTGACTGATTATAGTCTTCCCATCAGGCTGTATTTTCTTAGAGTACCACCTGCCTCTTGCCCCTCATAGGTCTCCAGTCTGTTTCACATGTTGACCATCTTCTCCCCTTGTCAAGTCTGCAACAATGATTCCTCATTCCTCAATGGTTTTCATTCAAAGTGGGGGAAAATGCCCTAAATCATGAGACCAGTTATTTTACATTGTGCTAGTCACCAAAGAAAGCATTACAGTGAATCAGAAGTTTACAGTAGTTTTGGTGAGACAGTAGAGTGATTTTTTCTATGGGTCTTATAACAGTAAGTGAATTAAGAACAAAATATTGACAATAAGTAAATTTAAGAGTAATATCTTTCCACAGTTAATAGAAAGGTGAAGCTCAATTAAAATCTCATCTTATTGTAATGTCATTAGATTTGAATTAATAACTGACAAGAAACATATTTTAAAAAATTTTCCTTCCCCCCTATTTTTTGTGGAGTATCAATGAGAAGATCAGCTTCCTTGAATGTTTATATGCTATTCAAAAGCAGTAACGAAACTTCTAATTTGTAGAATGAACACAGGGAATTCTTTATACCCACATAAAATTCCATATTCCTTCTCTGGAAGTGATGAGGGGCTGAGACTGGTTGAAGGTTATTTTTGCGTATCACATGATGGAGTCTCATAGATGAGTCACATGCTACTCTTTTTGTTTCCTGATTCAGTGAGTGAAAAGCACATCTAACAGAAATGCCACTGTGAGTGAGTTTGAACATTATGTGTTATGACTGTGGAGATGCATCACTGTGATGTTCTCTTCTTGCAAACAGTAGTTATGTGCATGTGTATCAACCAGAAACCAGAGAGGAATATAGGAATTGGAAGACAGAATTCCTTTCTCCAGAAGTTGTGGTGGACTTACTGGCTTGCTTGGTTTCCTCTGGTGATTGGGAGAGGAGGAAAAGTCGTGGAGGTGCAGCAAGAAAATTAGAGGCAAAGACAACTTTTTTCTGCCAAAAGGGTACCTCATCCTCAATGCAATAACAGCACAGACCCTGTGGTACAAAGGAATCTCAGAAGAGGTGACCATCCTTGTTTAAAGGAATGTCTATATAACAGGTGTCTGGAACTGTTTTTAATGTAAATATTTTAGCACAAAATTGGCAGCAATAGAGGAAAAACCAGATCACATTTATATGTATTTCCCACACATCTTTTGAGTGCATCAGAATATAATGTGATACTAACACTTTCAGAGGAGCAGGTCTGTCAGAGTGGTTTTCCTGTGAAGCAGAGAAGACTAAGTAACAGAAATATGACAGAATCACCAAAAGGGTAACACAGGAAGGGACCACAGGGTCCCACTCTGGTCCAACCTCTCTGCTCAAGCAGGGTCATCCTCAAGAAAATTGCACAGAATTGCATCCAGGTGGTTCTTTAATAACTCAGTGAAAGAGATTCCACAGCCTGTCCGGGCAACATATTCCAGTGTGTGTTCACCCACAAAGGAAAGTTCTTCCTCATATTCAGCTGGAACTTCCTGTGCATCAGTTGTTATTCGTAACTATTTTCAGAATCTCTTGAAATGAAACTATGAAGGTATTTTATTTGTCCTTTTTTGTTTTCCTTCAAGTCCATACCATTCCTGAAGTGTATATAAAAAAAATTGGCATTATAAGGATAATGTGTGTGTTCACAAATCTGTGGACTTATATGACCTGCATAAACCCACTGACTATTTAAAGTCCTAGGAGATGTTTTTGAAAAGAATTACAGTAGTTTAAGTAGGGTAAAAGAGTTAATCTCTGAAACAAAGCCAATCTGCCTGTGAATGTCCTGGTGCTTAGAATGCATGATAACCTAAAGGTATACAGATGAAGCAGCTGGCTAACTGTCAAGAAATTCTTTCACTCACTATTTAAAAGGGAGAAAATTATTTTCAGGTATACAAACTATCATAACATTTCCAGTTTGGGGCAGATCTGACCAGCACATAGAGTGAAAAAAGGAGCAACGACTTTTCTCCACAAGTCATCAAAGTACTTACAATTTTTTTGAGGAGAAGCTAAATCATGTATTTAGAAGTGTAGGACCAGGCATCTTGACAGAATCTGGTGATTTGCATAAAACACATAAAGCATTTTAGTGGTTTGCAAGGGTTTTGATAAAAGGAAGATATCATCAGCATTTTATGTTACTTAAAATTTGTGTTCAACAATATATTTAATTAATCTCTGTATATTAATATAAAATCCTGTGTTTGTACAAATGTACTTTTTTCCCCAAGAATGAAGAAAAATTCTATTTAAGTTCTGCTTGACGACTAGAAATCAGGACAGAAGCTTTATTAAGCTGATCAGAAAAACATCTCTCAGAGAAGTATTCCTGAAAGATTTACTTCATTCAATATATCACTTCTTTATTTATAGAAATAAATTCTGATCATATAAGTTGAGTGAAAGTACTGATTTTGAAATTGTTTATTATTTTGGACAAACACTATAATAAAGCAGTAGAGAAATCTTTACTGTGTTCATAAGACAAGTCTGTTAGTGTGTAGAACAAAATAGCACCTATGGGAAATTAAAAGTATGTCTAAAAGGAGAAACTTTTGCTAAAAATAAGGGTCTCCTTAACTGGGGGAAGCTTTCCAGGGTACCTAACATTAGAAAACTTATGTTTTTATTGAAGTGAGAGTCACAGTGACTTTAAAATTATTTCAACCTTGTGAAACAGGACACTAATCCAGATGAGGTGTTCAAATATCATATGATGTAAATACAGGGTTTTGTGTCTCCTGAAAGTACCTAGAATTTCACACTCCCTTATTTTGACTCTTGCACATTCTTCCTGGCTATTCCTTTGTTTTTCAGTCTAGAAGTGAACCTTTTCTTTGAAAGGCCTATGTTGAGATGCCCACTTTTATATTGAAGTGCAGGCATTTTAACCTGTAATAAACATGAACCAGAAACAGACTAAGAGCTTGCTAAAGCACTTTACATCAACCCCACCATCCCAAACCCTGATAGTTTGAGAGTGAGAACTAATTGACTCTGCTGAAATCTTTACTTCCTTTCATTAAGAGCGTTAAAACCTCTGCTTTTTAATTCTATTCTGCACAGTACAAACTGCAAGAAAGAGTCTCAACTCAAACACTTGAGATGCATCCCATTATTTCTGTGGTTATTTTGAGAGGGGGGTTATATAAAACACACTCCTTTTCAGTGCAGAAGTGAAGAAATAAACATTTTATATTTTTCTTAATCATCTCAGTATGAATAATAACAAAAGTAAGATTAAAAGGAGGGATGTAGAGAAAGAAGGGGAATAAAAACTGAAAAGTAATTTTTCAATCACAGTTATGCATGTTTCAGAAACTGAGCTTCAAGGGAAAATAAAATAAACAAATTGTTAGTGTTTTTCAAAATCTCACATGGCAAACTTTCCTGGATATTATTGTTAACAATGCTGATCTCTCTTTTCTACTGGGGATGAAAACAGGCATGACCCACCCTGGGGTAATTTTAACTAAAGGGCACCACTTGAGAATTCACTTAATAATCTCAGTCTCAAGTCCTTCAGCCAACACCAGTCACCTTGTAATGAGTATTTGCTTCACAATAATCTCCCTTTTCCCGAAAAATGGTATAAATGGAATTACAACACAATTGCCTCCTTTTATCTGATGAATGTGAAGCAGCAATATTGTGTTAGCAGGCCTTTTTGGAAGATATATTGGACTTTAATAAAATTTGATCAATGCATTTAAGTCAAATTGAATTATATGTAAGTGGATAGGGTTGACATATGTTTCAATATCTGCAAGTGATACATTATTCTCCAGTGAGCATAAAATTTAATGAAATATAAATACCCATTAATCCTCATGTTTCAACCAATCAGTCACCGTTGCTCCTGCCTGCTGTTAGCAGAAGCAGGCCCAGAAAGTCATCTGTTTTATCTAAGCAGGAGCTCCAAACTGGAAAGACATCAGAAAGGCTGGGGAAGTGAGAAGGCACAGAATAGGGAAAAATGTGCCAGCACTTTTATTGTTCCATGCTTTCCGAAATATAACAATGTAGTGCTCAATTCTCTCTTAATCAGAATCTAAATATGAAAGTATTAATTTGTTACCTTTCAAATTGGAATTCCAAGGGAAAACATATTCTCACAACTTTTGTTTTTTTTAAATAAAATCTTGTCCCATTCTTTACTTAATTTTTTAATAGTTGACTCATTATGGCATACTTTGCATATTTTGCAAAGATAATCTGAAAGAATTACTAATTCCACAGACCGAGAACATATTCTCCTGCAATCATCAGTAGTACAAGCAATCCAGTCGAGGTAAACTTTGAGAACTGTACTACTGAAAGCATGAGACAGTGTGCTGCAGTCTAAATAATAAATAATTTTGACACTCAATTATCACATTTTATATAATATTTCCAAATATACAGTTGTAGTTCAAAATAATTTATAACTTTGTAAGAAAAAGGCAAAGAGATTGGTGGTAAAATGCACGAACTCAAATTAAAAAAAAATCACATGGTCTTAACTCGGACTTTTCAGATGATAGTTTTGTCAGTAAAATCAGAAAAAATTAAATACATTGCATACAAGCATAATTTTGAGGTAAGCACCAAACCAAATCTTTTCCCAGAATAATTATGTATTACATTCAACAAAATTATATGTAAAGTGAATTTCGGAGTGACCAGTTTAATTTCAGGACTGTATATCTATCTATAGGAATATACTTCTGATGTAGGAATATCTCCTGTGACACAGGGTGATATGGCCTCCTATACCACAGGCTGTGTGTGAGAGGAGGAGCTGCAGACTCCTTGGCCGAGTTTTCTGAATTTGATATGAACAGTAATTTGCCATAACTCCTACTTTTGCTTTTGCAAAGGACATGTGAACAAACCAAATCATTCTCATGAAAAATATATTAGCCAATTCTTATGTATCAAAGGTTCTCTTCCCAGACTTAAGGAGTTAAATCACAGAATTTGTCCAAATATAAGTTGCATGACTTTCACTAACATTCTCTATAGCATTATCCTTTTTTTAATTATTGACCTGGTAGTAATTTACTTTTTACTATTGCAGTGTGTATTTCATCTAAAAAAACCTATCCTGTAGAGAGAGATACAGTGTATTATTGTCTTGCATTACTCTTGTAATCAATGTATTGTACTTTTAAACTATCTGCTATTCAGAGACTTCTATCATGCAGAGTTGTCCATGCTTAGGCCATTTGCCCTTCCTCCCACTCTGAAAGCCTGCATGCAACTAGAAAAATCTGTCATTTCTGCAATGCTGCATAGGAATGTTCCTGCCACAGGGAACCCTCAAAAGGGCTTTGAAATGATGATGTTCTACTAGAAAACCACAGAGCATTCAGAAGCCTGAAGATCAATTTGCCATCTTATTATAGCTTGATTCCTGCATTTGATCTATAGTAGGGATGAAAAAGTGAAATAAGGCAATACTAAAAGGAATAAAGGATTGAAGGAAATAACACACTGGAATTTCTAGGTTGCTTTCTCATTTTAGGTAAATATAGCACATAATGCAGGAGTGAGAGTATCTTTCATAGCATGTGAGGATAAATATGTTGCACATTATGCTGATAAAATTTTGATGTGTCATCATGATAATTTTGGGAGACAAGTTGGGTGTGTTGAAATTTTGGTCCTTGTAGCAGAACACCCTGGAATATCACAGTACTTGAATGACTGATATTTTCAGCAATTCAGTTGTTTTAACACTTATTTGTGCTGACGTACAAGAAATATTTGGCACCAGTTTGGATCAAACCACATGGATAAGTATTTAGAGAAACAAGATGAAAGAAAATGTCTCTACTGCAGAGACCCAAGAGGAGTGATTACCTGTATTTCTTGCCAAGTTTGAAGACCTCTCTCTTCAGCCTTTTGCATCCTACAGGGTCTAGACATCAAATGCCAGACTGTGGCTATATTCATGATGGTTGGTTTCAGAATTATGTGGTCAAACAACGACTGAGGACAATGTGTTTCAAGTGAATATGTTTCAAAATATAGCTAACGTAGCTGTAGAAGAGCTATAAAAATAACTAAGGACGAGTCAGCTCTTTTGGAAGCTCTCTGTCTCTTCCAGTATAACACAGCTATGAGCTGAGGCCCACAGCTGGTGAATTTTTCCAAACTCACCGATGGTTTTGCATGGCCTTGAGCACTGGGTGCTCAGTTCAGCACAGCACAGCTTCAAACACAGCTGTGCCACAAAATGACCACCTGGCTGTATTTGTCATTGTCCCTTCCTTTTCCTGATGCATCTGCTCCTGACTGTAAAGTGACTACACTGCGAAGGTCTTGAACACCAATTTTTATTATAAGCTTTTTTCTTTCAGGTTTCTGCAATTTTAGCCTTTTGAGAAATGTATCCATTGTCTCTATTCTTTTTACTGAGCAGGTTATAGCTTACATTTGATTACAATCTTGATGACACATCCTCAGAGAAATCTAGGCCAATTTGGGGTACCATTGCAAAGATTCTATGATTTTGGTAGGCCCTTGATATGTATAGTTGCATTGCAGTTTTTGTTAATAAATCAAAGCCTATGAGGGGGGTGCACACAGATACATACAGAGACTTATTATTGTTCCTTTTAAACATTCAACACTCTCAGGTACAAAATTGCAAAATATATCCTGGATATTAATTGTAACAGAGAGAATACTCTAGCTAGTACAAAACATATTGCTGGGCAGAACACTGACTTTTTATTAATGTTATTCCTCTCATTTCTGTACCAGGAATCACAAGAACCCCATAGAAAGTGTTTGCTACTGACTGTAGTGTAATTGTTATTATGTGCTTTGTGATATGTCAGTGAAGCAGTGAAACATGTCTATGAAATTCAATGTTTTAGAGGTTTTATTTTAGTTCCCAGTGTGTTTTATATGAATGTTATGCTGCCATTTCTGCAGCGTGAAATGTGTATGAACAGAAGTTAGCTATATGGTGATTCTTTCTAGTAAAAAGCAATTATCAGAGGGATTAAAAAGCTGTCTCAAGATGTGGTGTGCTTAACTGCAAAGCATGTTCTAGTTAAAACCAGTGCCACTTTAAGTTTTAACTTAGAAGGAGCCAAAGTTCTCTAATGAAGTATTAAAAACTATTATGGAATCGGTTTTCTTTTCAAAAAGTTCTTTTGCATAATTTAAAAAAAAGGCAAAGAATATCACTTGATTTTACTCTAGGGCAAAAAGAAAGGGCAAAAAGATTGCATGTGAAATTATTCAGAGACATGTAAATATGAGGATAATTTTAATGAGCAATGAAACTTTCTAGTCAAGGCTATGGTCACCAAAGAGGTACGAAAAATGAATTTCTAGCATGATGAGGAAGTAAAATACAATAAAGAAAAATTAAATTACCATGGTAAACCAGATCAAGATCCCTTAAAGAGAATAAGTATTTTTCTACTGTTAAGGAAACACTTTAAATCAGAGCCAGAGAAAGAAAATATACATAAACCAGAATATACATAACTAGAATAACTGTAAGAACAATCCTATTAGTTATAGAAAAGTTATTAAAGGAAAATTAAGGAGAATTTTAAAGCCAGTAGTTAGGGGGAAGATTTATCTGTTAAACTTAAATGCCTCTGAGCTGGAATTAGATTCAGAGGCACTTTTCATTTGCATTGTCTTTAGTTACCTTAATCTCATACTAAATGCAGGAGGACATAGAATCCATCTTTCATGATTTTTAAAAAATAGATTTGCTTGAAATGTATCTCTGTAGGCAGCACCCCAATGGTAGAACTCATGATAAAGGCATGTGGTACAGCTTCCTCCACCAATAACCATGGTATGTTATCTGGGTAACAATATCCAAACTTTTCTCAGCAGTTGCCACAGAGTTGCCTGACTTACTGGCCCAGTGGATTTTCTCTTTCTACAGATTATAGTGGCAAACTAAAGGCTGTAGTCAAAATTAAATTGCAAGACAAGTAGAAATCACTGGATAAACTGTCAGCTGCAGTAGAACACAAATGGAAGGTCAAGCAGAAACATATCTGTCTACGCAGTGTGACAGACCTCTAAAAGTTACTTGAGTTTTGGGCAGATGGTTAAAATATGACAAGTAATTGTCATTCTAAACATACAGAAAATATATTTTTTGTTATCTCCTCACAGCTATAATGACTCATTTTTTAAATTGCAATGTGAGCATCACTACTATTGCCACAGTCAAAATAAACTCAATGCTAACAGTTTATGTACCCTTTTACCAAAAATTTGCTCTACATACTGTGCTCAGATCTTGGGGGACTATGCCCCACAGGTGAGGCCACTGCCCTGCCTATACTATGGTCACCTTAGCTCCTGACTCATTCTCTTCTGAAACAATCCCACTCCTGTTGCTTGCTGAAAATTTCATCTAGACACTGCCTACCAAGTAGATTTAGTTGGTAATCTCTTGCAAAATAGTGGGAATTATCTGTGGAAATAGACTTGTTCTGGCAGAAGAGGTTTGCTCACACTGTGGTGAATTTCGGGGATGGGGAGTATATGCATGTTTAAAGTCAGAGAGCAAGTTCTAGTACTGGCTTAAGTATCCCTGAGACTGTGTTCCTTTGTGAGATGGTTGTGACTGTTCTCATAGATAACTGATGTGGTAGGAATCCACAGCTGTAGGTGAAGCAGTTGGACACCTTTACTAGAGGCAGTGTTTGAAACAAATGAGTTGCATATACAGAATAAACTTGACCCAAAGATGATGAATTCTCTGATGTTTAGGGTACTTGTGACAAAAGAAAGTGAATTTCACAGCACTATACTTGTTCTAGGAAAGCAGAGCTTGAAGATTTGGATATGGATATGTTTGCTATATCGTGGGATGGAGATTTGGGGTTCTTCTTTGGGGTTTTTTTGCACAAAATGCAAAGGTCATGGGCTCAATTTGTTGAACTGAATTATTGTGCAATCCTGAAAACTTAAGTGGAGCATAATAACTTTCTTGCCCAACTTTAAGTCCTTAATTACCTTGGCCCTGAAATTATGGGTGTGGCAACACCTAATTAGTCTGAAAAATCAGTGCCTGTATAGTACCTCTGTAAACACCAATCATACATTGCTTAATTATAAGCCTGCATTTTCTTCTACAGCACAAATAATTAAGATTCAACTAATTGAATAGAGACTGAGGGTTTGTTTCTATTTTCATAGAAGCCAATGATAAGCATCCAATAATGAGCCTTAGCCACCAAAATCAAGAAATAATTTCTTTTCCAAGTAAGATATGAAGAGTGAGGTCCCCATTAGGTTTCATATACAAAAATTGTCTCATTGGTCATCCAGTATTGAGAACTTCTGTACTTATTTTGATTAATTACTTAAAAAATACCTAGACTGTAGCCATAGGCTATGCAAGTATGTATTTCTTCAATCCCCAGTCCTGTTTTCCCATTCATCCTTAGATCCCCTGGCTAATATCTTGTTGAGTTTCTTCTGAAGATAATAAGGGTAGTTATGGTTGGAATAGTCCTTTCAAAAATTAAGTAAAGGCTGGTTGAAGTTGATGTTTAATATTAAATTTAAAGGAAAAAAGCCAAAGTAATATGTAAAATTAAAGTTAAATAATAGAATGATAAGCAAACTGATCTAAAAAAGTAACTGGTTTGCTGCATTTCTCTCTCTCTGACAGTATTTCTTTCTGCATTGTTTGTCCTGAAAAGAAATGTTAGGGATGTAAATCTTTACAGTAGCTGGCTTTCCCCACATATTTGCAACTGCCAGGGCAATAAATTTTAAGCAAAGAAATGTACTGATGGATTGGAAGATAAAGGGACTTGATTTATACTGTCAAACTCTTTAATGTTATGGCTTGGCAGCATTACCACATTGATAAATTTAAGAAAAATCTGGCTTTGTAATAAGAATGAGTTGATTTAATATCACCTAGAACATACATCAATGTTTGTTCATACATTACTATTGAGAATGGACAAATAAAGGGAACTCCCATAGATATTTTACACTATATTGTATATTTGACATTATATAATATATTTTACTGCATCACAAGCACATACTAAAAGAACTGGAAATTTGTGGCAGAAGTGTAGGAAGGAAAAGGTATCAACAAACGCCAAATTCAAAGGAATAGACTCCTTAAAACTACTGCACTCTGTATAGTTACTGCAGAGCATTTCTGTCCCCCACCTCGTTCATATTTCTGCCTTTTACTGGGTGCTGTCAAATGCTTCATACTGTTAAAATACTGCTTTAATGTACCACTGTAAAGATATATTTGAACTTATAATATTTTTTATATTAGTAATGAATTGGATAAGTATGATATTGTGAGAACTGGAGTAACCTTATATAGCCTATGAATAGTTTTATGAGTGCATGATGTAAAGTAGGTTTGCTGTAATTTTACAGGAGTTAGAATTTTGGTTGATAAAAGTTGACCATTTAGGTGGAATGTCTGTGGAATTAGGAACAGTTTTGAATTAGTACCACACAACAGTCTGAAAAAAATTTGCATGATATAGCTTCAATAATGCAAACATAAAATGGTGCAACATGATGGAACAAAGAATTCCAAAAATTACCTGTCAGCACGGAAGTGAAAGTAGTATGTTTCTGCTGGGATTCTAAGGGATTATTTCTTGCAGATACTTTATTTTAGCATCTGCAATTAAATATAAATTAAAAATGTGGATAAACCTTACATACGACATGTAATGGTAGACAGGAGACCATAGGCAGTAATTCAGACATTCAGCTTATTCAATGATGAATGGACATATTCAGTTCATTGGTTCATTCATACAAAAATGTGTTTTAACACAGAGTCAGACTTCTATACTGCTTTTAAAAGAATTTTCTACCTGAACAAAGGTTTTCTTCCAGAACAGGCAGAAAAAATTTAGGTTTTCTAGCAGAAAAAGAAGGTCATTGTGAACACCATCAGTATGTCAAAAGATGGTAAGATGACATTTAAATACCCTGGCAGAGTAGTAGCAATAGAAAATAATGACTCCTCTGGATAGCATAATGATGATACTGACTGTGAATCACCAGATATAGGGACAGAATCCACTATAAGGGCAATAAGGATTAGCGACCCTTGAAAATAATAAAAAAGCCCACCACACAATTAAAGAAAAGTTTACATGGAAAGATTTAAATACTTTAAATTGTTTACCATGTTAAAAGAAAAGTGACTAGACATCACTATAAAATCTTAATTCAGCCTACAAAGCAATGTAAGGCCACAAGCACAACTTTAAACAAATAATATGAGGAAAAAATTGGGGTTTTTCCCTCAAACCCTAACTAGTAGTGAATTCTGCATTTCATAAGCTCAACAACACGTGGGAATTTTAACATGAAAATATCTCCAAATACCTTCATGTATTTGTTTAGCAATCACACATTGCCCAGGTTTGACACACACATATGTAAGCTCCATCTCATATTCAAATTGAGACTGGATATTCAGTAGAAGGAATTGCTTGTGGAAACCCTGATTCTTGGAAAATCAAATAATTGGGGAAAATGTCTAAACTCTGCTCCTTTAAAATATAGGAAAGTACATCATGATTAAGTGCTGCTCCTTCCAAACGTTGTTATTCCAAACAACATACAGCTTAGCCAAAATAAGAGGAACCATTTCAATATTTTATCTTTCTCTCAGATGAGATATTGGATATTTTCCAGGTTTTAAAGATATTACATAAAAAGTTTGACTTTTATTTGGAATAAGTAAAGGCATTAATTATCAGTTTAAATTTAAAAGGCTTTTTCTGGATGCCTGGAATAAACCTAAACTGTTCATCCACAGACCTCACATCAACATCAAAATTCACTTTTTGTATCTTCAGAGCTATGGTTTCTATATGAAAAAATTATTGGATAACATAATAAACCACTAGAGAAATGTGCTTCGATATTTTAGGCTCTGATCCTCACAAAATGGAGTACCTTGGAGAGATATATTTCCACATAAATTTGGCAATTATGGGTGCCAAAAGACTTCATTAATCCATATAAACTGAAGTGTTTAGACAAAAACATTTCTGTCTTTGAATCAAACAACATTGAAAATTTTCTATGCTGTACTGGCAACAATTAATGACAGAGTCTATGTCCATACGTGTGATGGCAAAGTACAATCTTCCTAAAAGCTAACTGAATGATTATATTTACCTTTGAAGAACATTATAAGCCACAGTAAAATATTTAATTATAACAAATCTAATGTTGTACCTTCAAGAATTTTTATTGGATCTTTTTCTTTAATATACAATTTTCCGTGGAACTGCAATAGATACATTGTTTGTCAATAATGCTATATGCTTAAGCTTACATTTACTTTCTTTACATACATGATTTATATAGGACTTAATTCTTCCTCACTTAATGAAGTTGAGTAATAATTTACAAATATTTCCATTGTAACAGAGCATCTTGCATTACAGCCCTTTTAAATTGAGTAATGACTACACAGTATGTAATTAACAAAATATTATCTTACATTTTAACATTTATCTTTTAATATCATAATTAATTAATTTTTAATGCAACATTTACATTAATATTTTTATCTTCCTCATGGTTCTTTTGTCAGGGATTAGGCTGGTAATTGTTCTTTGGTGTGTGTTTGCAAACTTCAGGCTAAATTTTGCAATCCTTTATTCATGACCGTGAGCACTTACTCAGGTAGTCTCATCAATGCTAATTTTCCTGCGACCAAGTGCCTTGATCACCCGCTTATCCATTTTCCTTCAAGCACATTGGTGCTATGCACTAACACCCACAATTTTCTCCTCATTTAAATCCCTCCTTAAAAGCTACCGCTTTTGTAATGACTACAAATCGCTCCAGTCTTACCCTGGTTACTCAAGTGGCAAGTTGGTTTCTGCCTTGCTGCTAGACTCTATTTGTCCTGTTGCTTCATTACCCAGCTTACCCAGCTTAGTCTGCAGGAAAAGCCCAGAGGTGCTTTACATCTTACCCTGGGCATGCTCGTGGTCTTCACTGGTTTTTAGAAAGGATGTCCATTGGGTTGCCTACTTTTAATTTGCCTGTACTGAAGCAGACATCTCAGGACCACCTTGACACAAAAAGTGATGCTTTACCTACTGGGTGAAGTTCTGAAATTAAGCTGTAATATGCAAAAAAGTCTCTCAGTGAAAGGGATTTTTCTTTTTTTTATATCAGCAGTCCAGTGTTGTTAAGCTTTTTTGTTGTAAGAGTTGAGTTTTTCTAAAGTGTCTGAGGTCAGATGTCTACCGTAGAAAATGCAATCTGGACAGCTAAAATTTGACATCCTAAAAGCAACAGACAAGAACTTTAGAATGAAAAATGGTAGGCTGCTTTAAAGTGTAGGATTTGCTACCAGAAAAACCATTACCAGAAAAAGAAAATTCTAAGTATGTATATGGCACCTAACCATGGATTCTATTGCAAAAAATAGGCACAGCCTTATTTATCACAAGTGTCTGCAAAAACTTTGATCAAACATCTGGGTGCATTCCACTTTCACAGTATCAGGAGAAAGGAAGTAAAACAAAATCCAGGGAAGGTGGATAATTTAAACATCCAATTCCTTCTGTGATAGAGTAAATGTGAAGTACTTACTGGCATTTTGGAAATTTGCAAGTTCTCTGTGCTCAAAGGGAAGCTATGAGAAAAGTGGAAAAACAGAACAAAAAGCAACAGAAGGGTTTTTTATCTGATTCAGAATACAATAATACAACCATATCTCCCCAGTTAAAGCTGTCTGGGGAGTTTTGTGCAGTGGATCCTTAGTTATCAGAATAAAAAAAAGGGGTATCAAAAGATCTGACAATACAAAAGTATTTTGTTGAACCTGTTTTTTTTTGAGAATATTTGGCTTGAGAATACACACTGAATCTATAAGTGTTCACTTTTATCCGAAAAGGATTTCTTAGAAGAGAGGTTACACAAGCTAATGGGTACTTTGTCTAGTTTTTGAATTGGAGTTGGCTTTATCACTTTATTGCTAGCTATTTTGAATTCGAGTTATGAAAGTTGAATGATTAATTTATCTGCCACCCTTATTAGCAATATTATAGATTAATTAGGTCCACAGTGACTTGATTAATTTATAAAACCTTTAACATAAAAGGCTTGATCATTTTTCTTCAGAGAGGCAGTATGATATTTGCAATTTTGCTAATATGTCACATAAACTTTGATTTCAATTTCTGATTAAATCTTAAATTAATGGAAACTTTTGAAGGAAAGAAATACATTTACCTGTACCATGGCAGATTCAGTTTGGTTGGTTGAGACCAAATGAAACATGCTGCAGGAAGTTTTTTTTTTTCCATGTGACCCAGTAGCGTGGGATCTCAACTGTGTGTTTCATTCTATTAGACAAAAAAAAAAGGCTGTTAATATGCCAAGCTACAGTTCAAAGACAAACTAGTAAATAGCATTAAACATATACAGTGTAAGATAGGCCATAGAGGGAAAAGCAGATTAACTTAAGTATCTTGCATTAATAATGACATTTTGGCCGTAGTTGAGATTAATTTTATCTGCAGTCACAAGAATAATTTTTTCCTTTTCTCTTTTAGTTGTAAAAGGGGGTCATGTAGCCATCATTAACTTATCTTGTTTGCTATCTGTTCCAGGATGGTCATAAACTGGTGATTGTAATCAATTTGCTAGTGCTAATATCATAGAGTTTATATATAACTCAGAATAAACCCTGCAGATTGGAATGATAACTATTTCACTCATTAAAAAATATGAGATGACCTTGTTTTTAACGCCTACTTATGTGGCTTTAGTTCACTTATTCAGCCATGTCTTCATTAATACATGTAACAGTCATTTTATATCTATCTATATCCTGTGTATATAAGGCTTTTTTCAAATACTTCCTAAGTTAAAATCTGGTGCCATTTTTTACCCAGGTCTTCTTACAGTGAATCTTCTTGGCAAGCAGTGAGCTACAATTAGAAACTCTGGAACTTGCACCCCTTCCTGGTTCCTGTTGCATGCAGCTATTTGTTTGTTACCTTTAATATGCAAGGTTATTAATTCTGGTAGAACAAATTGGCTCAGAAGTCTGAAGGTGTTAACATGGATACATTATACTAAATGTTTATATGATTTGCTAAGGCTTCAAAGTTCTAGAACTAACAGCTCATTTTCATTGCAAATGACTCTTAAAAGTTTCTTGGACCTTTTACTACACCCACAGAAGGGAACAAACAGATTATTTGGTGATAACAAACTAAAATTACGGAGTCAACACTTTTACAATCTTTATTCCAGTTGCTGTAAATTTAAGAACCTTTATAAAGACACTGTTTAATTCTAAAATGCTTTTTAGATTACATTAAAAGATGATACGTTTTGGAGGAAAGAAGCAAGGCCTATGGAGGAAGTTATTAGCTGAGAGGGCTTAGAAGCTTTTGATTTTCATTCAAGGCAATTAAGAAAATTTACTCAACAGGTGAGTGAAAACAATGGCAAAGATTTTAAATTCTGACTCTAGTGCTTTCTCACACCTTTTGTGCCTGAAGAGAATCATAGAATCACTTAGGTTGAAAAATATCTCAAGATCCAGCCATAAACCCAGCATTGCCAAGTCCACCACAAAATCGTGTCCCTAAATGCCTTAAGTAGGTCCAGGGGTGATGGCTCACACACCACAGTAACCGGTTCCAGTGCCTGACAGATCTTTAGGTGAAGAATTTGTTCCTAATATCCAATCTAAACCTCCCCTGGCACAACTTGAGGCCATTTCCTCTGATCCTGACATCTGTCACCTGGGGACAAGAGGCTGACCCCCACCTGGCTACAGCCTCCTTTTCGGTGCTTGTAGAGAGTGATAAGATCACCCCTGACTTTCCTTTTCTCCACACTAAACAACCCCAGGTCCTTCAGGCTCCCCTCATGAGACTTATGCTCCAGACTTTTCATGAACTTCATTCTCACTTTTCTCATGGAAAAAAAACAAAACTAATCCCCAACAACAACAACTAAACAAAAACAAAACAATAATCACTAAACTAAATTTCTTTTCTTAAGACAAAGAGAAGAGCAACCTTCTGGGGGAAAAAGAAGGCAAACAATAGTAAATCAAGAAACATAAAACATCAGGGTAGAAGGAGGGACAGGAACATCTGTTTTGTTTAGGAAAATTTTGACATCTGGTTAGATCAGATGATATTGCTTTCTAAGTCTCTCTCTGCTACCCCGTTCTGCTCACCATATTTTTAGGATTCTGTAGTCCATCCTTCCTACTTTGCCATATTCAAATTTTGTTGTAGACCCCTTACTTTGGGAAGGCTGAATCTTCTTGCCACCTTTGCTGAACCCTTGCATGCAAGGAGCTGACCTGCATTTTTATTCCCTAGGATAACTTGTGAGCATCATGGTTTGCTAACAGATGTCAAGGGTAGATTATGTTTGGATTATCTTCTGCTGTCGTTCCCTCATCCTGTTCCCCACGCCCTGCTGTGTAGTTTGGTCCTGTAGGCCCCACCACCATGCTGCAATATTTGACTGCCTCTGTGTTTCTCATGCGTGGGCCAGGGCTCTGTTTCCTACTGACAGATCTCTTCTGCCTACGCTCTCAGCCTGCGCAGCTTGGGCTCCACTGCTGTGTGGAGCTGAACACAATCATCCATCCTTGTATCACTGAGGCAGCTAACTACTCTTCCTAGCACAGATAGTTCTGGTTCTGCATGCTTTGAAAACTTCACTACAGCTTCTCATTAAAACTATGAGCTTTTATTACTACCATAAACACATATGGAAGTAAGGAATGGAAGTTTTCACGATTCGTAAGAATTGAACTATTGGCCAGGACAAATCTGGTTTTCCCTGTGAACTAACAATGTTGATTTGTTCCAGTCTTTGCAGGATCCAGTTCTAAGTAATCTGTCATGATAAAAGAAAAATTTTGCAGGAGATTTAACACTGGCTAGGATTTAAAGAGAAAATAAGTAAAAAAAAGAAAGAATTCTAATCTTACTCCTAATATTTCTTCTCCCTACAGAAACTTCTTTTTCTTAAGTAGAAGCTGTAGCAATGGTTCAGAAATGGTTGAATGTAAAAAATGTCAGTGCTTTTAAGTTTCTGCTCAGTTCTATTCTACACAAGCATAGAAGCTAATTGCAAACAGTTTATTTTTATAGTGACACTTGCATATTCAGACAACTGACATATGTAAAGAGTGAGACATACATGAAAGGTCTAACGAAGCCTACAGACACATCCTATAGACTCATCTTTATCCTTGTCATCCACTCCCCACAGTAACCTTAATGTTCTTCACTGCATTCTCTGTTGTATCTCAAATGGGGAGGAGAAGGTATGTACTGCTGGTACTCCAGCCTCGGTGTCAGATATTATCTTTATGAAAATACAGACTGATGATGGAAGAGCCACTGTCAATGTCCATTTGAAAAAGCAAATTTTTGCTTAGTCGTACAGTTATAGGAATTATTTTCCAATCCATTAAATGTCACAG
The DNA here is from genome assembly GCA_034509425.1 of Eopsaltria australis. Taxonomy (NCBI): domain Eukaryota; kingdom Metazoa; phylum Chordata; class Aves; order Passeriformes; family Petroicidae; genus Eopsaltria; species Eopsaltria australis. Next base: position 652,012 of record JAVTVJ010000001.1, read on the forward strand.
ATTAAAAAAATACACACAAATCATGAGCAAATAACCAATTTATCCTTAATATTTTCATGCAGTTGCCTGAAACAAAAAGGCAAATTGCAGTGAGACAATGATATACCAAACAGTTTGGAACCTATTTCAAATCCTTTTGCTAGCCATATGGACTAAAATGCTTGGGAAATTTTGTTTATTAATTTATTTTATTGATTTATTTATTAACTTAGAAAAGTAGCCAAAAAAATTAGTTTGAAGGAGCCAGACTTCAGAACTATTGTATAAACAGATCCTTTATTAAGATTTGTCAACTCTGCATAACATCATTTAAAAAGATTTGTTATGTGCATAAGAGACCTTATGAGCTTTTCAAAGTATATCAGATTATGTTTTGGGATTTCAAATACCTAAAAAATTATGATAATTGTGGGCTGAAGTTCAACAAATAAACATATTTCTATTGTTGCTTTAGAAAAGATGATGCTACTTACTCCCACTTGAAATAAAATTTATAAATTAATGGGTGACTTTTTTTACTGGGTTATACATGTTCTCAACATGTTGGACTTTTGAAAAAAGTCAAATATAAGTTTTTTTTCGCAGTAACACATCCTTGGCTACCACCATGTCTCGAATCAGAGTAAAATGGATGCATTATTAATAAAAAAATCACAGGGAATGTTTCAGAAGAATATGTACAATATATATTTTAATCTTGAAAAATGTAGGATTCCCTCCCTTTTGGCCTCTGCCAAATCTCCTCCCCACTATACTATGAGTGATGCCCCACCCTAGGTAACACGAAGGTCAGGCACCTGTCTTCACCCTGTTCTAGCCTAACAACAAGCTCAGTTCCACTTCTGAAATATCCTTGCCCACATGCAGCTCATCAGTAGATCATCAGTCAAGGATGTGACATTACTTTCATGTGATTTTGAAAGTAATAGAAAAAACCCTCCTCCTTTAATTACGGATAGCAGAAGGCATTGCTTATGTATATTCAGCTTTCAGAAGACCATCAGGACTGAGTGGTTTGGCCTGTGCTCCAAGTGCTGAGCAGGTGAATTGCCAGGGGAAGGGAAAATATCACTTGGGCTTTAGGCTGCCAAGCAACTCAAGCTGCAAATGCCCCTAATTATGCTTTGCACTCGAAAGGGGATAACTGCATTTAGGTGCCTGGCCAAAGGGCTCCCTTGAAACCCTGTGGCTTTAAGGGGTGGTGGGAAATCCCCAGTACCTCAGGTATCTGCTGATGATCTACCAGTGAGCTTGGGTGTCCTGGGAGTGCTCAATACTTAGTAGTACCCACTCTGGCACTCTTCTGCCATGTGTTCTGCATCCCTGGGAGCTGCTTCTGTAAGTCCTTTACAGGTGCAGGAGTGGCAAAGGAAGTGGATGGCAAGGTTAAGAAGATTGAATGGTTACTCACCAGAGGTAGTCTGGTTTGTTTGTTGGGTGACTATGTATCTAATGTGTTTGTTCAACAAAAGAGGCCGCATTTTGTCACACGTGCATGGAACTTGCTAGAAAACAAAAGTTCTGTCTTTTAAAAATCTCACTGTTTTCTCACTCTTTTGCATTGGAAGGAAAACAAATGTTTCAAAAAGCTACAGTTCTCTGTGAAAATAACTTGTTCCATGTAGAGCCATAAGAAGAGCTGCTGTGAGGGTGCCACTCCCACCTAGTCCTTTGTTCAACAGGGCAGAATCTAGGGGCCGCCTCTTCCAAGCCTGGGTGGGGAATTTTCCCTGTTGTCAGGGGTTTCCTGGTTAGGCCTAGGCATGTTGCTCTGGCAGGCTCTGTCCCTTCAGGCAGGCAGTCTGCTAACTGCATAGATCACCATGCACAGAAACACAACAATCTCAATAGCACTGTGGGGTGGTCTTGGGTTTTTCTCGGTCCTAACTCCTTGAGGCTTTGACCTTTTCTTTTTGGCTTTAGATTTGTACCTCAAAACCTGGCGTGGTGAAAGCTTGCATAGTAAGTTTAATGATAAAGCTAGAAGGAGATTGATGTGCTCAGAGTTCAAGCATGTAGTGCTATCATGACCCAGCTCTTTCTTTTACTTGTGAGATTTGATATTCTGCAAAACAACAGACCTGATGGACTTTTCATGCATGTTGGAAGGTAAAGAAAGAAGCTTAGTGTACGAGGCAAATCTCATTGGGCTCACAGAAGAATCATAATTTTCTTGTGTTGAAAAATTGCCTGAACAGAAAATGAGGCTGCAGTTAACACTAGTTTTCTCTAAATATTCACATACACATTACAATTCTAACAGCAAAAATAATGTTTAAGTATTTTTGTGTTATTTTACTGGTTTGTTCAGTTGTCATATTTCAAAGTTAATTAAAGATTGAAAAATAACAGCAACATGATCACTTTTTATCTTTCATTTGTGTGTTGGTACATGGCAAATCAGGTTAAAAATCACCTAATTGAGAATTGAGTTCAGATTTTCTAACCTTCAGCATTGCAGAATTACTAGACCTTGACTGCTACCACAAATCTGAAATTACCACCTTGCAGGTATGCACGTTTGGCTAATACTTTAAATTAAGTTTTTCAACTAGAGATTTAATTTAGTTTTAAGAGGAGAGTTATTGTATGCTAATTAAACACCAAATCATTCCTAAAATAGTATTTACTGAGATTTAACAGCTGTGTAATAGAACATCTATGTAGTTGTTCACCTTACATAAACAGGCTCTTAATAATCAATGGAAATTCAATTAATGTTAAAAAGATCCTATGGAAGCTCAGTAATTACATGTATATGAATCAGCATTTAAAACCCTCCATTTAAAGTGTTACTAGCAGTTTAATATTTTCTTAGGTGTATTGAAATTTTATGATATGATAATGTTTTCTCTCTCCTTCTTTCCTTCCCAGTAATATAACTTCTCATTCCCTCATATCTGCACTGCTTTCCTTTTCCTTCTTTAGACTCAGCTGACTGGTGATCAAGATTCTTCTAAAATTACTCTATTTCTTTTTGTTGTCAATTCATCTATAAGTTTTAAATTATTATTTAATCTGGGTCTAATGTGCTTCTTTTTGTTTTCGGTTTCTTTTTTTGTCCTCTAGCTTCAATATTAAGCATAAGGGCAAGTTCTAATTCCATGCATCAGTGAGGTAAAAACTGAAGAGAAAGAACACTGCCTGTACATACATTTAACAATTTTGGCAATCAGAATCCGCCAGTACACTGCAGGTGAAGAAACATCAACTGTTTTCCCCAGGAAAGGAAATTTTCTTTTCTATTCAGAGATTAAATACAAGTATGCAGTCAAAGGCTGGAAAGTGTAAAAATCTGATTTTCATTTTGTTTTAAAACAGAAAGAAAAAATGGGAGAGTCTGGCCCATGTCTGTTCCTTCACATTTGAAATGCATGCAACATTGCTGGAGCATTTCTGAATTATTAGGTGGAGTTTGACATGAATGTGAGGTAGAATTGAGATTGCTTGTAAAACAAAAAAAATTGACACATGTTTGAAGAGCTTTCTTTATGTACTCAATAAAATATAGGAACCTAATAGTTCACTGAACTGGGTTGGAAAAAAGGGATTTTGTTCTGTGGGGAATTCTTGACACCTGGAACTTTGTTTTCATTCTGAATTCGATCAAAATTCTACAAATTTGGAATTCAGGCTTTTTGTTTTTCTCTTTATGCTGTCCTAGTAGGTCAGTCATTGTTAACTTTGAAGAGGTAAACAGGGACCGAAGAGTTAGAAAAGCCTGACTGCGAGCTAGAGACCCCTCTGTAGAGTGTACCTGAGAGGTGTCTTGGGGATTGGAAGAAGGAAAAGTATGTCATGGCTCTGTGCCTTCCTCTGTGCCATCATTTGTAGGACATCCCCTTTATATTAGTTTCTTAATAGATTTGAAGAGGAAAAAAAAAATATATTTAGTGCACTTTTCAGTAATATATCCACCATTGGGGCCTGCCTTGGTGACTTGCATAAGGAACGGTAGAGTCATAGAAGACTAGAAAAGAACAATGTTCTGCTCTGTACAGCTGGGTTTTAAGCACTGTCTGGTATTTAAATACGAAATAATTGTTGAAATGCGAGTGTCAAAAGAGTGAGTGGGAAGACTAATTAATTGCTGTTGGTAGACAGACTTTTATCTTGCATGATGGATGGAAATCTGTGTTGAATGAGTGAACAAGTTTAGTGAAATGCAATGTCTCTACAAATTCTTCATCCAGTTCAAGAATGGAGCCCTTCCAAGGGCAGAGAATTTTCAAGAAGTCAATAGCCAATATCAAAATACTGAAAGAATTCTCACTGAACTTGCTCTTTAATGATAAATTTTCAAACAGAGGAATTAAAGGGAAAAAAATGAACATTATAAAAGTTGGAAAAGTAAACAAAAATCTAATTTCAATTGCTATAGTGAGGATTGAAATGCGAGTTCTTTTTTTTTTGACAATGTAGCTGCTGCTTTGATTAAGATTTCATGAAGTATTTCTCTGTATGAATGAAGTCATGCAACCTCTTGAGAACTTTAACAAACAAAAATCAATACAGAATAAACAGGCAGTTTATAATTTAATAGGGTGCCCACAACACACACAAGCCCAACAAAATAGGGAAATGAACCAGTGTTTAACTGTATAAAGCTGTCAATTCTCCAGCTGAGAAGAACTCAGCCAGTTACTGTGCCAACAGACTTGGGTCAATGCTAAAATGCTGAAATCATCTTCTTTGAGAACTCTGTTTTAAAGGAGAAAAATTGGCATCTCTGTGCTGGCATTAAGGCTATAAGACCAAATGAAACTAGAGTGGAAAAAATGTCTGTTTGGGAAACAACTCCCTTCTCTCTGCTAGCACTGATTTCTGGAGCTGCCTCTGAGTTATATGACTTTTAAAGCCCTAAAACATCTCTGCCACCTCTGGTTTGTGTCTGGAGATGGAATTTGAAGAGTAAAATCCCACAAGAAAGCTCTATTTGAAGCACTTCCAAACCAATCTGGAAAAAAAACATAACTTCAGAGAGTTCAGGATAGCTTTCCATAAACATCAAAACATTTTTGTTCTGTCTACTGACAACTTACTGCAAGTGATTTGAGGTTAAGTCTTTAACAGTAGTAACTTAGAAAAATACCAGCATCAAACTGTGCAATATTTTGGGTGTTGTGCATGAGGAAACAAGAATAAACCCACAGAGGTACATTTCCATCTCAAGTAATCTGTGACATCAGTCTGTGGTCAATTATAACAAATATGCATATGTTGAATTCATTATTTGTAAGAATCATCTTATGTGAGTATTTCTGGTTTATATTAAAATATTTTGGACCCAAGCTTAGTTGGGGGTTGATATAAAATGCTGGGAATAAAATAATTAAAAAAATAAGCACAGAAAGCCTATATGGACTTAGGAAATCACCCGTTTTCTTGCTCCTCAGAGTATTGAAAATACTAGTAATGTTAAGGACTATTTGTTTCCCTATAGACAGAAAATCTATACACATAAAAGTTGAAAACTGTTACCTTTGCTAAAGATGTCTACCTTATCTGTACATGAACGTTTTAGCAATGTTTAAAATATTATAATCCTGAAACCAACTTATGCAGGTATAATTTTGTGCAAGAATTTCATGCAGCCATCAGGTCCTTTAACACCTTTCATTTAAGCTATATAAGTACTTCTTTCCTGTTGGTATTCTGTCCTGGTATTGTTTGTCTTCTAAACACAACACTGAATTTAAGGCTTTGTTATCCTCTGTGCTGTCAATTTCCTGTTCCTCTCGTTGCTTCTCTTTGTATAATGTGGAACACATGTTTTTGAGTTAACCCTTAAACTCTTGACTTCATCCTTATTTCAAATGAAGGGATATGAGCCTGTTCATGTTGGATAAGGTGGACTTGAGGTTATATGAATTGCCTTTAAAGGAAATTTTGGTTTTCATTTATAGTTTTTTTTATTTCAGAGTCCTAAAATTTCAGAATAGTTGTCTAAAGTGTGCTGAAATTAATAATCTCTTTCCTTCTTTCTCTTATTTTGGATCATTGAATGTAAATTTTTTGGTAAATGTACATTCAGTCTTAAACATATGGATGGATGGATATAAAATCAGGCAAAAGATCAGATTTTAAAGGGATGGTAATTGCTGTAATTCTAATTCACCATGGATTTGCCAAACAATACAGAGTTGCAGCATCTAAGCATATGTCACACTTTTTCCATTACCTGTCCCCATGGCTGAAGCACAAAGTCCTAAGTTATTATTGTACTATTAAAGTACAATAGCAGGAATTCATGCAAGCAAGAGAGTTACTGAAATAATTATATAAGTGGAACTAAAGTAAATAAAATTAATAAAACATTTTTCATTAGCATGCTTAAGCCTAAACTTTAAAAATTTCCGCATGAAGAAAAATTATACCTAATGTGGAAAAGACAAGTTTTTTATATTTAAGTATATGCAGAGATAAGAAATAGGGTATTTTAATCCATTGCCCTTTTTAAGCTATTAGATATAATTTTATGACCAAATCCTCAAATGCTTCCACCATATAATTTCCTAAAGTGCAATTGTTTTTTCCTATTGAAAGTTTTCTGAATATTACTACAAACCCAGAGTTTGGGGAAAATGAGTAGAAGCATTGTTGTATCCTTTGGTTTTTTACTATCTCAATGAATGTTCCAATAAAAACGTGGCAAGACGTGCCCTTACTGACTAACCAAGAAAAAACTTCTTTTTAAGTGCCCACAATTGCTCTCTAGAACCCTTAATTAAGCACCTAAATTATTTCTCTCTCAAAAGGGTGAAGCACCTGTGTCCCTGGGACGTCAGCAATATTTGCCTTCTGCCAAGCCCTGTCTTTGGTTTTACCAGTGGAAAGAGAAATCTTTGTTGTGTCTATTTTCACCATGTGTGTATGATAATTAGAAAAGGACCTTAAATACAATTTTTGGCTACTGTATTTCTGGAAAAATATTAATTAATAATGCTCTTAACTTTCAAACTTACATACCTAAGCTTCCAACTCTGAATTGAGATAACTTCATAAATATAACCTGACAAAAATATTATTTCAAAACCAGTGGGAGTTACAGTTCTACATACATTTTGAAATCAAGACAGTGTGACTTAAGTGCCTAAATATGGATTTAGAAGTCTACCTTTAGGCATCTGAAATCTGTGGTCACATCTGTTTTAAAACATCCGCTACCATCAGGAGGAGTAATTCATGCTTATTTGAGGTCTGAATTTAAATTGCTCAGCTTTGGGTTTCCCCTTTTCTTCCCCATCTCCCACAACTTTGTTTAATACTTCAATCCACCTACCTCAGCCCATTTTTAAGTACATGAATTAAAAAACAATAGGCAAATTAATGTTAATATCCACTTTTATCTAAATTCTGTTTCTATGACTAAATATTGTTTCCTCAGAATTTAAGATGAAAGAATTGAGTCTAGATAAAAACAATGACAAAAACATGGATGCTCTTTACTGTTTATTTATTTATTTTCGGAAATACCTGGAAAGGGGTATTGTCCTCATCTTTTGTTAAACTTCTGTAACAAAAACTTTGGAGTCTTATATTTTAAAACAAGTTGAACCCTTAATTCAGCTCTTCTGGATAGAAGCCAAGAGGGGTAAGGGTTGGAAGAAAGACCAATGTGTAGGTCATATATATGTGTATATGGGTGTTGTAGTCCATTTCCAACCTATTTAAGGCTTTCCACAACAAGAAAAAACATGGATTTTTTTCTCCTCCTGAAATTTCATGAAAGAAAAAGAATAACTCCATCAGCATTAAACTCTGCACTTTAATGTTCAGAGCATTCACTGTGGGTTGGGAAACTTCACTTCCAGCTATTTGTCCTGGTACATTTTCTGTTTAGTACATTTTCAGTATAAAATGTGCCAGAAAACATTGAAGTACATGTTGAAAAAGAAAAAAATATGAGCTTGGTTGCTTAGATGAGAGAAAAGATTCTAGGACTTGTCTCACAAATGAGTTTAAGCATCTCCCTGCAGTCCTGAGTGAGATGAAGTGCTCTTATAGCCAGTAAGAGATTCCAGAATTTTAATAAATAAATTTTTTTTAAGAAAATACAGTTCTTTTATTACTTTGTAACAACCTCCCCCATTCTATTTGAAACAAAACCTTTCTTTTGTGTGTGAAACTTGAGGCTCTGCAGCAAAATTTCCTTCAAGAACATCCAGAATATATCGGTACAGAATAACACAGGAATTTCTACTTTTGATGGCCCACATTTCTCCATAATATCTGTGATTTCAGCATGATTAAGAATCATTGATTTTTTTTCAGTACTCCTCTCCCTTTCTCACTCCCTCCCTACCTCCCTCAAAAATATTCTACAGAGTTATTTCATCATATTCAAGGATCAACAATAAAATAGTGATCTGACAGCTAATTTTGCTGATAAAGTTATTATATCTTTAATTATTATGACTTGTTCAAACAAGATGTCCTTAAAATGAACATTTAAATACATTCTTCCTTGCACATGAGTACTGCCAAATAAAATTGTGTTGAATTACACAGTTTCAGTCTTGGCAAAATTATACAAATGTAATCCAATGTATAGCTTTTTATATCATGTGTTAATTTTTTAAAATGACAGTTAAATAATTAAATTGGAATGTTAACAGCAGAGGTTCTTTCTCCTGAGAAAATTACATTGCCATTAATCTCACTTCTTGCTGATGTTTTACCTACAGTGTTATCAGAGGTCTAAAATCCACAGCTGAGTAAGGAGGTTTAATTTTAACTTTGTACATTTTAAAGCAATAAAAATTCAAGATGTTACTCCAAACTTCATCATAATTATGTCACATAACACTGAGATTTTCATAATGCACTTTATTAAATGGCTCAGTGAATTCTGTACCAGTGTGGAGTAGAGCTGCATGCACAATATAAACTTTAATACTGTTCTGTCCAATCTTCGGATATTTGAAGCTCTGAAGACCTGGAAAGCTTTGCTTTGTTTTTAATTTTAGGTCACCGTAAAGGAAAATATTGTCCATCTGCCAAAATTTACATAGGGATGATAAATTTTACATAGATGATGCAAAGAGCTAAAATATAAGACAGTTCTTTTAATTTTAGTTTTTGTTCACAAAAATAACTTGGCCTAATTAAGGCATATGATACATTCTGAGAAACAAATTGCATAGCAGTAAAAATGCTCTGTATAAATATTTACTTGTACAAGATGCTTTTCACTGTGGCTGTGTTTTATAGGCCATGCAGGAATTAGTCCAACCAACAGTGAAATGTCATCACCTCTAGAGTAAAATGTGGCAGTTGTTTAACAATATACATAAATGATACAAAACAGTATACAGTGAATTAAAGGTATTTAAATACTTTATTTAGTTGCAACTGTAGAGAATATTTAAGTTGGCATAATGTATTTATTCAGTTTGGACTTTGTCCAGGATGCTGCAGTTAACAATTTTAGCTCTTGTGAAATGTGCCAGGGGATATCTAATTAACCCACTTGGTCAGCATCTTAGATTTATGTATGGTGCACAGATAATACCACCAGCAGCATCTTAGCACGGCATTGATTCAGTGTGGAGCCAGAGTGAAGAATACCACCTACTGAGTGACCAACACCACTTCCTACAACAGCTGGGTTTTCCTTGGAGGTCTTCCATCCCAATTACACAGCAGGCCCAATCTTGCTTAGTTTATGAGATCTGACAAGATCAAAGCCCAAGGTGGTATAGTTACAGACTTATACTGTCTTGTGTATTTGGCTTGCTAGCAAATTTATGTCAAATATATGTATCGAATGATTTCTAGTCAGGTGCATTGTTGTTGTGTGCATGAATGTATGAAAGAAAGAGGAAAAAAAATAATTATTCCAAGCTAAAAAAAATAAATTATATATACATATATATATATGTATTTGAAAGAGTCACAAAACCTACCTTTTTCTTCTTCACTCGAAAAGACTCTTCAGGTCTGTTCTTTCCATCAGCAGTGAGGGAAGAGTGGCAGTTTCTATTAAATGTTTGTAAAATTATTTTAATACATGTGTAAATTTTCTTTTGACAGTCTACTTTTCAACTCACTTTAAAATAACTGTTCAAAGCATCAGGACACTCAGAAATGCAAACCAGCTTGGCAGTCTAAATGTATGTCCTTTTACACATTTGTTTCTTCTGGAATTAAAGCAGATTTTATTAATCTTCCAATACACTGCCAAATGAACAGAAGGAAACATTACTCACTTTGCCTCATAATATCCATCAGAGGGCTGTGCTGTAAGCAAAGTCCACCAGTGCTCTATCAGGGCTTTTTAGTTTATAGGTGTGGTTGAGGACATCATAACAATTCCACCAACAAGTAAACAATTGAGTACCAGTTATTGACTCACTTTGATAAAATTTTCCCCTGTGCCCAAAGAGGTAGACCTTGGTCTACAGTGTGCTGTTACAACATGCCTGTCTCTTCTAAGGAGAATATATTGGATCATATACTCTTGTGCAAGAATATCTGTGAGAGCAATGCCCACAGCTCAGGGAGTCTGGAAGGCACCAGTAGCCTGTCAATTCAGGAGTACAGTAGATTTTTGCTAAATAACCTCTCATTTGGTCAACCTCATACCCCAGCCCCAGCTAAAGTATATGGAACCTATATTTTCAGCACAGAATTTTTGTTTTCCAGTCTCCTCTTCCAGGTACTTGAATCTTCTGTGAAAGTCAAAGACAAAATTATTTGCATCTGGTATTTCCCAGGCTCATCAAAGAAAACAATCAGCTAACAAAATGATTGGTAATACGCTTAACATTTCACAATTGTGTCCTTCCTTATATATCAATATACATTTTCACTTTCCCCTGTAGGATTTGCAGGTGTCAGTTTCAGTACCCTGATTTATATAACTTTTATATCAGTAATTACCTGCCTACTCCCACAATCTGCTTATAATTCTTAATTGTTTACAAGTGACTATAATGAACTAGTGTTAAAGTTTCTCTATTCATTGTTTATTCCTTGTGGCAATGAAAACCAGCTGAGAGATACTGCTTTGGTATTTTTTTTCAACCTTGAACAGCATACTAATAGACAAGTGGATTGACAGGTGGACTGATATTGGCAGGGGTAGGGGAAGGAAAAGATTTCTTGACCGAGCCTGTCTTTCTGGCAAGTGCACAGGGATCTCCAGAGTAAGGTATGCATAAGTACCAATTCCGTTAGTTTAAGTCTTATTGAACCTTGACCTGTGCTTCAGTACTTATAGCTGAGAAAATATATATGTGATGCAGGATTTCATTTTTCTTTCTTAATGGGAAAAGTATCAGGTCACTTCAAATCATCTTCTATTCTCATTAGTGCCGTTGGTATCTCAGAAGCTTTAAAAAATGTGTACAGCTGTTATAAAAATTGGTTTGTTTTAGATCCAAAGTTCAGCTATGTGTAGAATGGTAATTTTACTTTTATTGTACTAAGTCACTGTCACTTTCTGTTGCCACTATGTGGCAGATATGCATTTGTTCAAGTTATAGAATGTGTGGATAATGTGTTTCAGACTACCTAGTTTAAAAATCTGCTCAAGTGGTGGTGTTTTGGATTTTGGGGTTGTTTTTTTCTTTTTAGTTTTTAAGTGCAGATGTTTATTTACAAAACTCAGAACAATCCCATGCACTGGAAAATTATTCTTTAGCTCAAATATCTTCTAGTGTCTCATTCTGTCTGTATACTCAGTTTAAAAAATCTTCTCTTTTCTGCTTCAGAAAGCTGAGATGAGAGAGTAAGAGGTGATTGAAAATTTGAATGCTCAACAGCATAGGCCATAAAGTATCCTTGTTGGCACTTGTGAACTGAACTGGGACAGCACAGCTGGATCTGAACATTAATCCCTCAATAATTGATGATTAATCTATTAAAGTTTAATGGAGAGTTGATAAGTAATGGTCTGGCTGCCATGTCACTTGATTGTAAATATAGCAAGTTGCCTGGAAATATGTTTTTTTCTTTTGTCCATCAGAAGCAAACATAGAGGAAGAAGAAAGAAGGAAAGAGAAAGCTAGATGTAAGGAAAAAATATGTCTTGGACAAAACTTTGGGTCAAGGAATCTGCCTGTACCATGGCAAGCCCAGAGCACTGGTGGAAGTCAGAGAATCACTCACACAGGCAGACTCCTCATGTGAGCTGATTCGCTGCGATTCTGTGCAACACAAATCAGTTCTAGCCCATTCCGTAGGTTACCTGAGAATATCAGATTGAGCATGTTTTACCATTTTAAAATACATTTTTGAAGCAGTAGATGGGGTTTTAGACAGGAAGAAAACCCATCCCCAGACCACTAACAAAAACAAACCCCTTGTAATAGGTAAGTTTAGTTCTGTATCTTTGAGAAACTGTTGGAGGTGGAGGGTTGCACATGTCAGTGTGAAGTGGCACTGTCTCAGTATGCTATCGAAGAGGTGCACTCAGTGATCAAAGCACATGTTTAGGGAAATTGTAGACAACATGTGGCATGAGAACCACTTTTAGCACCAACAGCTGACATTTTTTATCCATCAATGGCCTTACATGTGCAGCCATTACACTCTGTTGTGGCCTTAGGTCTCTTTTCAGCCAGAAGAACAAGGCTTGCTCAAGCATGAAATTCACCAGTATGAATGAGACCAGTGTCTTCCATCACTTTTAATTTTATCTCCTACCAATCCTATACCATTAAGAAATGGGAACTAGGAATATGTATCTGTTCCTGTGACAAATCACCAACAAATACATTTGTTCTATTTGAGTATTTGTCATGTTGGATGGTATAAGATAATTTAGAATGTGTTTATCTGTCTATGGCAGTTTGGGTAGATAATAAAGTGTAACTTGAAATAGTTTCATCCCATTCATCTGATGTTTCTCAATATTAGGCTATAAGGTGGGTGGGGTGTGATGCTACCTGGATAGCATGGGATGCCTGACACCCAAAACAGTTGTAGCAACCGACTCTTAGAGTATGCCAGTGAATGACTTGTACTTGAGGTGATGCATTATTCAAATATTTCTGTCCAGAAACATAATTTCTAGTTGTACACATGTTAATTATGAAGCAAGCATTTGTTATCCATCCTCTTCACTGTTCACTTTCTTTCATCACAGTGAGGGAAAATGTCTTCTAAGAAAAAGCACAGTACTGGTGTGTAGCTGTATTACAGATCCCGATGGAAAGTTACTTGAATTCAAATTTTTTTAACTTAACCATGCTTTGCTGTCCTCTTTTTTAAGTTAATGACATCCTTAATGCATTATAAAGTTTTATTTAGTAGTTCCTGAAGAAAGTTAGGCTATGAAGATTATGGAGAGTTAAAACAATATTCCCAACAGTGACAGCGTGACCTGGAGTTTTTGGGCTGGTAGAGCTGTTCACTGTATTACTTCTCACTATGTTTGAAAAGACATAGTGGTAAATTTTAAAGCAAGAAAATTAATAAGAAAACGATTGCATTCTCCTTCATTCAAGAAAAGAATTGTTCATCTGATACTTGGACATAGCAGTTATTAAAGAACACATAATCTTTGGTTTGCTGAAGCAATTTTATATGCTTTTGCAGTTTTACGATATGACAGTTATACATAGAATTAATATGTGATAATGCTACAAATACTTTAAATGTACACTTTAGCATGAAAAATATTGTACATTATTCCTGATTTCAGTTCTAAATGCTGCTAGGACAATGGAGAAGTCTGAATGAAAAGCAAATCCAACTAAAATATGACAGATTAGTTTATGATGAAAGCATGAGCCTAAGTAAATATCATATGATTTAGAAGATTACATTTTAATAAAAACAAATATTTTTAAAGATACACATAATTCAGAAAGGAAGAGAGGATTATTAATGTATATTTACATCCAAATGCACTGGAGAAGAATTCTTTAAAGTCTATATGACATGATTGCCATATCTATAGAGAAAAAGAGGTGCAATTTCAGTCTTGCTGTTGTAACTGAGTGAAGTCATGTGCCAAGGTCTGTTTTATATGTCTGAAGAGGTGGAGGATTTCTTATTCTATTAATCATATACCTCAGAGTATCTTAGCATAGAAAGTAAAAAAGGAGTTTGACTTGTAAAAGTATAATTATAAATGGAGATAGTAATACATTTTTAGGCAATGATTCAAAGAAATACTACTTAGTTAAACAAAAATAAAGCTCTAGAATAGAACCTCTCCTTAGTGTGATAGAGAAACATATGTATATTTACCCTGACTTCAGATATATCAGAGTATTTACCCTGTAAAAAAAACCAAACCAAACTACAAAACAAACTCTGTTTGTAACTGTAAGCTGGTGAAAGCATTCCAGGCCCTCTTTGACGAAGCACAGTTGGGTGCAGCTGTACCATTGATTAAAGGCTGGACATATTGTGCACTCCTCTCCCAGCACATGTTAGGAAGCACCAATATAGTATCAGGCACAGAGTTACCTGTTCCAATCACTCTTTATAACTCAGGCCATGCCAGCAGTGATTCAGCCTCCTCTTTGGGCTCACTTACGACATTCAGTCTCAGGGGGATCAATGGATTGTCCAGGAGACTGAGTCCAAGACATATTTACGCTTACTTGGGAATTTCATGCAGTCTGTATTCTGGCCTTGTCTTCAAGTCTTTTCTTTACTCCTGTTGAGTCCGATAGTAATAAAAGCTTTATTCATGAAGTGGAGAGCGGAAAAATTTGTTTCCATCTTGAAGAAATATTACATCAAGATGGTGGCTGTGTGAGTAGAACAATAACAGATACACAAAACGTTTTGACTTATGTAAGAGAGAAGGCCAAGGATGGATTTGTGGAAGGAAAGCTCACCTATTCAGAAATATATTTGGATTTGGTTTTTTTAGCCTCAAATATTTTATGTAAACATCAAAACCAATCAGTTATATTGGATAGGCATTGGATAGGCATCAGACATCTTATTACCACCTGAGCAGTAACTTTCTATTCTTTTAATGATTGTATTTTATGATATCCAGTTTATATGCAATGATTCCCATCTCATGAACCAAGCAGTAGCTACACAAGTTGCATGACATTAATCATTTTTAAAAGTCATATAAAATTTTCGTACTTAGAAGTGTCTGCAATATTTCCTTGTTCCAAAGGGAAAGGTAAACCTATTACGGACTAGCTACACAGCATCTTGAAAAAGTCTGCAATAAAAATCAGCCAAAGGCCAACCAGATTGAGGTGCCACTGCTGGATAAGCAAAATCTATAAACTGGCATCTGGGTCCTTTATCTGCCAAGCTTGTCCCCTGAGTAGCTAAATGGTCTGGCTCCTGTGTGTGAACTGACAGGGAAAACAAGCCAGAGTGGCCTATGTTTGACATCACCAGAAACATAGTCATGTCAGATCCATCTTCAATGGACTATGAAAACTTCTCAACTCTCACTGATCACCTGAGAGACTGAAAAAAATCTGAACTCAACATATGACTGACTTTTGGCCTCCCATGTTTGAAAATTGTTCTTGTAATGAAACAGTTGAGCCTTCATATGGATTTCAGTAACCTTTCCTTTTTTCTTCTTTTTTTGAGAGTTATTGCATTTTGTGTGCCAAAGGCAATGGAAAAGTACATTATTCTTTATAAAACTGTGCTTCTGCAGAATTGAAATTTGGATGCTTGAAATCTCTACATTTGAAATTCATCGGTGTCATAAAAATCCTTCTCAAATCCAGCCTTCTCAACTACGAAGGTAGATGCAATTTCTAAAAACCCACTCTTAAAGGAGGTTTAGATGAGACAAGAAAGAAACAAATCTAATTTTTTGCAACGGGGATTGAATTTCTTGTTGTGTCACATATGAGTAGTGACATGCCTCCAGAACTTCGGCCAAAAGTTCCCCATGCCATATACACTCATGGAGATGGACTTTCCCATGGGAAACATCTGTATTAGAAGCTGTTTTACAAAAGCAGAACATTAATTTTTCATACAGGTAGTTTTCATAGCCTTTCTCATACAAATTAAAATTTTGAGAGGAAAAAATTGCTTTTCAATCATTAACATCACAGCAGAAAGGAGAAAGCTTCCTTCTAACATGGTGAAAATGGCACTGTCAGCAGTTGCAGTCTGCAGGTTTTATAGCTGGCCAGGATTTGTTTATGTCTTCTTTACCACAGGAAGGCTTTTTCAGAACATCAATTCTCTGGCCTCAAAGAACCATCTAATAATTTCAGCCCATGGCTTTTCATGAGTATTATCTTTGATGGCTTTTATTTTTTCTTCAGTCAGCCCTTCCCTGTCTAAATTTATCTTAGTTGATAGTAACCCTCTGAGCTACTTCCTTGTGTGTTTATCCTTTCTCTTCTTAGGACAGTGACCCCAGCTTTCTTGGTTTTCTGCTACAATAAAGGTTTGATTCTCCTCATTGTTGTGCATTCTGTGTTCTGGCTTGAATTTAGCTCTCCTGAATGTGCATGGCATGAATAGATAACAAAATTTCAGATGAGCTCTCCATAGTGTGCTGTACAAGGACATTAATGTCTACCCATCCCAGAATACATCTACTATTTTTTCCTTTTATTTCCCCCTACAGTAGATCAGGTTCATGTTGTGATGGGTAAAGAAGAATTGGTCTTCTTCTTCCTCATGTACTTAAAGCTTAATAGGTCCCTTTTCTGTAGCACATACTCCTTTTAGGCCCTAAGGGTGAGGTTCGTGTCCTATGAATATTTTAATTTCATCCTTTTCCCCTTACTCTTCAATCTTCTTCATTTGCTAGGCAGAGGAACCAATTGATGCAAGTGTCCTGCTTACAGATAGATCATACTCTGTGTATGTTTTCTCAATCTGTATCACCAGCTGTTTCAGGAACAAACCATTGGTTTTTACCAAAATCATTTTGAGAGCATCCGAGCAGCTCAAACAGAAGACTACCTTTAGGTTTGTCACCATTTGATTCAATAATTTCCCTGTCAGTAAAATTTACTGCTGTCCGCCTTACAGCTTTTATCCTGTTTTCCACTATCTCCCAGATTCTCTAGATACTTAATAATTTCTGATAAAACAGCAAATTTCATATTCAGCAAAGTTCTTATTTAAATGCTATTATGAAGACCTGGGATAAAGGGAAGTGGTTTAAAGTAATTTTGTTGACTGGAAAATTCGGTTTTTTTACAAGAAGAAAATGACAATAATAATGGAGATAAGTTATTTAATTTTCTTGTCACATACTTTTCTCTGATTAGACACTTCAGGTTTGTGTTCTGATGTCTGATCAAGCACTGTCTTATTGCATTCATCTTTGCTGCAATTATTTTGTGAGGCTGCATGCAATAAAGGTTCTCTTCAACATCCCATGATTTTCAAGAGAAAGTGGCAGTATGAGTGTCTGTTATGTGTCAAGAGCCCTTCAGAAGATTTAAGATGGAGGCAAGTTAAAAGTAAAGGTTACATGCTTTTCCGCTCTTGAAGGAAAAATGGTGGCCTTTAGGTATTTGAAAATAAGTAAATGAGGTAAGTAAATTAAATTTAAGGGAATTTCAGTAAGTTTCATTAAATCAAAATTCTTTTTATTCCCCTTGGGGGAAAAAGAAAAACGAGGTAAAGAAAGTAGTATAATTGTTTACATTTGAAAAGAGTTTTTCAGAGCCACTTACGACAGGTTTTACAGTACAGGCTTTGGTAAAAAGTACAGCACTGACTAGAGTATGCTCTCACATTTTCAAGTTCACTTTTTAAAATTTTAACAAAATTATGTGATATGAAAGAAAATATATATAAAATATATCTCAGAATTATCATTGATGGGATTCCAATACATTAAACCAGCCTTAAAATATGATTCTCTAGAGTGGGTTGCGACGAAGGCAGAGTGATGCTGATGGAGCTATGTTATGTCATGTCAGGATGTGTTTTAGCATGTCCAGTATTAAAGGGATATGTAAATTCCTATCATTAGCTGTGAATTTTGGAAGCAAGGACATCTTCTCAATGCTCTATGAAGACCCAGGTACATTTATGGAACCATATAAATGTATCAGGATAAAATGGGTTAGGTTGGGGTTTTTTTTCCTTCACTTTTTATCTTGGATTGATTACCTTAAACTACTTTCTTACTAAAGCATTCAAAATCTTTTCCTCACTCATCAGAAAAAAAAAAAAAAAGGATAAATTAACTTACTGAAATTGCAGAGGAGGGGGGTGTCTGTGGAATTGCAGACACAACTGGTTTTCCCTTTAAGATCTAATTTTCCTTCAGCTTACCTTATTTTAGAGTTCCAGTATTAGCATTTATATACTAAGGTATTAAGGGCTCTACTAATCTACCTTGTGAAATACTTAATTTGTGTAGCTTCAGTGCACAGAAGCACAAGAGAGTTAACGCAGGGCTCTCATATAAGTTTTACAACTTGTGACAACACAAAGCACCTCTCAGATGTTAATACACAGTGGGGCTTTAAACCTCATGCATTTTGCAAATATGACCTGAAAACAAAATTCTGCTTCTTCTAGGTTTAAATACTCCATTTCTTTCAAATTTGTAAGTTAAAAATAGCTAAAATTTTGTTTCAAATATTAATGACAAGCACTTGCCCAAAAGTCCTTAGAAATCATTTGTTTTACCTGTAAAATATAAACTATTTGTAAACGTTCACTTATTAATTTATTTTATTGAAAAGTTAAGATGCTAGGATTTTCACAATTTATACAGACAAAGCTTCCTCATAATTTTAAGTTAAATACTTTTGTTCTAGAGTTTTGGGTTTTACCAAATTATTCTTTTCCTAAATTGTGAAAATAGGATCATAATGAATAACATTAGGAGTCTAAATGAACAAATTAATATCTGCCTCAGATACCTGATTTTAACTGTCTAGTTGAACAAAACACTAGTTACAAATTTTAAAGGCCCTTTTAATCCAAACTATTAAAAGTACAAATGTAAAACGAATCATGAGGTTCAATTTTCAGATAGTTTAGGATGTGGTTTAGTTAAAGACCAAAAAGTATGCAATAATTCAATGCACTAGCTTATTTCATATAAGTAACGATTGGACCATGAAATATTTCTCTGGACTTACTCCAGGAAACTTCTCTGCTATATATAAAAAATGTGCAACAGTTGCACCACCCATTTTCCCTATGGTTTGTATCTCCAAAGAAGGTAGAAAAATTTATTGTCTTATATCTGAAAGTAGCCAAGCATACCTTCCTTTGGGAATCATCTTCATTACTGTAATTCTTAGAAGCTCAAGTCATGGGCCAATACTCCCTGGTGCTAGTCACTGTACAAACAAATTATGTATAGCTGTGTTTTTTCTATAATGCCAGCCAAGACCAAATTAATGAAAATAAACAACTGTAGCTGTATCTGCTGCAGACTAAAAGCCAGAGCACTAACATCATCAGTCTTCTGCAAGAATTACACCATAAGTAAAATTATGCATTGAATTGAGTAGTGTAGAAGGTCTAGTTTCTAGACAACAGAACACAGTGGCAATTTTTACATCTTAACTTTGGTATATGCTACCTTGAATTGTATGGTTTCTATCAGTGCTGCTTTTCCAGGGCTTTTGAGCAACTGTGACTTCTAGGGTAGCTTGATAGATGAAAGCATGCTGATTTTCTGTGAATGTCCTGGCAGCATTAGAGAGGAGCCACTTAAGTCTCTGAAGCCACTATCCTGCCCTGCTCCCTGGTGGAGGGAGTAGAGAAGGTGTCCCCAAGAAGTCAGCTTCAGCTAGTCAGATTATGTGTAGTGGTTCATGGCTCATACATTTATGATGAAGCAGAAGACGACATCTGATGTCATCGTTAAAATGCAGGTTAAGTTCGTTTGAAAGAAACCTATAAAGCATAACTTAAGAAAGGCTCTGTGTTCTCCCAGAGTTTATAATCATGAAAAGAAATCAGAACAAAAGCATAAAAAGATTGAATTATAGCAGGTAATTAAAACAAAATGCTTACTGTGCTAGTCTTGTCTGCCACTCCTACTCAGTCAGAATGATAGTTTATTTAATAAGCAGTCTTATTGAAATGGGTTGGTTAGCCACTGAGTCAGGGCTATTCTATAGGAGGAAGCAACAGAATCCAGTAGGTGATGAGTAAAATGTAATGCTTAATCCTTATAGCTGGCTAACAATTCAGCCTTTGGCTACATCCAAATGTGCTCAAATATATTTTGGAGGAAATATATATTTTCTATCAGCTTGCTAGTCTTTTCCCCCTTTCTGCTAAAACAGTTGACTTACATATTCTGCAAAGGTATTTTACTCAGACACAATGACTTCTTAATTTCCTTTCTCCTTTTTCCATTGAGCAGATCTGAGAAGCTACCAAACTACAGGAAGATCTAACATAGGCTTTGAAAGTTTTGTAAGTGTGAAATGCATGAAGCTGTCATCCCCAAGCAGGCATATAGGTAAGTACACAAACAGTACTTTCAGGTACATATTCATGTTTAGAAACAAAGGCCCTACCCAATGGGTTCCCGCAGATAAATTCTTCAGGGCACAAAGATGTCTAATAGCTTCTTGTAGATAGATAAGAGCAAACACATTTATTGTGAACAAAGTGCTTGCCCTCTTATCTAACGTTATCACTGAGATGCCTGTGCAGCTTTAATTGTTTGTCTTCTCACCAGTGATGTATTTTTTAGTGCAAAAGTGCACCTTCCATAATGTTAATTGGGAAAATAAAGAAATTATTATGAATTCGTAGCACAAACTCCATCATGTCTTCTGAAAACTACGTCAGAATCAACAATGCCATATTTCATAGCAGCGGACAGAAAACAGCTTTTCAAGTCATTAGTAAAATAAATGTCATCATTTTCCCTCTAGGAAATAGCTGCACCATCATGCCAAAGAAAAGGGCAGTTTTGATGGCTAAAGAATACTTCAGATTTGCATTGGAAAATAGATTTGATTTCCAAATGAAGAGTAAGAGCATTTAATGCAGAGGATTACAGTTTTATATAATAGAAACTCCTTTTAGGTAAATTTTATGAAAAAAAGAACTGTAAAAAGTTATAACAATAACATGTACCCTTCAATACATTCTGTTCAGTGAATGTGTAAGTGCTTTTGAATCATTTATGCATACATGCAGGAAACTGATAAATTTTGAACAAATTTAATTGAAATCACCCCTGGAGTGAGTCTGAGGGAAGGATTAAATTTAATGGTCTCACAGAGTGTAGTACTGTAGCACTCCACTGCCAACTCTGAAGTCTATATTTTTTCCCAATAAAAGATTCTACACCTCAATCAGCACATGAATGTGAGTTTAATCACATTTCAGAATGAAAATCACTTTGCTTTTGCAGTAATGAGGAAGGAAGACTGAAGGAAGATGTTGAGGCAGACAAATCACAAAGTTTGGTTTCACTTTAATGGCGTCATATTAAAACACAGGAATTTTTGCCCACATTATTTTAAGTGAGTAGTTGCCTTGGATCTCAAGCAATATGTCAAGGCACTATTTAAAAAATGTGAATGGGGATGAACAATATAGCAAATTTTGGCATGTCATTGAACCTGCAGTCCCTCTCAGTGGAATGTCCTGGTTGTATCTGGGTGCAGATACAGCTTCAAAAATTCATCATCGTCATCATTATTGTAGCATACATGATTTAAAGATCCATGGTCTTATCCTATATCCCACATTGTGTAGTCTTTTATTTCTGGCAGCAGCTTTTGATGGCTTGTAGCAGAGTGTTGTGGTAGAGTATTGTATCCCTGCTTCTATTGGAGCACAGCAGAATCCAGTACTGTGAGTGTTTTGTTGTTACAGGGGATATATATTATTATTATTATCCTTCTTAAGTATTTCTAACTCTGAACTGGTGTGGTTGCTCTTTAAAGTAAATTTCTCTTAGCTAACAGCTAACTGGATTTCAGTCTCTGATGTCCACTTGCAGACCCTGTAATCCAGTTCACAAAAGCATTATGGAAGCATAGAGGAAGCTGATGTCTGTGAGAAATGTGCTTTGACCATTTAGAGTCTGTGCTCTGAGCTCTGGATTTTATGCAACAGCTAACTACTCTGCTAAATTAGATTGTAGTTGTGGGGAGCATCTGAAAGAGCAATTTTTGCTCTCTAATGTAACTATACCTCAACTTCTCTTGTGTGAAATCAAAATAGCAGTCCCAGTTCTTTTCTGAAGTATTGTGAAGATAAATTAATTAATCTGTGCCAAATTAAGATAAATTAATTTACGTGGTGAGGAATGCCATGGAAAATGCTCATGAGGAAAGTAATAATTCTATATTCAAGAAGGGCTTGAGTTAAAGCTGTGTGAAGAATTGATTTTTCACTTCATTGGCTGACCTGAAAAATTGTGGAAAAAATCAATTTTGGACCAACCTGAAATGATTTTCTCTCATTTTTCTCACGGGAACATAAAGATAGGAAGTAATATATAAGTTTTATCTCAAACAAAACATATAATTTGTCTGAAAGGAAAAAATCATTATAATCTTAACTATTCATAACTTTTTTCCAAATTGCTGGTAGGTATTTGAGGGAAATCATCCCTTCCAGCCTAATTATTGAGAGTTTATTTTGAAAATAGACTAGCAAGCATTAGGTTTGTTTGCTTGCTTGCTTGTTTGTTTGTTTAAGCCCCTATCCCTCCTTCATTGGTGAAATGCAGTTGTGGGTGAAAAAACTAAGGATAAAATGGGGTGTAGTTAATAGATGTGATGAACCAGGTTTGGTGGGCATGCTGATGGCTATATTGGCTTAAGCACAAAAATCACCCTTTTGTAGACACAACATGACCATACTTCAGCGTCTTCTGCTTTATTCTTCACAATTTTGAATATTCCTGCTTCACTTTTTCACAGTCCACGTCAATGTCTAAGTGTTTTTTAAGTAGTTGCCTGTTCCCCTTCCCAACCACGTCTGATCAGTGCAGCCATCCCTTTGGTGTAAATAGTTCAGCGTGCATTAGATAGATGCCAACACTGTGATAAATTCCCAGTGCCATGACAGTAAAGTGGCTTTATACATTATAAAATAACACCTACTTAGTTGGTGGCACACAGCAATTGCACTATGCAATGATGTGAACAGTCTTGTATCCTAACCTGTGGGGTTTTTGGTCGATAGTAGCTCTGTCAGGGAGAATTTGGTGTGCCACCCATTTCTTGAGGATGCATCTGTACACCCTCTATATCCCACACAATTAGCAGTGTGTACAACCAAAAGAACTTGGGGCATCTTCAGTCTGGAAAAGTTCAACCTAAGGCTGACCTTATACTCTCTCACTCATAAAAGACTAGTTCCAATTAACTACCATAAATATGATGAAAAGTATACTTTAAACAATGAGTAGGTAAACCAAAACACTGGATACCTGCTGTTAAATAAGCTCTGTTTAAAATTGTTGCCAATAACTACATAAGATATGCTACCAGAATACATATTAGAAAGAAGTAATGAAGCAGCACAGGTAACAGGGTTCAAGAACTCAGAAAAACAGTATCTCTATGTCCCACTGGGGTTTTTTCTATGGCTGGCTGCTGGAAATTTTTGGAGTTTTGCTATCTCCTTTTCAAACTATGTACCAGTTTCAAGCTGTGTTTCTCTACTTTTTGGTACAAGAGAATTTTTGTCCTAAAAATTGAAAAAATAGTGCCCTCTCCACTGAGGGGGAAGGGAATATATTTTAAGGTCTTCTTGAATAATCTTATTGCACTGGTACTAGTGTTTACACATATCATGCATAAAATACATAAACATAACCTTGTCACACAGTTGCATGTATGTGTGTTCACTTTTGGTCAGTACTCTCCTCATTCACAGCAGTGTTTTGCAACATACTAAGTAGTAGCTCGTTTGAATTTAATCCTTTAGCATTATTTGTAAAGAGGATGGCAGATTTAAATAATTCTTCCATATATGTTTCTCTTCTTGAGATCTTATCTTGGTAATGTTCTCTGCTTCACTGATCAATTAGAATTGTGCCAGTTATAAATGTTGATTGGGTTAAACTCATCAACTAGAGACGAACAGCTGTGAAAAACACTGTTGAGCACCTCCACCTTGGCATCCTTGGTACACAAGAATTTTTGAAACAAGAAACCACATTAATTTTGAGTGGGACAATCTGTACAGAATCTGTACAATCTTTCAGTCTACCAAATTATCACACCTGTTATCCTCATAATCAGGGCTGCACAACCTCCTCCCTGCCCCAGTGCCAGAGACAGACTCCTAGTTAGCACCAGTGTGTTGTGTAATCTGTGTGGTCTTCATAGATTGAAGAGCCACAGTTTAACTGCAAGTCCTAACTGTTGTTCTCATTGCAAATGTTTGGCCACAGACAGCTCACTTGAAGTGAAATTAATTTCACAATTCAAAATATTTACATTTCAAACTGAATGCAGGCTGCATGTTATAGTCTGAACCTGATTCATGTTATTCCCTACAGTTCCAAGATATTCAGGAGAACAGATGATTCTCTGTGTAATGACATGGAAGAATTAATGGGAAAATATTTTTCCACTGGTCTGGAATCCAGACAAAAATTCCCAGGATTATGCTTATATCAATATCGAGTTGACTTTACTGTCCTTCAGGCCTCTTGAACTGAAGAGGCAAGGAATTACCTGGACTGATCTCTGACTTATTTTAGGATAATAAGACAACATCAAAAAAGTTGTCAGTCATCTGCATTGACATTCACTAAGATGGAGTTTAGAGATTTTTCTATATCCATGTCTTATTTTTTTTCCCCAGAAGAAGAACTGGAGAAATCTCAGAATGAAGAGGTGCTGAAAAAGGTTTTAGAGCAAACTGTTTATATGTAATAACATAATACTAGGATAAGTGGAATTAATCAAAGAGTTCAAAGGAACTTACATTTTAAACATAGAAGCTACAGATATGAACTATCGATTTCTTAGATAGAACAGAATATTACAAGAAAAGGAGGTGTCAAGGTTGAGGCCAGTCCTTAAAAATAACTCCAAAGGAGAATTCATCTTTTGATCAGTTTCCAGAAAGGAAAATATGGACTGATTTTCATAGAGGCAAATTGATAAGCAGAAAAATGTCCCTAAACCATGCATTAGCAGATCCTGAATGGGGGAATGAGGACAAATATCTCTGTTGCCTGGTTTATCATTTCAGAGACAGGATACAGGGCTGAAAAAGTAAAGGTCTATCTCTGTTGGGAGGTCATTCCTCCGTATCTGCGGTATCAGAACTGATTAGTCTCTATAAAGCTTTAAAATAAGTAAATTACAAGGTAGGCCAACCTGTGAGTTGTTCTGGAGTAAAGGCCTTTTCCGCTTTTCACCCAGCCCACCAAGGAGGAGGGTGGGGTTGCACAGGAAGGTGCTAGGGGACACAGAAGGGACATCTGACCCCAGCTGGCCCAAGGGACATTCCATACCATATGGCATCATGTGCAGCATATAGATCTGGGGGAAGATGAAGGCAGGGGGAAATATTCAGGATGGTGGTGTTTGTCTTCTCAAGCCTTGGAGCTGTGATGTGCTGGACCCTGGCTCTCTGTGAGATGGCCTGCCCTTGGGAAGTGGTGAATGAATGCCTTGTCTTGCTTTACTTGTGTGCACAGCTTTTGCTTTCCCTGTTGTATTGACTTTATCTCAAAGCACAGATTTTCTAACTTTTACCCTTCTGATTCTCTTCTCCATGCCACCAGGACGAAATGAGAGTGTGACTATGGAGGGTTTAGTTGCCAGCTGGGATTAAACTAAACCAATGGACTAAGGGAAATTGTTCAATTGTTCTCTGCTGGTAGTGCAAAACCTGTGAAAAATCCTGAGAAACCTCCCACAGGTCATGTGACTATAAAGGAGAAAATAAATATCCTAAAATTTAGAATTGTGAATCTATCCAGCTGATGCAGAGAAGGAATTGTGGTTACAAGGGAGAACACAAAGAATTTGAAACAGACACAAATATTTTAATGCTGAAACTGTTACAAAGTACCCAAAACTTTGCAGACCAATGCAATTATTTAATTTCAAAGACTGCAAATAAATTTTCAGTGTTTCAGGTTTACCACTAGCTCTACTCTCAAGCCACTAAATTCGTAAGCCAGACATACTGTTTTCAAAACTAGCTAGTTGGGATTTTATGGCTTGCTGAATAGATTCAGAAAACCATTCTGTATAAAGTTCCTTTATCCCTAAAGTCATTTGACTTTTATGCAATGCTTTTCTACAAAGTCAATCCAGTATGTGAGTTCCTACAGAGAACACTAATTGTCTATGAGCTAGCATTTACACAAATAATTATAATAAAAAAATTAGGTGGTGGTTTACTGAAGGTTATAATGGGATAAGTTGAAAGAACCTCGGAATTGCCTTTAATTGGTTTCAGGAATAACCATCTTAGCAGACTCACTTCTCTTTATTTGACTCACTGACTAAGAGTCGGAAAAACTGACTTGCACTGGCAGGCTGACTTTGACTGCCAGTATAAATCGTCTTGGCCTTGTTTTAGACTACCTTGGACTTTCTTTCCCTTGGTAACACTTTCAGATGACAAATACTAATGAGACTGAGGAACAGATTCAACACTTACCCTGGCACATTTCTTATTAAACTGTTTAGAAAACAAGTTTTATTTCTCAGCTCTTTGAGTAAACATTCTATTGATTCTTACATTTTTTAAAGCATGCAGTCATAATCATAAAGTCAATGTTTTGGGTTGGAAGGGACCTTAAAGATCATGTAGTTCCCATCCTCCTGCCATGGGCAGGGACACCTTAATCATACTTAGTGCATATTAGACTTACTTGTTATCACTTTATCTTCTTTTCTACTAGAATTTTTATGAATTTTGTACTCATGGCTTTCATGTACTTAACACTAAGCTTTAATTAATATCATACCTTATGAAACCACAATTCTAGTAATTTCTGTTCAAGAAACAATAACACATAAATTACATCTTGAAGCATGGTAGCATTTTATGTGTCTATTTTAATGAGAAACAGTTGTAGATCTTTTAACTTAGCATTGTAACAAAATAGGGTTTTTGCACATTATTTTTTTCCCAACTTCACAGGGAAAATCATAGGAGAAGCTGACAAGTCAAAAGTACTTTCATGATCTTGTATCCTTGCTTATGACAGAGATCTAGAACTTTTTGGGAAAAAAATAAATTATCATTCATCAAGAGCTACTAAACTTTTTGTTTGGGCCTCACAGGCTGTTTTCTTTGACAAGCTACTTTCGGCATGAAAAGGCCTCATCAAATAAATAAACAAAGGCAACTGTAGCTTTTTTATGTTTTTCAACTCTAAATGTACTTAAGAGAAGTTTAAGCTTTTATTCTGAAAAAAGCATCTGTCATGAAGTGTGAGGGCTGAAGGATCTCTTGAAATAGGAAAGGAAGAGTCTCAGATTTGCAAAGGAAAGATGTCTTTCAGAGAGAAGGTTATAGGATGAGTGCTTTTGCTCTAAATCCATGATCTCTCCAGTGGCATGCCTTAATTTCATCCTGCAACACTTGATAAAATCACCCACTTTCAACATTTAGAGTACCACTGAAAATTTATTTTGAAAATTACAAGCACTGCTTTGCTGGTATTCAAACATAAATGAAGTTAAACAATTCATTTCATAAGTCTGTTTGCGTATGTTTTGTATAATCATAAATTCACTTTTTTATTCTTCTACTAGTTTCCAGACATCTTTTCTCTTGCATTACACTCTTATATTTCCTTCTCTGTGATTCCAAGCTTTGTTGCAATTTATAACCTGAAGCTGTTTTCTTTCTCCTTATGGGACCTTTTAAAGTTTGTTTTTCCTTTTGTCAGTCTCCTTGGCATTATACTGGTATGTGTACAGACTCACCTCATAAAATGGTTGTCCACTTGTGCAGTCCTCTCAATACAACCAAATCAAATCTAAGCCTCCCTTTCACTCTACTGTCTCACTCTTCGGGTCTACAGCAATGTCAGCAAACTATACCTGTCGTGTGCTTGACAGAAAGAAAATCAAGTCTGCATCTTTTATAGGAAAAGACTTACTCTAGATTATACACTTGCTAAAAAAGAAGCCCTTGTCTCTAGAAACTAAATTACTCCAAAATCACAGTAGTAATTTTTCCCCCCACCCATGCCCTTGCACAATTAACAACCATATCCAACATGAAAGGGTGGGTGGGGTTAGAAGGCACTCTTGCAAAATTCCCATGAAAAATAATTCATACGAAACTACACAGTCTTGAAGCAGCAGATGAAAAGTATTCTCTCTGGATAGGTCCTTCGGGTTTTTCTCAGTTTGGGGGGGGGTGTTTGTTTGTTTGTTTTTGTTTGTACATTTGTTGGGTGGTTTGTTTTTTCCCCTTCTTAAATTGCCCTTTGTGGTCATGGCTTGGGGTTTGTGTTAAAAAACTGAGAACTTAACTTTTGCAGCCTCATTTTTACATTACGGTAGCAGATACTGTTATAAACACAGTTGCCCTCTGAGGGGTTACTGAGCCCAGCAGAAAAAGTGCACCTAGTACAGAAACACAGTAAATTCCAAATGCATTACTTCTTCCCTTCCCCTTTCCAAATACAAAACATTCAACTACATCGGATTCTTTGATTTTTGATAACAGGGCTCGGTTTCTAAATGTAATATGCCCCAGGTTACTTGGTAAGTTTTCTTGGCCTGTGATCAGGAGCACACCTGACAGATGCAGACTACCTCTCCTGTCACCTTCATGTAATCCTTCATGTTTTGTATCAAAGAATTCCTCCAGCAGTTGAAAGCAAATTTATCCTCAAAGGTATTTATGACAAATACAATAATTCCTTTTAATGCAGGGACTGTTTAATCCACCAACCTATTAAGTACGGTATACCTCCAGCAAACAACTATTACTTCTCATTAACATATTGCACTTAAAAATACAATTAATCCTTTAATAGGAACCTAAAATACATAGTTTCCTCTATGCAGCACCTCTCCCGATAATAATCTGCCGAAAGTGGTATCCAAAAGTTAATTAAAAGCAAAGTGCTCTTACATACTAGGCTTCCTGTTCAGACACACAATGGCTTGATGTTATTGGTGCTTTCACTGATTAAAAGGATTTACAATACATAGTTTTGGGAAAGAAGCTCTGTAATTGCTGCTAATTGCCTTCATTTTTGGATGGTTGGATATATTTCACATGGATCTTGTTTAACTGTGTTAGATATTTTCCAAGCATATATATTAAACTTTTCCTTTTATTAATTCAAAAACTAACTGCAAGTTTCTTTTTTTCCTTACCTATTACTCCACAAACTATTTTGGTAGAGTGCTTTTTCATAGCCAATGATAATTATGCTTAAATAGAGAATAAAAATAACTTTTTGATTAAATTTACAGGCTTATGGCTCAGAAAATATGGTTTCTATTCTCACTTGCACAATGGATTTTCTGTGTCATTGAGCAAGACAGGCACAATCACAGCTACTTTTCTCCATCTGTTACTGAAGAGTGTTTGCTTTTCGAAATATGTCTTTTTCTGACTAATTAGAGATAATTAAGAATAGTGACAAAAATGCTGTTAGAAAGGTATACTGCAAAAAAATCTCAATATTGAAACAATCATATGAATCAAATGGTTATAATTATTATAAATTCTAAATAGGATATTTTATTTTGTTGAAGTAACCTCAGTCAATATCTTCTGGCTTCTTGAAGCAGAGAACATTTTGCTCAGTTTCCACTTTCAGTTAAGCTGCTTTCTGCTGTTTTGGCCCCCCCACTTTGACTGGACTAGAGTAAATATAGTATGATACTGAAGCACTTCCTTGTAGTGTGTCCGAGAAGATAAATCTAGGTACTGAAAGACCTACTTTTTAACCGTAAGTCTCTCTGGCTTGAAACAGAAACCCAACCCAAAGTTCTTCTCATCCAAGTGCACTATGTACTACTCAGCAAGAAAGTGGATGCTGGAGATTAAATTCTGTTCTGCTGAAGCTATTTTACCATGAACATAATGAACACATGACAGCAGGACTGGGTGGGTTTGTGTATATTTCCCCCTGGGAAAAAAAGCTGAGAACCCAAGGCCCAAGTTCTATAGACATCTTGGGAAGGGTTATTCGGACTGGGTCTAGTCTGTCTCCTGTACTGGAAGTCTCTTGGCAGCTGAAGGGTATTAGGTGCTTTCTTCGAGTGAATATTTCAGATTAGTTTAATTTGAAATGTGTAGTCTGTGTTCTCTGAGCCTGCTCTGTGAGGTAGAGGGTAGAGACTTTGACTCAAGCATATTTTTGATTGTAGATAGAAAAAGAGAAAAAAATGCTTAATATCAATATATACTTTTTCATTGTAATTATTTTCCTAGCAAAGTTCTAGAGTGTCTTCAGGGTTCCTACACTCTTTTGTAATATAAAAAACAAATAAATCAAAAAACATGCACAACTTTCTCAATTATAGTTATTCATAATAATATTGAGAATTCAAGTTAGATGTCAGCGTAGAAATGTTATTTCTGCTGTCTGATTAATAACATCACAGCTCTCTGCTGGCTTTATTTTTGTTAATTTTGGTCATGAGAAGCCAACAATATTCAAAAGCATTAAGTTCTTTAAGAATCTATCTTCTATTATGGAAACGGTCTGTTAGCAGCAAACATCCTAAACTCGGAAAGTTTTTTATGCCAGGAGCCAGGTCTATATGAAAAGTGCATTGTTGGCTGCTTTGGCATATATGTTTTAAAAAGCTGCCCTGAAAACCTTCAATATTTGGCAAGATCTTCCACCATTTAGCAGATTTCAGGACGTGTTTCTCAAAACATGTTTTCACCTGTTTCGTCAATGCTTTTAATTTTTTAACACGTGTACTACAACTTTTCAGAGACACAGCTGGTACAGTAAATTTAATGCAATTTCTGAAATGATCAGGAAGTAAAACATAGAATTTCAAAAGGCATCAAGTAAGCATATCTAACTACAGATTTTAATACATGATTACATGATTAGTAGCTGATGTCCACAAGTTTCACAGAATGTGAAGGGATATATATCCAAAAGAGTGAGTTGAAGATACTAGTTGAAATGAATCTTATTTAACTAAGAATTGGCACAACCATGCTTTGTAGTCCTGTAGTTTTTTATCATTAACATTAAAAACTCCTCATGTTTAACAAATTTGTTTCCACCTATGCAATGTAATAATCCTACTTCACTTTTGATTTTATAGAAGGAACACACAGATACTAATTCATATCTGATTTAAATGAACATGTTCATGCTAGTTGAGGTATTCAGTTAGATTTCAGTCTCTCCAGCTGAGTTACTTGAGTGAGAATACTTTTTGTAAAGAAGTTGATGTGGGAGGTTTTCCCTTTAGCAATTTTACATACAAATTAGATGCATGTATGTCAGAAAAAATAAATATATATATCAAGAAATAACCTCATAACTGATTTTGGAACTAAAAATCTTTGGCAATTATTGTTGAGTATGAACCTGTACTATCCATTAGAAATTACTGGCAGGAAAAATATCTATATTTTTCATTAGGTTGCAGTGGAACAAAAATATTTATGTAAGAAATGTTCTGCTCAATCACTTCTTCATATATATGACCGGTAAATTTCCAGTATTTGTGAATGTTGTCATTAAGCCACTAACGCTGCAGTCTTTGCTTGAACAAATCTTGTGTAGTTTTTGCATTTTTTGTATTTCTGTATTGAATTTTCAATTTTAAAAAATTTCTTACCTAAGTCCTTGTGATTTGAGTCATGTATGACTTTTACATTCAGCATAAAATTAAAGGTGGGGAATAAGATCAGACTCAGGGACTGTCATGCCTTATCTTAACTGTGTGAGCATATTTTTGTAGATTTCTTAATGTGATGCTTCCTTTTAATCAAAGGGTTTGCATACTAATTGGCCCGCTACACTGTCAAGGGGGATCTTTATTCTCATCTTTATAATTAATACTGCAGGATATATAGGACTTTTTTCTCTTTTATTTTTATTCTGACAAAAAAGAGAATATATACAATGAAAAGAGAAAGGGCATAATTTCTTTATTTTTTGGTTGTGAAGAGATATAGTTTAAAACCATTTTTAAAGTTAGAAGTCCTGTTTTGTAATCATGTTTGGCCTCAGGTCCTCTTAAAAACTATCCTGAAAGGAATCACAGAGGTATCTAAACTTGTCATTTACCAGCAGATAACCCAATTAGGGATTATTTTAAACAGGATTGTACAGCTCCTACTTATTTTTAAGTTATTGCATAGGGCTTCAAAACTGTGACAAATGAGTCTTGTGGTGAGGGAGAAGAGATATCATTTATACATTTATCAGTCAAATCCAAGACATTTTCCCCAGAAAGCTATATAACAATTGTTTAGAATGATGTGGTACAAGACATGAAGACTGATCTATAGGACCCAGTATTTCTACACTAATACTGCAACGCAGTAAGGCTTACAAATGCACAGACTTGCCTTTTAGAGGGAATTTATCTTGCTATGTGTCAGTTGTGAAAGTTCAGGAGTTAATTCATGAGGAGACACTGGTATTGACAGAACTTCACAAAACAAAGAGAAAAGTATTACCAAATCTTCACTTCTTTAGGAAGAACAATTATACTGTTGTATCATCCTACATATTTTCTAACACTGATTTTTCGCCTTTCTTCCCTTTGGATTTACTTCTCTTTATCCACAACTTCTTTAAAATTTTGTGTGTATTTTATCAAGAAAATCTGTTATTTTTCCATCTTACTAAAGCTATTTCATTTTCTTTGTTGTTGCAAAATGAAACTGGTGGCTCATTTTCAGCTTTTCAGTCTTGGATTCTTTGTGCTTAACTACAACCTTGGCAGTCAACCCTTCTCTGTTACTTTAATTCTTTTTGTTTGTTGATGCAGACCTGTATCCATACTCAGCAGCATTACAGCTAATGACTAACCTGAAAGCTTCTTGGAACATGATTAAGTGGGAGCAGAATGGTCTATGAAGTTATAATTTTTAGCTGAGGGAAATGGGATGAATGGAGAAATTTTTCTTGCCAAACCTGGGATTTAAAACACTACTTTATCTGGTCTACATTACTGAATATAAGTTACATGTTGTGGAAGAGATAGGTTGAAGATGAGTGGCTGATGGAAAATCCAGATTGTGCCGGTGGGTTATCTGGAACTTAGGAGATATGCATCTGTAAAACCACTTTCCACCTTCCTTGGGATCTTTCTGTAAACACACACAGCTGCTCTGATCATGTCTTCAACAAACAACTGAAGAACAGAGAGCTTGCTCTGAGGTATTTAAGGCCACATAAATCTCACCAGTAATTTAGAACAAATCCCAGTTTTACAAGTGAAAATTTCTAGGTAGGAGTCTTGAGATCCCCTCTCTTTTTTTACAAAGCTAATGCATAGGTGTTTGAGTAATGCTAATATATTGCAAGTTCAGGAGCATGAAAGATCTACAGGATGCACAACTAATGGAGAAATCAAAGGCAGGAGAGAATTGGGAAAAGATAAAAAGGAAAGGAAGAATCAATACTTTGCAGAAGGACTATTGTTTGTATCTCTTAGAAGCTGGTGAGAACTAGGAGGTGTAAGATGAGAATACCAGTGTTCTAAATGGAGAGGAGAGTCAAAGACTCTAGGAACAAGGGAATAACCTGTGATTATTTAGAGGCAGTCATTTTTGGTAAGGAGTATGAAACAGAAGAAGAAATGAGAAAATCTCTGGGTCAAGGAACTTATTCCAAAGCACTTTGCGTCAAAGAGAAGGAAATTAATGAGGGATGCTCAGGCAAGTTAGCTGGTCTCATCAAATAGGTACTGAATTTGGGAACAGCAGCAGTGTTTAGACATATGCAGCTTTCCTCGTTAAACAGAAATAGGTCTGGCAAAGACTATACCATTGTTCACACGGATATTC
Source organism: Eopsaltria australis (assembly GCA_034509425.1). NCBI lineage: Eukaryota > Metazoa > Chordata > Aves > Passeriformes > Petroicidae > Eopsaltria > Eopsaltria australis. The sequence goes on from JAVTVJ010000001.1 coordinate 685,831, forward strand.
CTTGTTATGGATTTGTTGAGTTTATTGTTCTAAGTATAAAGTTTTGCATTTGCCATTGGTGGTTTACATGTGGCTTTTTTCTCCAACTTGACAAGACCATTTCAAATCCTAATCCTGTCCTCCAATGTCTTCACATCTGTCACAGTTTGGTGTCATCTGTAGATTTAATAGGCTTACTCTCTGTGCTATCATCCACAATTGTAATGAAAATATTGAATCATATTAAATTAAAGACAGGCTCCTGAAGAGTCCAATTTGATAAATCTCTCCAGTTTGACAGTGAGCCACTGATAATTATTCTCCATGTGGTTTTCCAACCAGTTAGGCTCACCAAACAGCAGTATCATCTAGTTTATATTTCCATGGCTTAGTTATGAAAATGTCATGTGCAACAATGTAAAAAGCCTTACTAAAGTCAGCATGTGTCACATACTTTCCCTCATGCACAAGTCCTGTTAACTTTCAGAAAAAGAAATTATATTGGTTTGACATGTTTTGTTCTTAATGAATCTGTGTGGGCTGCTTTTCACCTTATCTTTTTTTTTGCCTTACTTAGAAGTGTTTTGTATCTTTTCTTGCTGTTTTCCAGAAATCAGAGTTTTTACCTTTGTTTACTTATTTTGACAAGTTTGCTGACAATGTTTATGTTAATATATCTAAGAATAAGGCTCACATTTTGTGGTGCTACCCAAAATAGAAGGCCTTTATCCAGAAGAGACTTCTTATGCACATGTGTCTGTACTTGTAAATCTATCTGTGCTGGTTTTGGATGGGATACAGTTGATTTCTTCATAGTGGCTAGTACAGGACTAAGTTTTGCAGTTGCGTTGAAAACAGTGTTGAGAACACAGAGACGTCTTCTCTATTGCTGGGCAGTATTTACAGAAAGTCAAGGCCTTGTCTGCTTCTCAACCCACCCCACAAGTGAGGAGGCTGAGGCAGCTCAAGGAGTTGGGAGGGGATAGCTGGAACAGCTGACCCTAGGAGATGAAAAGGTTATCCCAGACCACAGGTTGTCATGCTCAGCATGTAAATGGGGGGAGTAGGAAGGCAGCGGGACATATTTAGAGGGATGGCATTTGTCTTCCTGAGCCACCATGACACACAATGGTGCCCTGCTCTCCTGGAGATGGCTGAACACCTGCCTGCCCGTGAAAAGTGGTGAATGAATGCCTTGCTTTGCTTTGCTTGTGTGCATGGCTTTGTTTTATCTATTAAACTGTCTTTATCTCAGCCCATGAATTCTCTCACTTTTACCCTTCTGATTCTCTGCTCCACCAGGCTGTGTGGGGCTTAGCTGCCACATGGGGTTAAACCACACCACCATCCAATGCCCTCTTTGCTATTTCCATATCTTCCACCATCTAGTTTCTTCTATCACGTCTTTCTGAAAGTTCAAGGTTGTCAGAATGAAAGCATATTCCTCTGTCCACCTTGAAAAAGTTCCTGGATGCTTTTGATGGTTTTCACACCCTTAATTTTCACACATGGGACCATTAACAAAACAAAACGAAAGCTATGTCCTTTCTTGCTTTTCTAGGTTACTTTTTTCCCTCTCTTCCTCCAGAAACAGATGCTTTAGACAGATTGGCGCATTTCAGTTCAGACAGCTTTATGTTTGTCTTATGTGGGAACAAGTTGGTTTATAGGACAGAATCAATACTACCACTAGAGCAAAATGTGTAAATTGCACACTTCTTTCCTCTCAGCTTGTGTGACATTAGAATCCATTATCTGTACAGAGTTTTTAACAGTTCTCTTAAGTGATCCCACTGAAGAGTAAAAGAGTAGTGACCGCTCTCCCCTGAAACTCTTGAAAGACATTAATTTACCAGTACTTGGTATTAGTTTTCTAGAGAAAATGGGTGGTGTACATGGCTATGAAACTTGTATGACTATGTTTTATCTCTGTTTCTAACATGCTGCTAAAAGACCTCATTCCTGTCAAGGGCAACTTCCGTTTTGAAAACAGACTGTTGCAAGGGGGACACAGTCTCTGTGTCATAAAAAGTCTTTCTTTATGTGTTTTAGATTTCAAAAGTTTGAATTCTGGAAAAATGTAGTTGAAATTAACATTAAGAAATATTAACATATATTTTAAAGAGAATAGAAAAAATTGCAGCATGTGCTTAAAGTACTTAGTAGGTATTTTGATAAAAAAAGTATTTTGACAGAAAAGGAGACAGAAGCAAAAAATTGTTTTTCTTACTATGGTGGAGGCTGCACAATTTAGAGTATACACATATGAACAATGATCAAGTGAAGCAAGAGAGGTAAATCACCTCCCAACAGCTTTGCAGCAATATCTAAGTTTCAGTTGTGTATTAATAACAATTTTAAAATTTGCATTTGGGATAGCTGCATTTAGATACTTGGACAATCAGGCAGGTATATGGCACAATCTGAAGTGGTCCCACCATAGCTGGGTTGTGATTAATCCTGTGACCACCTGCAAATAATCCCTTATACTATGAGTATGGGATGCTGCTGGGAAACATGGTTACGCAGCCAAGCAGAGGTCCAGCTTTGCCCTGTGAAGCAAATAGGAGGACATAATAACATTTATTTCTTATATGCAAAGCATAACATTCAAAGAGCGTACAAACTATAGATTTGTTTTCCCAAGAAATCAGTGCATATGAAATTCATGGTCCAATTCAGAGACAGATAAATTTATGTTGCTTATCGATAGGCACACTGCCATTGTGTACATCATAATAACATCATAATGGTATGAAAATTTAATTTTATGTTGATAATTTTACTATTAATTCTTAAAAACTTGTTTTGTTTTCAGATCTGCTAGGCTGGGTGCAATCCATTCATGTTTCTACATGTTGATACTCTAATTACCAGAAGTTGCACATTAAGAGACTTACATTGTACAAAGACAATATATTATATTGTCATATTAGTGCACTCTGAGCTATTAACTGAGATGCCAAAAGATATCTTCTCTCATGTTATTTCACATGCAGTTGTGAATACTTTAAACAAGCAGCTACATGCTTTCTTCATTTCTCTCTCCACATCTTCCCAAAAATGAGAAAATTACCCACTGTGGTCACAGATTTATTCTGTATTCAGACAACAAATAAATAAGCAATTTTTAAAAAAACAACACCCCTTTCCCCCAAACCAACAGACAACAACAAATAAAAGAACATTTGCTTACAGCCTTCAAGAAATAAAAAATTCCAGCACTATGGTTCATGAACAGTAAGAATAATTTTCAAAACTACTGTTACAGTAGTACTGCTGAATTTTCTTATATTACAGTTTCCACTTGCTGTTTCTTCCATTTTGAAAATTCTGATATTGGTGCTGCTTTCTGGGAATAGGAATGGCTGGAGCTCATGGCCATCTCTATGTTAACAGCAAATATTCATCACTAAACTCACATCAGATATAAAGTTTCTCACGAAGGTGTAAACATTTTTGATATATTTTGGTTTATGGTCATGCAGAACTCTATCTGGAATCTGAAGTTGGTGTGAGCATTATCAGTAGTTTGAGAATGTTATTAAAGCCCATCAATCTCAATCAGAGCTGGCTAACTTTACTGCAGCTCCTGACTTTTCTCCCTCATCAGCTATATCTGCATGTGTTCCAACAAAGGAGCCAAAAAGGGATATATCTAAATAGAGAAATTGTTGAGACTTTGGAGACTACAGCACTACCTATCTGTTTCCATTTAGTTCTACCCGTAGACAGAAAGTGGCATTTCAATGTAAAATAATTTTGGCTAGCACTATGAATTGCTAGAGGGCTTGAACTCACACACACTCATTCTTTGCACATTTCTAAGAACAAATCTCTGTTGATATACTCATTCATTATGTAACTGGTGCCCTTACAGTGTATTGGTAGAGCACTTTTTAGTTTTACAAAGATAATATGAACGGTCAGTAGTGCAGGAATACATGATAAGTATCAGAAACAATAGCTGTGCACTAAGAATGCCAGCCTTCCCTAAGGAGAAACCATGCAATCCAGCAGAGGTCTGGCATTAAACAACAACTAAGAAGCTACCTAAACCTTTTTATTTTTCTTTTTTTTTCTTCTCGTCTTTTTTTTTTTTTTTTTTTTAATTGAGGATGCATGCTCCACAGGAACATGTAGACCTCAGAGAAAAACATCTACAGTGGTACTGACAACAGGAGTTCAACAAATTCTGTGATGAAACTGAGTTATCGTCTCAAGTGCTGGGTGCAGAGACTGAGTGTGAGCACAGATGTGTGCAGTGTCTAGGCATTGTGGGTTTTTATGAATATAACACAATAATATGGGAAATTTTGTTTATTTACTTGAAAGTGGAAAGGCAGAATGTATAGGGGAGGTTTTGGCAAGTAAAATCAATTCTTATTTAGGAAAGAAGTTGAAGAGAAAACTCATGTGGCTGATTTCTTTCACAACATACTAGAAATTTTTAATCCAAAATTAGGTTTGTACCAGGATATTTTGAGCCTTACCATAGTGACAGATCTAATGGCAGATCAAAGTGCCTCAGCACAGTCCAAATTGTTCTTCAAATTAGAACGAGAAAGATTTCCTAGTTGCAATTGCAGTCTTCATGCGATCTTGTCAGCACATGTTCTTATTCCTCAAAAAACACCCCTGATTTTGTCATAAAAATCAATATACAGGTAAAGATTCCCTATCCCAATTTCATGCAGAATACTGTGTGACATTTTTATGACTTTCTGAAAAGACAAAGGCAGGCCAGATAGATCTATAGCAACAGTTTAGAGATATCTGAGGGCTTTGTATTTCATCTTGGGATTCTTCTAGGAATGCAGTGAAAGTTTTTAACTGGAGAGATATCAGATTCATACAATGACATAAATCTTCATCTCCTTTTTATTTTAATTGTAATGGTGGAAAATCTGAATAAGTCTGAAAAAGTAAATAAAATGTATCAATGTACATGTGTGCATGTACTGAGGGAGAAATAAGAACTTATTGTTAAGTTTCTGCTTCAGAAGGCAATAATGATTCTTGGTGACTTAAAATTTGAATGTTTTGAAACCAGTTTTTCATTCCTGATAAAGGAACAGGAAAGAACCCCTTGTGCTCCAATATTTTGAGCTCAGAAGTATATTCATCCAGGAAGTGAACTAAGCATCACAAAATATTTAAGACCAGTCACTTATGCTTGTTGTGATCAAGTTTCGGTAAAAGAAAACAGAACACACCTATAGTTTTTCAGCTCCTTACATGCATACTTAGAACTGCTTGGTGAAATCTTTTAATTTTGTACTTACAATATGCTAGAGAGTATAGATGTTTTTGAGGCATGTATTGCAATTAGGTTTTTTTAGCTCTGAACTAATATTTGTCAAAGGAAAAAAAAAACCAACCGAAACTTTAAAGACTTTAAAGACAATTTATGTCTGCTAGAGTGGTTTTTTGTAGTGTATTTGAAGTCTTCAAAACATCCCTAGCATTAGGTGTTTCTACACTTGTGGGCCAGCTGTTCCTCACCTTAGAAGAATCCTGAGGTTTTGGAGGCAACCAGTCAGATGAAAAAATTAAAGGTATTACTATGTGAGAAACAATAGGAAGTTTAACTGAATCTTTTAAAATGGAAACCATATTTAGGTTATAAAATAAAAATTGTTGTTATCATTATTAGTATTATTACTGTTGTGAAATAACCAATGAGAAAATATAATTAATTTGTGTAGAAACTAATAAATACTTAGAACTTTGTAAACTTAGTCTCCATTTTACTACATTTCACTCTGATTTACTGTTATTTTTAGCTTTCCTATAAAATTATTCTGGAAATAGGTGTTTCAAAAAATGAGATAAATGAAAAGGTAAAATACTGGTTTTAGATTTCTAAGAAGGCAGTTCAATTTTAGAAATAGAACATATTTATTAGAGGCATGTTTTTATTTTTCTTTTGTTTTTTGTTTATACTTTTAAACTACTTTGTTTAAAGGTGGGAGTGGAAATGGAGGAAGTTAGTGTAAGGAGAAAATATTATTGAATGTAGAGTATAAGTAAGCTTGAAAGGACCATGGAAATCAGTGTCACACAAAGTACAGCTAAGAAAGACTGTGCACCCTCAGGCTTCATTTTCTGAGGCCTGGAGAGCCTCACCTGGGACCAGAATTTCATATCTCTTAATAATATCTCAGCTAAACCAGCTTTTTTGACCTGCTGTGTTTGAAAATGGAAGCTCAGATGAGATGTTGATTGTTAATCACTGTCTTTGCCCTTGGAATATTAAATAAAATGCAATGGAGGAAAGGGAAGGAGAGAGAGAGAGAGAGGAAGGAAGCAATGGAAAACATCTGTTCATTACAATCTAATAAACAAGAAGAAAAAAATTATTTAATAGACTTATCACAAGAAGTGATAGAAACAGAAATGAGATTGATTCACTCTAGCAACTGAATAATATTTTAGCTTCAAACAAAATAACACAGGGAATCTAAAATATGTGGGTTTGTCATATGAGAGCAAATGAATAAAAACTCCAGGTAGTAAATACATTAATGACCTATATTTAAGTATTAGAGTTACAAAGTTAAAAACCAGAATGTCCACATATACAAAAGTCAGGTTCCTTCTTGAATCCCATATTCAGTTATCTAGTTCTACAAGAAAAAATGTGGAATGACTAACAATATTTTCCAGTGTAAAAATTATTTTTTTTTTTATTTTCAAAATGGATTGGGTTTTTAGTGTGCACATATAACTTGATATAAAAATTCCTGCAGTATCATTTACAAAAAAGTAACTTTTTCCAAATTCTAAATTCAGAAATTAATAATGAAAGAAACTTCATCACAATTCTTTAATAGAAAAGAAGAAAATAAACAGAAAACCCAAGAACAAATAGGCCACTATATCCTAAAGTTTGCTAGTTAGTTTGGTGCATTAAATAACCTAAGTCTGCTCGGGATAGCCAGGTGATCCTGTTCTCCCACAGGACTTGAGCAGCACTGTGAAGAGTAACAAAGATAGAATTGATGATGTAATATATTTAACAAGAAATGAACTAAAAGGAACAAAAATATCCCAAACATAATTTGTCACTTATAATTTTAGTCAGGAGTTTAGAAAAATATTTTTCTTCCTCCAGTAACTTACAAATCATTTATAACTGTCCTTTGCTACTGTATTTCCAGTGTTCCTATAACTGCTGTACCAAAGCTGTAAACAATGATTTTAAAAGCAGGCTTGATCCATAATGTGATATTCTTTATTTCCGTTCTAGAAGAACCACCATTAAATGGTGTCTGCTCATCAGAAGGTGTACTCAGAGAATAGGCAGCTTCAACAGCCTCAATAACTGTAGGTTTCACTCTTGTTTGACTTCTTTGAATATAGCGTCAACTCTTAAGGCAACTTTAAATTTGATACACTCCATTCCATACAGGATTGTTATATATAGCACTTTTCTTGTGGGTTTTTATCAACATTTTAGCATACAAAAGAAAAAGAATTTCAGTTACATCATGACAGACATTAAAATATTTGAACAAATGGTAAAATTTTGGGGTGTTAGAGAAATCAAAGTAATTGTCACGTTACATAGTGGCTCACTCAGATCACAGAAAGGTACAAACTAAAATCATTGCAGAAGTTAAACAGGTCTTTAAATCTGCCTTTTGAAACGTCACCATTTACAGAGTTCTCTGAACTGCATAATTCTCTAATTGCAAGTTTGTTTACTTCTGAAGTGTGCTATAACAGTCAAACTTCTTTGGGAAGGAAAAGGGAAAGGAAAATGTTAATTTTATGCTCAGTATTAAGCTGGAAATAGAGAAGAGTAATATCATCTTAGTACGAGTACCTCTGTGTCCTGGATAGAAGACAATCACTCAACCGTGAAGAAATTCTTGAGCTTAAATTAGGAGCTTCTTGAGATTTTAGTTTTAATCACCAAAGTGCTTTTGAGGAAAGTTTCCCAATTTTCCCCACTTAACATTTGTTGATTCAGAGCTCATGGCCATCTCAAAGTATAAAACTCTGTTGCATGTGGAGGAAAAAACACCCCCAAATGCCCTCCAACTGCTGATGGGGGTTCAGCTGATGGCAACAAATTAGAAGTATCCTGAAGTGAACTCCTCCAAAATGTGCTTGGTGTGGACACTGGCTCTTGATGACCCCTACAGACCTGATCCTGTTGTGCTGTACTGCTTCCAGTCTCCCTCTCTTACATGAGCTCCAGCTCCAGTCCAAGGCATTAAAGGGACCCTCACATCCAACTCTTTCCACTTGTCTTCTCTGGCACCTATTTTCATCCCTTCAATTCCTGTTTTAAAAGCCAGCTTCTCTTCTTCACTTGCTCTCTCTGCTTAGTTTCTCGTCTCTTAGCAAGACTGCTTGACAGATCTTTGCCTATCTTGAGATTTTTACTTTAAAAAAAATACATAACCTTTGTATTTCAGTCATAGAAACTGAAAACATAAATCACAAATTAATAACCATGACTTAGAAGTTGTGCACTCAGCTAAGTTTTCATAGTTTCTCCTTACTTTATGCCCTCTTTTGGGAAAAATGAAGTAGCAGAGAGAGAAAGGACGAGAAATATGTCTTTATGTGTCTGAAGGCCACTTTTCTACCACGAAAATAAAAATAAACATTAAAAAAGGGAAACTGGTTAAAAATACATGCTTTCTTTAAATGTTTACCTAACAGTAGAAAAGACTGGATAAACACCTGAAAATAATGTGAATAATAAAAAAAAAATTTAAAAGTGCTATTTTAAATTAAATAGCTGTTGTGGGGCCTATGTATTTATTTATATTTTCATGCTAAATTAAAAAAATAATAAGTTTTCTTCACATACTCAGCAAATTATTTATTCATTTCAGTAAATGAAATTATGTTAAAAAATATGAACTGTTTGGGCTTTTTTCCCCCTTTTTGTTTTTCTATTTCCTGCCTAGAGAAACAATAAATGCCTCCAGGTTATCCAAATTACTTGGCTCTCTCCAGTGACTTGGTTTGGTAGATCAATTATCAGTGGTTCAGGTTCTCAGTGCATAATGCACAAGATGCACCTGATTTCAAGTTAGCAGCTAACCTTTTCTCAGATGCATTTTAGTACCTGTAAGCCTTTACATCAGAAAACAGAAGGAATATTGTGCTATTGTGTGCTCCTACTGTTGAAAATGCTTGCTAGCTTGAAAGATCAACAAGTTTTCACAAATCTGAACACAGAACTTGTAAATTCTTCTGTAGTCTGTGGTGAAAGTCTGAGCCCTTTGTTTGGCCTTGAATTGAAGCCAAACCCACAAGCTCTTCATACACTTAGAATTCTGTTGTTACTCTAGAAAGGAGGAAAAAAACAAGGCATTTGAGCTGTAAATGTGCAATCAATAGTTTTTCTGTCACTGGGGAGAACTAGAGTGATATTTCTGCTGTGTCCTTGAACTGGAATGCTGTGTCATCAGGTGCATCTGTTACTCTTCATTTGGTAGTCATTTGGCTTAGGCTCAAGCTGGCAAACTTCTGAATTGATTCAGGACACCTTTTAAGTCTTGTAACATTTATTCCTGGTTTTACAAATTCCCATCTGTGAAGAAAAAGGCTTAATGTTTTCACTGCCTATGTGTTTTCAATGAATTTTATGTTTTACCTCTTTCTTTGCCTCTGTTCATGCTTGATCACTGGCCTTTAGAATGGATTCTTTTTGATGATACTTGAAAACCAAAGAAATACGTAGGTTTTTAATGTTCATATTTTTGTTCCCTGAGAAAGCTTAAATACTTAGTATCTCTGTGATTTTGCTTCATGTTGAATTTTCACCATATTAAACTCAAATGTGTTATACCAGCTTTTAAAACAAAAAAAAATTCCATTTAGCCCCTGAAAAATGACACATGCCTGAGTTTTGCCATGCTTAATATATAAATCCAAAGTTTTATGAATGAAAGTAGATGACTTTTATTGGCACCAGAGGACTTGATAATATCAAATGACAACAAGGTGGATTTCCCTTTGAAAATTAGGGTTCTTGAGAAAACCTGTAAATGAAACAGCAGCAGACAGGGGAAAAGAGCTAATAAGAAAACCATAGAAGAGATTAAAACCAGGAACAAATGAAAGTATGTTTCCTGCCTTTTGCACTGCTGTTGACTCAGAAGGATGAATGAATGAAAAAACAATTGTATATTGATATTAGTGTTTTTTCTGTATTCTGACCTCAGTCTTCCAGGAGCAAGGATAAAGGAGACAAAACACTCAGTTCTCCCTTATTAAACCCAAGGGTATAAGGTACTATTTTAACACTATCTTCAACAAAGACCTATGAACTCTTTATCTTTTCATGAAAGAGCCTCTGACCACACAGCATGTGCAGAAGAATCAGGTTCTGGATTACACTTGAACCTAATATTTAAAATATTTCATTTATAAGCTTAGTAGATTAGTAAAAGAAACAAATGAGGGCTGAAAAGCAAAGATCTCAAAGTGGGAATCTCCACTATCCAGAGTCAGTATATTACTCCTTTGGTCATGGCTACTCTTGCAGTGTGGATCCTCACCTAAAAATAAAATGGAAAAAATTTACACTGAGAAGTATTAAAATTAAAATATTAAACCAATTTTACACTGGACATTAAATAAAACTCATGTTTAAAGCAGTTTATATCTATATATTTTAATATCGACATCTTAAAAAAATGAAAGTACAACTTTACAGCTGAAGAATGATTTGTAGTAGTATGTTCTGCCAGGGCAGCTGTCCAGCAGTGTCTCTTCCCTAGCCTATGCTGAACAAAATCCTCAAAAGCTGCTTTCCAGTATTCTTTATATTTGCACTGTGGCCTTAGTGCAAACTTCATAGGACTATAGAAATTACAACGTTTTTTGATAATTGATAATTAATGTATATTTCTTTCTTTGCTGTTATATTTTCCTTTAAAGATTATATAAGTGTATGATATATTTTTTCTTTATACTACCTTTATATACTTTTCTTTATACTGACTTTATACCTAATAATTTTATTCCTTCACAGTGGGAAGATTTTGAAATTGTTATCCATATTTTACCCTTTACCCTGGCTAGTGGGGTTTGAGTTCCTGATCTGTGCTGTCTTCAAAAGAGTAAAGCTACCTGTCTCATCATGTGGGGGTGATCCTGGCACTAGAATCAGTGACAACTTGCTGACCTAGGTCACTGATTTCTCCTGAAATAAAACTGTGGCTACCAGTAATGGAAATCTATCCTCCTCTTTTTGTTTAGTAGTTTCACTGGTAATAAAAATTGCACAATGATTAAAAGCAATGATTGTATCTGCTGTGCTCTGCATGGGTACCTCTTCATGCATTAGTAATACAGGTATTCAATAAAATCCTCATCTGCTTTCAGCTGACAATTGTTTAACTTTTCTTTACACAGAGGCTCATGTTCTTTTTGCAGTATGACAAAGCTTAATGGAGGTGTTGTGAAATGCTTTCATTGAAGATCTTCTTTAATTATAGATGTCCTGCATGACAAGTTCTTCTTTAGCATATGTTTCTTCACTCCAAGAACATCAGTTTAAGTCAGTGATCAAAGTGTAGTTGAGGGAAAATCAGTATACTAATAAATCCAACCTTGCTCTCCATGAACTTCCCCTGAAATTTAGCCCCAGCTCACCAGACTCCATCAAAGCATTTAAAGGCTGATTCATACCAGGTACAGCCCGTTGAACCAAGCTGGCTACTCTTCAGTGTTTCTCATGTGACAGCTCCTGCAAGATACCACATTGTCTTCTGTGGAGAAAGGGTCATCCCTGTGTAACTCTCCACCTTGAAATTTTAAAATTTCAAAATTTCAGTTCAAATATTTTGCATTGAATATGTACCTATTTGGCTCTTTGCAACCCACTTATCTTTCAAAGATTAAAAATGTGCTTTTAAAAATACATTAATTCTGAAAGTCTTTTTTACTGTTTTCATACAAATATATTTAAATGAAAGTAAATTCAGTATAGCTGTTTTTACAACATTTAGAACATAAAATCTTGAGTGTAGACACATTGAAAAAATATTTCAACCATGTTTACTCCAAGTGAAAATATTAATTTACTCTGTTTGATTGAATTAGATAAAGTGTGACTTAAATGGATGGCACAAATCTGCATTCATGTCTTACCCTGTCAAAGCACAGGTGATATATGTGAAAATGAGAGAATTCCGGTTTATTGAATACTCATGTAACTTGAGTGACAAAATTGTTTTGAGAGACTATTAAACTGCCTCTGTCTGTTTGCATAAACAAGGTATCAGTTCTAAAGTGGAAAGGAAAAAACATCCTCTTAAATATGGGTGTGGCTACTTTACACATTAGAAACGTTGTATAGGGAATGATGGGAAATAATTACAGATGCAAAATACATGCTGGAACACTTTATTACATAACACAGCTGAGCTTACATGTGGTTAGAAACCGATCTCGGTTTGGGAATTGTTTTGGGTTTTGTTTCCATTACTTTGCAGCTTGTAGTGCTGACAGTGAGCTTTGCAGAATGTCACAAAAGGTCAGTGGCGGAGTTAGCCCTCAGCCGTAACTGTATCTTGACTATGATGTAGAGGTTATAGAAACATATAAATACAATTTTTTTTGTGGCAATATTATTTTATAACTTCTCTGGCTATTAAAAGTCAATGTATTGCCTACAGATGCTTACAATTTGCACCTCAATAGCTATATGTGATGCATTCACTAAATATAGTGGTTTGAAAGTTCTTGTATGCTTGTTACATGCCTCAAAATCCACAGACATACTGAGCTCCTCCAAAAGTCTGGGTTCCTCACATCACTCCAGTTAAAGACTTGAGTTTTGAAGCCCCAACTCAGATCATGACAAACCCTTGAATGATACTAAGACAGTATTCTCTACATGCTGTATCTGTGGGATATATGTTCTGTTTTGAACAGTGTCAGCTAGACAGTAAAGAAACCAAAATGAATTTTCAATGCAAATTTATTTTTTATTTCATTTATATGCTTCAGTTTCAGCACAATTATGTTTAAGTGCTTGCCAACAAAGCACTTGAATAATAAAAGTTGCAAAGCAGTTACGAAAAAAAGATTATTTCTCATTTACCCAGTTAAATTCTTACAGGAAGTTTTGTGAAGTCAGAGGTTTAAAAACCCCTCCTACTTACTGATCACATTTGTAGAAATAAATCACAAATTTATATGGAAACAAAGCATTTGGAAGTTTAATATAATATTATGAAATCTGAAATTAATTGAGTGGGCAAAGATGGTTTTATTTTGTCAAACAGCAGAGATTATCCCTATTTGGTATAAATTGTTACTGCTATACTGACCTTAGCAGACATATCCAGATTTAAGAAAGTGATACTGTGAACTAGCATGTTAAAGGACCAGATATCTGTTTTAACTTTAGCAGGATGTATTCCATCTTTGTATTAAGAGACACCTTGAAAGACAGCTTTACTGTCCGATGGAAATTCCAGTAACAGCATTTTTAGTAACGTTTCTCACAAAATAAAATTGAGAGAAAGAAAAAGAAAAGTCAAGCCTTTTGACACATTAAAAGGCTGTGAGAAAATTCAAATCAGAAATGCTGAGATATTTGTTTGGAATATTTTTTATTTACACAGCATTTTTCTTCATACTTCAGTTGAAACACTTTCAAAAAACAGACGTAATATCCTCAGGAACAAGTATATGTGGTCAAGGGCAACTGTTCAATTTTGGGTGGGAATATGAGTAAACTGGAGGAGGTCCAAAGGGTAATTTCTTTTACAAGATCCTAAAGAGACTTTAGCACTCATGAGGGTTTTTGCTCTTTTTTTCCTCTCTTTTTTTTTTTTTATGCTCAGGCTATTTTCCCTTCCTAAATGAAACATAGTTCACAAACTTAAGCTTGGGCCTTAAGCCTTAAGGACTTTATTACTTCTTTGCCCTTTCGTTCCTTTTATGCACATTTCATGTCTGAAGCCTTTACATATTGCACCTCCTCACTGGGAACTTTAGGAAAGAAGTATTCCATTTCATCTAATTTTTTTTCAACTGTTTTAAGAAGAGGTGAAGATGTAAAGAAGGTCAGAATTGTCATTACAATGACAAAAGCTAGCTAGTCACAAGTGACTGGCTTATGTGAAAGGCTCACAAGGGAAAAAGACAGACAGGTTCAGCTAATTTTTTTTTTTTGTTATCCCTTCTTCAAGACAGTTTAGTGTAATTTCAAGAAAGGATATACAAGGTTTACCAAAGCTGGAAGCGTAGTTGGTGTTGGGGGTACCAAATGTTGTCTAAATCGGGGGTTGTAGACAATGCAGTTTATCAGACCTCTTGAACCCATTGATTAAAAATCTCATATATTTTCCACAGATAATTATTTTGTGTCCTGTACTGACAATAGCCCTCAGTTTGATCACTCTGTTGGTTCAGTCCACCCTGTTTAACCAGAAAAATTTATATATTTGATCTAATCAGGTTTTCCAGGCTCTGTATAAAGGATGCAGAGACATCTATCTCCAGAGGTAAAATCATACCAAACCTGGGTGGAGTGTCTAAAACTTGTACTTTTGAATGCTTTTTAGTTGAAATAGCAATGAAGGTCATTTCTAACTTACATAAAGCTACAGTTGGATAGGTGAGCACCTGTACTGATTATATGTAGGAACTACCAGGAAATGCAGCAAAAAAACCCCAAAAAAACCTTAAACATTCTTTGATTGTTTGTAAGAGAAAATGTCCTGTGTTAACTTTGTTAGATGCCACACAAATGTCCAAATAAGAAGACAGAAGAATGCTACCATTTCTCCTTTCCCATGAAATATACATAATATATATGAAATTTATGCTGTGTTTTGCATTTGAAGAAACAAGATTAATTAAAGTAATTATTCAATGTCAACTTTTAGTGACATACTTTACAGAATTATGATTAGTCATCATGATGCTTATGTTTCTCCGAATTGATTTTTTTTTCTAAGACAAATCCAGTTGAGTCATATTTGTATACTTCTGGTAAATTAGGGAATTTAAGGCAGTTTTATTACTTTTACTAAATATTTTGTTTGTTGGAATGTATTTCAGCTGTAACTTATGACATGAATAATTGTAAAAATCTATCCTTTTAATTCCTGATGTGATTTTAGTTCAACAGTTTCATTTTTCACATCTATATGTACTGTACCAGTATGTTTGCTTTACAAAAAAACCTCCATGTCTTTCCTCATTTTTACATCAGTATAGATCCAATGAACCTAGGAGAGATATGTTTTTGCTCTAAAGAAATGAAAAAGATTTCTTCATGTTTTGATTCCAGAATTTTAATCTTTGAACTTCTTTCAGTACATTTCATAGGAAGTCACATCTCTCTATGTCCTCTGTATTTCTAGTGTTTTGTTGTAAACAGTACCATCCTCTTATGCCCCAACAGTCTTCAGCACAAAGTTCAAACATCTGAAAGAAAAAGTACTTTGTATTCTGCATATGTTTTGTTGTCTGTGTTTTTTATATTTCTCATGTCTGATAGTTCTATTAAAACTAATGTGTTAACTTCAAAGGGAAAAAAGCTATTTTAATAACATTTAGAATGGATAATTAGCTTACTTAGCACCACAATATTAGGAAATTTGATGAGTGATTTGTTTGTATGTGTTGATTACAAATTTAAATTTTTCCTTGCAGCTCAAATACTTTATTAAAACTGCTCTACATTTTTTCCAAGTTTCATTTTATTTAGTTTGATGAGCAATTATTACTTCTAATACACTTGCAAAATATTGTCATTACATACATGATGAAAATATTCTATTCTGCTTTGATGTAGCATTTGATTTTTCAATTGAAGAATCACTATCCGAATGTGTGAAACTATATGCACTTAATGCAAATATGAACAAGAAAGAAGGATTGGCTGCCTAAAATGCAATAAAAACATGCTTAGTTTTTTTACACGTAAAAGCATTAGCACAGATTAGTATTTAAATTGTTTGGGTCTGATTTACAGGGAATTGTGTGCAAGAAAGCTTTAATGATTTAATGATACACCTTTTCCATTACCAACGTTTTTTTTCCTTGGCAACTGTGTTCTGTACATGCATGACAAACTCCAGTGTATGTATTCATGATAAATTGCTTATACACATGAAATCCTAAAGCCTCCTGAAAATTAGGTCAGTGTGAACAAACAAATGCTGGGTGTTACAGACGTTGAACTTTGTGACACATTTCTCTGAAGAAGAATGTTGGAAATAATATGGGAAAAACTGCAAATGTCTTCAGATCCTTCTTTGGGTATATACTTTCCCTTTTTTAGTTTTAAAAACAAGATTAATAGATTTTTTTTTCCTTTTCTACAGAAGACACTGACAGTGTGCTTTTAAATCTAAAAATAGAGGTCTCCTACGAGCAGTGGTTTCCTTTTACACTCTCCTGCAGTCTCTGTTTCTTCTTACATTCCCCTTCCCTTCCTTCATAATTGTGGAAAGTCTCAGAGAAAATGCTTTCACTACTTTTATTTTTCCTTGATATTATCAATACTTTTCACAAAGCTGGTTCCTCTTGCCTTTTCATTTTTTTTCTTGTATCTTTTTCTACCTCTATTTCATTTCATTCAGCCAACAGCAGAATACCTTTCCCCTTACGTGCAGGCAGCTCACTGCAGAGCAGTAGCAATGGTCCATCAATACCCTTGATTGCTGATGATATTGTAACAAGTTGCTCTCTTACTGAGTTTGCAGTGGAAATAAAGAGCTCTTGCCCTAAAAAGTTGAAAAACAGTTTCAAAATCCATGTGAAAAAGAATGACGACAGATCTATTTTTAAAATTTAGAATACTCATCAGAAAGCAAAGCTTTCCAAATAAATACAGCTCTGCCTACTGTGCCTTTGCAGAAAAGGTTCTTGCTCTCACTCAACTCAGTGGCTATCTGAGCTGAGGCAAAGACTACCTAATTTCCTCTGTCCCTAGGATGCTTCTTTTAGTGTCACTCTTGGGAAGGTGAGTTATCTCCTCTCAGAGTTTTCTTTGTCTTTTTCTGTGTTGCACAATCTAAGCTTTTCATGACTGTCTGCCTTCTCTTCCTGGAGAGTAAGTTGCTCAAAGGATAAGCAGAATCAATCCTCGTCATCAAATGCCATCTAACACAGGATCATAGACTCAAAATATGCTGAGTTGGAAGGGAGTCAGTTGTTTCCTTCTGTATGGAGGTTCATGAAAGAAATAAAGACTTATCAACCCTGTGCCTGGCACAAACCCTAAACACAGTCCCCTGCTAGCCACTGTGAAGAGAATTACCCCAGCCAAAAGCAGTACACTGAATCTTCTGCAGAAGTCTTGCATTAACCCATGGTTTGTAACATGAATCATAGTGCATGCTGACGTTTGTGCTGCTGTTTCATCAGTGTTGTTTTCCACATCAGCTGCTAGTATGTTATGCATCAACAGTGATATATCTTCTTCACATAGTTGATCATAACCAGCCTAGGAGAAATGAAGAGTCATTCTTGTGATTAGTCAAGTAACTTCATCCACAGCTGTCCTTCACTAGGCTCTGTATGGGTCCTATCAGTGTGTTAAAACTAATAGATTCACAGGTTTTCCTCCTTGGTCTCACACAAAAGCTGCTCCCAGTGATAGAGGTATGAGGAAAACATTTCTAAAATGTAACATCTAACTGGAGCAGTTGCTATTAATGCAGATGTTTTTAAGAATGAATGAAAGCAGCATCTAGTAGAAAGAGCATTTTTAGATCTGAAAACTATTAGAAGGTTTCTAAAAAATGCAGTTTGTAAATTTTTTTTTTTTTTTCAATTACTTGTTTATCCATAACTATGTTGCTTTGCCAGAAAGTGTGTCTGGCTGGTGTCACTTCATGGCCTATACCCATTGTTGTCACATGGTCTAAATCAATTCAGAAGAAGAAGAGTCTCAGACAGGAAAATACAGTGCAGGAATTTATTGTGGCATGCTTCGGAAGATTATCAACAGCCAGGCAACATAGTCTGACTTCTACAAGCAAGGGAGGCACGTTGCCAACTCCTCTCAATGCAGAAACCAAACTCCAGCCTCTTCTCTTGTTCTGTGTCCTCTACTGATTGTACAGCACAATAAAGCACTGGCTAAAGGTATTGCTTTAAGCAACACTAAATGCTACATCATTGTACATATGATCAAGCTGAATTGATTTGTCTGTGATTTATTAATTCATGGTGAGTAAATATCATAATCATTCCAAAGGAGAATGCTCCACTTTACATTGTAAGGCAGTCTAAAAGCATGTGAACTAGATTCTTTTCGCTAAAATTAGACCAGGAAGCATTCTGAAGAAGCTCATCTAGTATTTTACAGATGGTAAAACGCATTTGTACCATTAAATTTAGCTAGTATCAGAACAAAATAAAAGCTTAAAATGCATAAAGTGTGAATTTTTGGTCCTGACTCCAGCTGTGTGCTTGAAAGATTTACTCCTTTTGCACCACAGGACTGCCTAATGGAGACATTTCAGGTTCAATTTAATTGGAATACATAGGAACAGAATACATTTCTGCTCTTGAAAATTTTATGTCTAACAATGCATATCAACTGTGCTAATATTTCTTCCAAGTTATTGTCTAAGGGCTTGTGATCTATAAGGATTTGGGCTATTTTTACCCCATTAGAACACTGGCACAACATTGGTTCAGTTCACTATTTAAGGCTACACTAAACATGGAAAGAGTATTGCTCAGCCAGCCCTATGAAAGTTTTGTTCAAACTCCTCACCTTTGCTTCTGTTACAGCTGTTGTTGAATCCCTAGTCTGTTATTCAGCGGTGTTAAAAATGTGGGAGGGCTCTGTACTAGAGAGAGTTAATCCAAGAGCTAGCTAAGGACACAGCTGGTTAGTCAGAAGCCAAAAAGTAGCCAGGAGACATGGGAGAGTCTGTGAGTATTGAACGTTTATTTATGGAACTTATAGGTGGCTCAGAATGACCTGGGTGCACTGTGTTATAAAGGGGGCGCATAAGGCCAATGGTACCCAAGAGAAAAGGAAAGGGAGCATAGGACACATCAGTGTGAAGCCAGGGGTTTCACAAACTCACATAGCAACTTTTTTAATAGAAATTAGTATTTTCTCTTCCTCAGGATTCTAATACAGTTATACAGGTCACTTAGAAATTCCTTTTACATTCCAGTAACTGAAATTAAAACTCATCTCTGAGGTTTTATTCCTTTTCTAGTACCAGTTTAAAGCAGTTCACCCCAATCTGTCATCTTTAGACTTGATCCCTTCTGTTGAACTTAAGCACCTACCATGAGAGTTTCACCCCCTTGCTCTACAAAAATTGCTTCCTGATAGTGTTTCTTGAGCAGGGAAATCTACCTTCTCCATAGTCAGTATATTTCCAGATGTGGTATTTGTTTCTATTTATCCTTTTATTTCTGTTTGTCAAGAAAAATTATCCCTGAACATGTTCTAAAGTTACCCTACAGAGAATCAGGAAATTCATTGCCTTGCTTGGTAGAATTCTTTTTAATTTATAGAATTCAATCAGCTGTCTGATTCTTCCTTCGATTTATCAATCTCTGGTGTTTCCAGCTCATGTAAATAGCAACCAAAGTTTCATAGTCAAGATGTCTGTATTGTACATTCAGGTGCTGAACCCGATTATCAATGGATGCAGAAAGTAGTATAAATACCCTGAATAGCTGGTTTCTAATAAACTTTCAAAGTCAAAGCAGTACAAAAAAGGGTGATATTTGACTATATACTCTCTGCTAACAGGTCACATATTTTTTTCAACTGCTTTCCATCTTCCTGTTTGGAGCAAAGAAACATCAGAAAGTTTTCTCAGGAGCAAGATGGTAAAGTAATTGGAAGAAAATCTACTGCACTGACTTACAGCAATAATTTGTTCTCTTATTAGAAGTGGTATAGCTTGTAATAGTCTCCAAAATGTTAGGACTATTCTTTGGACATATAATGAGATAGGGCATTTAAAATCAGAGCTTTCTTCTGCACCATCCAATGAAAACTACATGATGCGTCTAAGACATTGTAGATTTTGGACATGAAGATGTGTTGAGAGAGAGAGAGAAAGAGCAAGAGAGAGACACACAAAGAAACACACAGAGAATGCAATAAGTGGTATTTCTAAAGTTCTGCCTCTTTGTATGGGTGTCCTAAGCATTCAGGCACTGGGCTACATGAAACCCTGGGACAATGTATCCTGGCAGTACCTCAGCTGAACCACTGACATTTTTAAATGATTGTTTCTCCTGTCTGGTGTAATTTTATTTGATACTTTCAACAACACTTTAAGGGCTCTTTTGTAGAAGTTTCAAATCTTGCATCTGGGTAACTTACTGAAAATGTAACCTGACAGCAGAGTGGAATCTGTCTTTGCTTCTTTTTGTAAAGGGATCAATAGCACTTTACACCTAATCTTTATTTCAGCTTTTAGGCTTTTAATGCATCATTTCCTCCTTTTTGACACATAGGGAGAAAAAAAGTGCTACAAAACAACAATATAATTTTTCCTTCAATATAATTGACAGGAAACTTTTTCTTTAGCTCTGTGGAAAGAAAAATCTAAGAGTTAGGGTCACAGAAAACATTTATTTTGTTTCTCAGAAGACTGGGCAAAGGAAATGACTTTTCAATCAATATAAAGCTAGTCAATCAGAGAAAAAGACAAAAAACCCTCCAAAAACAGTATAGAGGAAATTGAAGGGCCTTTTGCACTCTGTGCACAAGGTTGAAGGAAGTATTTTTCCTAGACTATGCATGAGCAACTGCTCTGCTCGTTGGCTTCCCCCATCTGAATCAGCAGGAGCCAACATGGGGAGAAAGGGAGACAAAAGATGTTGTGGGTCATTGAGTCAACCAGGCTTGTCATCATTAAAGGCTTCTGTTTAGGGTCTCCCTCTGTTCCTGCATGCCACCCTGCCCACAGTGGAAGGGATGCTTGACATTTGAACTACGAAAGGAAGTCATGGTCTGGGAATTTTTGTCAAATAAAGGAGTCATAAAGAATATTTTATTCAAACATGTTCTAGCTTCCCACTAAACATGTTAGAGAGTGCACCTTTTATTTTTTTAATTTTGTGAATGTTTATGAGGATTGGAATGTCTCTAATTACTCACACTACAAACATACCATGGACCTCTCAGTTACTTAGCACACTTTGACAGTTTTGCAACACAATGAAAACAATGAAAAACTGTTGAGTTCATGATAGCGAAGTCAGAAGTTTCCTCATAATTAGGAACAAACTTGAAGGTGAGAACAAACCAGTAAGTGCTGTTTCTGCAGAAGGCAGAGCATTATCAGGTGTAGCTAAAACTATCCAACTCCTGAACTATGTGGTAGTTCTTAGTCCCTTTTAAGTTTTAGTTAATTATTTTCAAACACAAGAAAAGTCAAAGAATAAAACACAGAATACAGATGAGTAATTACACAGCATCATGGCAGCTATATGAGAAAAGAAATTATGCTGGAGACAAAAGAGAGAATCTCTGTCAGTGCCAAAACAATATAACTAGCATTTTTTAAATACTTACTTGAATCTTTATGGTATCATTATTTTATTCATATGGTGATAGGAATCCAAGGCATTGAAATTGAGAGGGCCAACTTTGTACCTTTCACATATTTCTCTGTGATAAAGATGGCATTCAACCTTCTTTCTTGGAGGCCTGCTTCATTTCCCCAGTAGTCAGACTTGAAACTGTTAATTACAAGGGTTTAGAATTACAGAATTTTGCATAAATTGGTTTGCTCTTAAGCATGAGATGCTTGTTTTTCTCGCAGATTTTGAAATAATAAGTTTTTCATACCAGCTTCATGTTTACCTTGCAGAGTCAATTTTCACCTTTCAGAAGCTGGTGTAAGTTCAGTCCAGGGCAGTTATACCATTCTCTAACCAAGATATTTATGTCAGTCTACCTATTGACATGGACTGTGCTTCTGGACCACTCCACCACAATTTACACTTTTTCATTGCCTTGCTTACAATTATGGTGCCAGCTACAGTCATGACTATGAGAACTGTTCATTGGTACAGTTCAACAGAATGCTGCACACCTCCCCTATATCTGCTGTAAGTGACAACTTCTCAGGCTGTATGGCACCATCTCAGTGCACAGAGTGTGGAAAGAAAGCTTTTGTAAAATTCTCTGCATAAGAAGACCTTTTCCTCCACAGAGAAAAAAGTTGGTTTCTCTCTACTCCTCATAAGTTAATAGGAAGGTAATTTGTAAGCAGCCCGGTAAGGGTAACCACTGGAATCCATCTCAGCTGGTGCTTCCTATACACACTGAACAATGATTTAAACTTCCACGTTTTAGTTAGTCTTTAGAAATATGGATGGCTGCTTCAAGCAACTTTGTGAAGAGGGGAAGGAAATACTGTACATCACAAAATGTGTGGGTTTTTTCAGTTACCCCAGTTAATTGGAAAACTTGTGAAAGTTCAGGAAAAGGTTACACAAACACTGATTAACCCTCTATCCACTTGCAGGACATTTTGTCCTGGATTAATTTGCCAAGAAGAAAGACTGAATGAAACCTCAGAGAATTTACCCAATTTTATTTAATCTATGAAGCAAAATTGAATAATTCCAGATAAGATACAAGTAAGAACATGAACTAATATAGATTTAAAAACAGGAATGGAAAATATGACCCAGAAGGGGCAAAATGAAGAATATTTATGCTGGTATTTCAGCATAAATGCTTATCATTATGCAGACTTTCTAGCATATTGCAAAATCAGATAAAAGGTGTAATTTGAAATACATTTCTAGAAAAAGTCAAGAGGTTAGACAATGCAGTTAATAAATGTAAAGAAGCAAACCAAGGAGACAAGTTCAGTCCATGAATCCTGATTTAAGCAAATACTTTTGAGGAAACCTAATGGGGACACCCTGTAGTAATGACCAGTTTTATGAAGCTGATCATCTATCAAAACTGCTTAAAACTGTTAAAATCAGAGACCCTAAAAAACAGGGCAATGTCAGAAGTAAAGGACCTGTTGCCTACCCGTACAGAAAATCCAAGATATTAGGTGTTCAAATTCCTTAAAACTCAGGTTTTTATTACAAGAATCTAATCTGGGCTGAAAGCACAGAAGAGGTGCTGCAGGATTGCAACAAATGATCTACAACACTTATATCTCCCCATCCTTCACAATGGACTCCCATGCAGGGCAGAAAGTAGGTCAGAAATGTTCTGCCTGCATCCAGAAAAACAGCAATTGCCAAGACCGAAGCTTTTCAGCCTAGAAAATAAAGGTGGGGCAAGGGGTACGTAGCCTTCATGTATATTTGTTTCAGTTCATCCTCAAAAGAGAAAGATTTGTAAGTAAAGATATTAGATGGGACATTAGTTTGGTCTTTGTCTAGATGCCCAACAAAGTCCTATTGTGATTTATGAAGAGATGAAGGTCATTATACAAACCTGCAAAGCACTAGGGTGTTGAAATTTGGCATTTTTGTGAACCAGTAGTGTTTACATCAACCTATTGAGTGAATGATCAGAGACCTTCAGGCTGTTCTTGAGCCAGCATTTCACAGTTCCTCCTTGACTCCTCCCTGGCCTTGGGGTTTGGTAGAGCCCAGGAGCTGCCCAAGAGGACCTTGTCCATGACTCACAGGAAGGAACACTCCAGCCATCAAGCACTTGTGCATGGTTTCTGCACATTGACATACATTTTCTTCCACTGTCATTTTCCACACCCGCCCACCCCTCATATCAGATAATACATCATCAGCCTGAAAGATTTTTTAAAGGCTGCAGTCTGACTTTCTTCTATGAGCACAAATCACGGCACTAACTACAGGAACATACAGAATGGAAAAGGAATTTCCACAGAAAGAAAAAGTTTTGCCAAATGCCTTTTCATAAATAACATTTTGTTTCATTCAAGTATAGGTGCTAGATTTCATTTTGTCCATGTCCAGGTACTTGAAAACTGCAGCCACAGATTCTTCTGTGAAAATAAAAATACACTTATTTAATAAAATACATTTTTTTATTTTTTCAGTTTCTATAGCTGATACTGTTCAAACTCCTTTCCTAAGAGTACTAAACATTGTATCATTGAGTGATTTATGGGCTTCACCACTGCTGATAAAGATGTTTATGAATTAAAATCCTAGGTTTGATGTTCATAGACAGAGTACTTCACTGTTTGTATGATTATATTTTAAAGAACTGTCTTTTGGAGTAATTGATTATTTCTTAAAATGAAGTAATTGAAAAGGAAAAAAACTCTTCCAGGACAATAAGCATAGAAAATAGGAAAACTAGAAATCTTAAAACAAAAGCTATTTTTTCCAACTCCAGGCAGTTAAAACTGCCATTAAGTAGAAAATACATTGAAAGGAGTATCAGATTCTCAGTGGTAAAAAGCATCCTTTCCATCATGAAGTCATATTAGACACTGACTACTGTCATCTAATTGATCCCATACCCATACCTTATTTCCTTAAATATTTTTTTACATTTGGAAATCATGACTCATTAATAGTGGTATGACTAGATAAAAATTTCAAATTTTTTTTGTGAATCTTCTTGCATATTTCATAGAATATGAACCAATTTGAAAAATGAAAAATATGTAACTCTAGAACTTTCCTGTACTTGAGTTATGTAGTGAGTCAATGTGTTAGTGTGCAAAATTAAAATTTAAATAATAAATAATAAATGAAAATCAGAATAATTGTCCTGAGAATCAACAGAAATTTAGCCATTCATTAAATGGAAGCATGATCAGGCCTAAAGCTAGAACAAAATTTAGCAACTCAATTGCCATAGGAAGTCTGAGAATGACAGGGTATTGCAGGAGCTCATTTTTGAAAGCATGCTGGAGTACCAGTGAACCAAAATAGATTACACATGTCCATTCAAAAAAAAATTATAGTCTTTCCAGACCAGCTCTCTTCCGTGGAGAAATATTGTTACACACTTCAGTAACAGCTGTTTACCTTACCAGTTCGAGGTGGGAATGACATAGTTGGAGAATGAATGAATGAAAAGTTGGAGAGAAGAGTGCTAGAAGATTCAGCCCCAGAAGAGGGAGATATGTCTTAGTCTCTGATGGAGCCAGCAGGTAGTCATGAAGGTGTTGAATAGTCTAGATAACTTTTTACTTTCCTATACTGAATTTCCTACATGTTGTTTTCTAGTTAACCTGCTGAAGTCAATGTAGTTAATTTCTTGTGCTTTGATGGGACATAGGTTTTCATTTGTATTATTAAAAGTAAAGTAATTAAGCCCTTTTAAAAAGATCAGTCACAGCATCTGAAGGTATGAATTTCTATGACAATAGATTCCCTGGCCTAGCTGTATTTACCAACAAAATAATTTAGCATGCAACAAGCCAGCACAAAACAAATGATGCAGGTTTAATTAATGTTAGTGTGTATAAACCACTGTAAGGTTCATCCTTCACAAAATCACATAGAAAGTTCTTTTGATTTTAGTGAATTAAAGTGTTTTATTTTCTTTTTCACTCATTTTATGTCAGTCCTGAAATGTGGGACTGTAAAGAGATGTACTTATGTTATAGGGTACCGCTTGTACAGAAGGATTTTTTCTTGGTTTTTTCTTAGTTGTTGGTTGCTTTTTTTCTCAGCCTACTGAATTTTATAAAACGTTTACTGAGAGATGCCCAGTACTCTCAGTTCAAATAAAGCAATCAGTTCTAAACAGCATTGACTCAGGGGGTAGCCCTCAGCGATAAGCACTAGTCTATTTAGACTGTTCTCTATTCTGTTTAGGCGTTTCTTCATTTCAGACTACATGGGGTAAGGGCAGGAGCGAGCACAATGATGTGGCCTCAGTCCTAGGCCTCAGAGCATACCCTGTGACATGGCCCCAGGCTCTTTTCTATTAAGCTGACCTTATGTCTCAAAGCCTTATGACCTGTGACACGACTCAATTGTTATTTAATCAATTCAGTCAAAATTAAAAAGGTGTATTTTTATTTGCCTTAACACCTTTTCTTTCTGGTATTTGTTTTGGTGACCTTTGAGTATTGGATTCCAGCTGTCAATAACACACCGCATGCCAGATTGCTTTTTCTAATAAATAATGAAGCAACTTCTGAGGATTATTTGGATTGCATTGATGCGGGTTAGAAATAGTCTGCAAACAGAGCCCAAAAAGAACAATGAAGCTGCATATTCTCAGACCATCTCACAGGAAATGCAGCAGGAGAAAAGGACTGTAGGCAATTTCTAAAACCAAAACTCCTCAATTTTTCACATTCACATTTCACCTGTATAGAATCTTCACCTTGAGCTTGAATTAAAAACAAAAGGCTCTCTTCTGCTTGTTAAAAAACAAAGGTGGTGGTGGTCAGCTATAGACAGGGAAAAAAATTATAATCATTTGTCACATTTTGGCCTGCAAAAAGGCCAAAATATCTCTTGTCTTTACCACAGATTAATATTCATTCTATATGCATAACCCATATCTGAGAACAGAAATACAAATATTATTTTTTTTGCCTTGCAGTTTAGTGTATTATATTCAAAACAAAATTTCATTTTGCCCCTTATATCATATACCTAGTTCCTTGTTTGGAGAAGAATTTATGGCTGCTGTTATATAAATGTGTTAGATTCTGTACTAAAGTGTGATAATTTTCTGCTACAGAAATGGACGGTCTTAGAGTAATAAATGAAATAAAAAATGAATCAGAATTCTTAGAAAGTTTAGTAGCAATAACAACAAAAGAGATTAAGTCCCAAAGAAAATTTGCATTGTCATGCATCTTGTTGACTTTCCCCATATATGCACAAGTCAGGCTCAAAACTAAGCCACTACTTTCAAAATTTCATCCTATGATACTTTTTCTTTTTAGGAATTTCTATGCCATTTAACTCTCTCACCCCAAGTTGCAATATGGAATTAAATTCATGTATTAACTCCAAAAAACTGTGATTCAAGTAAGAGGTAATCTTCATTTCATTGATCTGGTCACTGTGAATCTGTATTTAAAACCTTTCCATCTTGCAGGTCCCCACATGCAGAAACACATATTTATTTATTGTCGGTATTACAGAGCTCCAGGCTTTGAAAAGGCATCAGGAATATGATTTGTAAGAGGAACTTTGATTCTCGTGTACCTGAACCTTTTTCCTTTCCTTATTTAGAGAAAACCTCAATTTTTCTTAGAGTGGCAGCAAAGACTAGGTTCCTAGGCTGCTCTTTTCTGAGCCTAAAGTATATTGCACTGTGCACACTAAGTAATAGCTGCATGTCCTGGGATTTGGCAAGAGCAAGTTTTAATCTCTTTGAGCATCCCCAGGAGCTACAAATGGGAGTGGGAAGAGAGAGGATTGCACCCCTGCTGCCCTTTCCCCTTCACAGTCTGTGATCCCCAGGGTGGCACAAGTATTTATAAATTAGTGACATTTATTTATAAAATGCCTGAGATGTGCACCACTTTAATGTATTAAAAAATTACATTAATGTAAACTCAGCTACATACATCACTGAACATTATTAATTGGGTGTGGGGATGTGTGAAGGGGGATGGGATAATTAAGACTGACTGTCTTTTGAATACCTGCAGTGTAAGCAGAGGAAGTAGCACAGACTGAGCTCCTACAAATGGTTCTTGGTAAAAAGGAAAGAATTGAAGCAATAGAACAAGTAGTGTGATCTTCTGTGTATAGCTCCGGAGGTGTCTGCGTATCTTTAACTCAGAGACAGACCAGAGCCTGAGGATTAACCGGGTCAAAGACTTTATTCTATAGTCTGTGTGGAAAACATAATGCTTAGAGTCATAACATGGCAGAAACATGATCAAAAATATTTTTTAGTATAACACAGCTGAAGTATTAGGTTGGGGAATTTGTAGTAAGTGAAGCAAAATGTGACCCAGTGTGGATATGACCCATTCTTTGCACTGCAAATGATTGACATGCAAAGTCTTCAGGGCAAATCTTCTGCCCTGAATATTCAGTCTGTACAACTCCAGGTTATGAAAAGCTATATGAAATGATAGCAGCTTTTGATCTAAAAATATTCATTCTATTATGTGCTTTTGACAGCGACTTGGCATATTGGCATGGCTGATAGCTTAAAATTTGAAAGCAATGCACTCCTTTTTTTGCCACATATTTGAGTGATGGACTTCTGTTCAACTTCACTTCAATGCCTGGGTTCTTTTTCACTACTGTTTCTCAGATATTACAAAGCTGGAGTCACACCATGCAGCCAGTTCCACTCCTTCTCTCTTCTCCCAGCACAGTTTTATAAAGGTCCATATTCATACTCTTAGAAAGAGCTATCTGAGGCACTACTGTAAGACAGTGATTTGAAAATTCAGCGTCAAGAAACAGCTACAAAAGAACACAAGAATCCACCCTTGCATCCCTAGCACCATACAAATGGAAGATATTAAGAGACCTAACATCAAAACTGTGGTGCAAATAAAAAGACCAGTAAAACTGGTAAAGCTGGAGCAGCAGGAGATTTTCAGAGAAGACAGATGTAATGTGGGTAAATGTTTCACTGAAGAGAGTGGTGACTAGGGTGTATAAAAAGGAGGCTGTTAGTCTGGAGTGTGGTCCAGTTTGAGACATTTCAGTAAGAGAGTGGTTGTATTTTTATTAGGGATCTGACTTGTGCACAGAAGTATTGATAACACCAGTGCCAGGACACATCTTCTGTAAGGAGGAGGATCGGGATATTGCAGTGGAAGAATCAGATAGCTTTGAGATCGACAGGAATAGAAGTAAGATGAAATTCAATAGCACAAAGTACAAGGTCAGTCACTCAGGGACTAATAACACAAATACTCCGCTATAAACTGTGAGCTCATCTGTCAGAAATCACCAAGAAGAGAGTGACCTAAACTCTCTAGCTGATCACAGTATGACCGTGAGCTGCCAATATGCTGCAGCTCTGAAAAAGGTAAATGTGTTTCTGAAGTACAGTATGGAGATATTTCCAGAGAGGATAAGAAAGCATTGGTATCACCATCCAACACCCCAATAAAACCTAATCCGGAGAATCACGTACTATTAAAAGAAAGATGAACTATTACTGGAAACAATACCGTTGGTACAGAAATATCAAAAAGACATCGAAGTAATTTGGCATGCTTAGACTAACAAACCAAACCCTAAAGGAGATTTAACTGTTGCTTATAAATACATATAAAAATAAACACAAGAGATAGAGGCAAAATATTTAAGCTGAATGCCAGCTTTGGCATGAAAAGAAATAGGAGGTACGTTTATGCTGGAAAAAAAGGATCTTATCTAGCACAGCAATCATTCCCTGGAAGAGCTTCCCAAGCATGGTAAGGGTGTAGGGGCTGAGGAACAAAAAACTAATTGCTTTTAAGGTGGAGTTTGTTAATGTAAGAAGATTTTATGATACGGTTGCTTGCAAGAGCATGGAACTGGATTTAGTCCCCTCATTCCCTTCCAGTCCTAGATTCCAAAGTTATGCCACAAATCCTCTGAGGTAAAACAGGAGATTTATACCAGTAAGGAAAACAGATTCCCAGAATTGTACAGACTTTTAGAATTGAGGAGACAAATAGGAAGATGTTCTTTTGGTGAAATGTCCTGGATTAGTTCCTGTCATGTGGCTGAATAGGAGCATCAGATATAGCTCTAGGGGGAAAAAATAAGCATCATCTTGTCTTAAAAAAATTTATTGACAGAAAAGTCAGTATAACCTCTGGTTAGTTATTCAGTTAATTGCTGTCACTGTATAAAAAAAACCAGTAAAGTTCTTATATCTACTTCAAATGCTTCAGACTTCAGGGACCTGTATGTACAACACTTCGTTAGAAGTAATCCTCTCTTATAATGTGCCAATATATTTCTATT
The DNA here is from genome assembly GCA_034509425.1 of Eopsaltria australis. NCBI lineage: Eukaryota > Metazoa > Chordata > Aves > Passeriformes > Petroicidae > Eopsaltria > Eopsaltria australis. Next base: position 715,615 of record JAVTVJ010000001.1, read on the forward strand.
CAGATTTCTGCTTATTTATTTTAGGGTTAATTGCATAGAAATATCCTGTTTATTTCTCAAACTAATGGGATGGGATACCCAACACTTTGTCCAAACATGGTATTCAGTACTTGTAGTTTGCTTTTAGTGATAAAGGCTTAATTACTACTGGGAGCTAATGCAACAAGCATGCAAAACCAGAATTACTCATGCATAACAGTGGCTAATATTGGACATTGGTAATCATTACTTAGCTGTTCTTCCAGTTATGGGATTGTTGAAATACAAAGCAGCAGTGGTGATAAACTTATGTACAGGGGACAGCTAAAACTGTAGATGCACCAACTACCACTGCTAGCTCAGCGCTGGTTTTTGAATGCAGTTCCATGGAAACCTGCTTGTTAGTAAAACTTTCATAACCAGTGGGAAACAACAGGGTTTTTTTGGAAATGGATGACCAACCAGCATTATGATAAAACAACATTCCCACTGAATGCCAGAAGGGACTCAAGTGTTATCATAACTGTGGAACAAGAAGAGTGAGTGTGAATGCAAATGATTTTAGATAACTAAAGCTATGCTTTGTTATCTTTCTCACTGATATTTTCTTGCAGGTAAGGAGGAGAACTATGGTTTCAATGTCTGCAGTTCCATCATTTCTCCACGTGTCTATGTCTGCCTGACTGTTCTTCTGTTCTCTGTTGGTTACCTGGGATGGGAGCCACAGTGGAGATCGCATTGTCCCTCTCAGGAGCTTCTTGTCCTCAGTGAGTTATCAGAAGGTGACCATCCATCACTGCAGATACACTTGGTGCATCTTAGTAGCTGTTCTTCAACAGCCATTTATTTCAGCTACACTTATAAATTTCAGAGGCACCTGCCTTGACAACCACTACCTTAGCCCACAGCAACAAGGCATAGATGACTGTATCATATAGGAATATGTGATATGCTGAATTCCACATACATACAGGACTTTACAAAGCCCTGTGTATGATGGTTTTCATCAGAATTACTTTAATTCTATGTGTAACATTTTCTGAGCAGGTTAGATGGCAGTGGCCCAGAGCAGTTCTGCATGAGTGTTCCCTAAGCCTCAGCAAAACTTCTCCTTGTTCAGATGCCTTGGAACAAAGCAGAAAAATCTCCAAGAAGACCTGCTTTATGTGACTTTATTGCACTCCAGAAATTTCTATTTTTAAAAGTCTAAAGAAAGTGGTGTTTGGTTTCTTTTTTTCCCAAAATAAAGAAAAAATTGAAGAGTGCTGCTATTGCCTATAGTGGTTTAGGAGAGGATAAATAAACTGTTTCAAATCATCAGGAATTTGGAGCGAACACTGACTTTCTAGAGATTCAAAAGTACAAGTGTAGAAATTGGCTTCTGTTAGGAAGAAATCTGTTACTGCCCTGACTAGATTAACCATGGTAATTGGCACTGGGGTTTTTTAACATATTGTGCAGTGCTTTGCAGGCGGTAGTAATAAATAATGTGCACTTAGCTGCACTATTGGTCATTCTCAGTCCTATCACAGCAACCTCCCCCCATTCAGGGAAGATAAATGTGATTTAAATTAATAGCCAGTCCTAAATAACTCCTCAGCTGGTAAACGATGCATTTATCAGGCCCAGACAGGCAGTGTCCTTTGATTCATGGTCCCCCCCTTACAATGTGAAGGGTGCGTACAAAAATTGTTATTACTTTTTAATAAAGTGTAGCAGTCAGTCTTCAGTCATTTATCAGAAATGGAGGCATTCTGACAAACAGAAATATCTTAGCGGTGGATGAATGAGAGGGATAAAGGACACATTTCTCAACAAAAATAATCACTGACTAAATAATCTCATAAAAGTCAGCTTCTAAGTACCTTGAAATAAATGTCTCCAGCTGGAAGATACAGACTCCATGTGCTGTTAAACTAAAAACTAAACCAACCATTGCAATACTCACCTGCAAACAAAAATGGAAAAAAATTATTTTCGTCCTCATTCTGTGTGGCACTGATTCATATACAAATAGTGGTCAGCTAAATAGCAAATTTCCCAATTTATTTTCCTTATGGTTTCTAAGACACTAGCTTAACTTCATTTCCCCATTTATAGCTTTTAAAGTAAATGTGCTCATAAACAAATAAACGAGGCTTAGAGATAGAAAAAGACTGATAGCGAATGAAGGAACTTGTAACGAAGTGTAATTTAAATGCATTTTATAGCTTATGCATTTTTTGTGTTCTTTTAGTATTTGAAACTTTATTGTTCTTAAAATTTAGTCATCTACTCAGGATATGGCAGTGCAAGGCCTTCCTGTGCAGGAAGGCTGCCTGAGGAGATTTAGAGGAGGCTGCTCTTTGCAGGTGAGCATCCATATTGGTCATGTGTGAACTGAGAGCAGAAAGTTAAACCTGTCATACATCCTAATGATTTGCCCATGCACAGACTTCAGCTCACAGGGTAATTCATATAAATGTAGGAAAGCCAGATCCTGCATTTTTAACACAAATTTTTCTGCAATTCCTCTGGTAACATGGGATTTGGTTCCTCTTAGCACTACACATTTTGATGGGGTATTACTGCTCAAAGTGATGTAGAGCTTATCCTGTTAAAGATGTAACAAGAGGAGTGTTCAACTGAAGTCATCTGAGCAAAATCAACTTCTAACATCACGTTGAGGGCAAAGTTTTCTAATCATTGCTTACTGCTGTTGAGTGCCTCCTTTGCTGCTGAGCTCTGGCTACAGAGACTACCCCTGCAGAAGGTGAAACATGCATCACTAACACTGCCCTCACACTGTGCTCACCACTCCATCTATCCCTCCTCACACCATCACCCTATCCCTCTCCACATGGATGGATTTGCTGGCACAGGAACACAGTTGTTGCTTGATTACAGCCATTCTGCTGCACCTTGGAGCAGCAGGGAAGTCTATGTAATAGTCAGCAGTTGCAGGCATCCTCACAGCCAATGTGAGAAAACTTCTGTTAAATCCTATTCAGGCAGGAGCTCTTCTGGCGCATCAGTTAAGACTTTGCTCCTCTTTCCCTGTTTAACTTGTAGTTTTGTTCTGGTTGGCACCACACATTAGGAAAGACTCAGATAATAAAATCATATAGTAATACCCTTCAGAAATTATCCACAGTGCATCTGTTCACACCACAGTGAAAGAAAACTACTGGTCATAAATACAGGCCAGTCCCCCCTGTCTTCGTGCTCTGTTCCTTTGATTGCATCTACTGGGTTTAGACAGTATTAGGAATGACCTGGCAACCGCATAATTCACTTGTATGGAAACATCTCCATCGTGCCTGGTCCCCACATCACCAGCATCAGACAGGTTGTGTGAAGTGCTGCTTTTCAGAACTCCTGTGTTATCTTCAACATTACATTTGACATTTGGATCACACACAACTGTGCTTCTCTGTGACCAAAAGAACTCTTTGGAAAAACTCCCTTCACTAGAGTACTGAAGGCCACAGGAAGAGTCACAAATTGCATAAACATCTTCCTAAAACACAAAAATAAACTTAATATTGAGGCATTCATTTTTTATGAACTATATTATATTTTCCTCTTACAGTAGGGAAATAGTTACACAGATTTTTATATTGCATTATTTGTGACTCGTCTAATAAACTGTGTCTGGGCCAAATGCCACTGACTTGAATTTAAAAAAAAAAGAAGAGTATAGTCATTAATTTCACTGTGAGTATTAGCTGAGAATAAATGGTAGTTTTCTGTCCTTAATAACCAAATATTTAATAAATAAATACATATATACATAATAAAAATTAGTGTGAAGAAGTGATAATTAAGACTTATGTTAGGTATAAATAAGGATTAGAGTCTTCTTTTGCGGGCAATTGCTCATAACACAATCTTGCCAGCTGCAGCTGGTAAGAGTGCATGAGGATATAACTCAGTCTTTGTGCTGAAAAATCGTTTGAAACAATAGACAGGGTAAAAGGATGAGTATTGGGAAATAAGTTCTGGGTGGTAGGATACATTAAGCTTAGGAGTAGTCTGCCATGAAAAATGCTGGAAGCCATTTGAGAAATTAAAAAAATAAAATGGACAAAGTACCCAAAAATGAATGTTGGGAAATGATTCAACATTGGCAAGGAAGGAGAATAACAGGTCATATTTTAAGGAAGGCATTAATAAGCCAGTTCTAAAATGTCAGGTTTTTGAAAGCTGATATTCCATTAAACTAACATATTGCTAATTACACTTGATTCAGAATTCTGTTATGTATTTATTTTGGTGATTCCCCCTCCCAAAATTACAAGCAAGCAGGAAAAGGATGGAAGTTTCAGTGACAGTTTATGAATATTTGACTGATTTGCCTCTTTTGTCTGCTTCTAGCATTCATGCTGATATTATGTGCTCAGCTTTTCCCTGAAAATACAATTTAATCAAGTGGAAAGTGGTGTTTCAGAAAAACTCTAGAAAAAGAAATTGATCATGATGAAACAGCCTCTACAAGGTTCAAAATCTACAGATGGCCTGAACCTGATTTTAGTTGGTTTCCTTTCATTATGAATGCATTTGTCTTCTGTCACTGCTTCTTCTATGGGCAAGAAGATTTTACTTAAATTCATTCAGAGGGAGAAGGCAATATGTTAAGTTCTATATCATATTAATATGTCTATATTGATAACAGCAATATGAACATTATATATACCAACTATTTTTTATGATCATTATGGCATAACTGAAAAAAAATAAACCAAAATTTTAAATATATCAGGCTGCTTTGGTTTTATTCTGAAATTAGTAGAGATAATCTGCTTTTACTCTATAGACATTAACTTGAGTGAGTAATGTACAAACAAGGAACTCCTTTCCCACTTTATGTTAACTCTTTATAGACCAGCTACATGTTGATCTCCTCACTTGGAACTCTTCTAAGCATTCACAGCCACTGATGTCTAACATCTATTTTACAAATAATGTAGAAAGACATCTTAAATTTGAAAAACAGAGATCTGAGGAAAATATTGTTTTTCTCTTCTTCTGCTCTCCAGCAAACATCACTCTATTCGTTCCTATTTGAGATACCATCTTTTTAAACAAAACCTTTTGCATTTGAGATATAATGTAACTACTAAACTATTACTCTAAATTTTGTCTAGTTTCCTCGAACAACAATAAAGCTCTTCCATTTAAATTTCGGTGAGTGTCTTCAGCCAAAAATACCAATTTTTACTCTTCTTTACACAATCACACTGTACTGGAAATAGCACCCTGTACTGGAAATAAACAGCAAACATTTTGAATTAAAAATGTGTCCTTTTGTATTAAAACAACAACAACAACAACAACAGCAGCATCTCACTCTTTTATGCTGGAATAAATTAGCCCTTTAATTTAGTTTCATGAAAAAAATACAACCTCAAAGCAATTCTCCTGTGTATAGACCAACATTAAGCCTCATACACAGGTAACAGTCAATCCATTAACCTTTGCTTTGAGCTTAACCTGTGTGTCCCTCGCATCACAGTTGTTCCTCCTTTTAATACCTTTTCCTTAATAGTTGCTCACCCACAACTGAAAAGGGCAGAGCAGCTTCTCATGACATTGACTGTGCCACTGCAATAATAAGCTTCTCTTTTCTTTTTTTCCCACCTCCTGCCTCACTATGGTGTCAGCAACCATTTTTTTGGGGGGAAGGTAATCTAAAAAGAGCTGTAGAGGCAGAGGTCATGTTAAACTGTAACGCAAATGTTATTCCTCGATTATCTAGCTGGGGTAAATGTCAACTGCTTCGGGCTAAAGCAATTGGAAAAGCAGAGTGTGTGAATCTAACAAAGGGAGAGAGAGACACACACAAGGAAGGCGAGCTGGGGGAGGGGGAATTTAAACCAAGCCTAGCTTGTTGGCTGGGATGTTAAACCAATACTTGTGCGTATCTCTTTTCTCCAGTGGACAGCAGTGCAGTCAGCTGCATGTGGTCCGAGCCCAGCTTTCCTCACCTGTTCTTTTGTAGTAAGTGTGTCTGCAACAGAAACCATTGTGTGCCGAGGCAGCAGCTTCAATGGCATTTAAACACTTGAGGGATCAGTGTTGATCCCACTTACTGAAGAAATAAGTAATAAACTGGGGGGGGGAGATATATTTCATCCTGCAGAACAATGTTACCGTTTGAAATTCTTCAATAGACAGGGCACTTTGAAGAAGTAAATTATGATACTGCATTGGTTATAGTTATAGTTAATACAACTTGAAAAAATTGCACACTAAAGTGAACAGCATTTTTGATGAGACTAGAGTGGACACACTAGTTATTATTCTCATATAAGTATATATTTTTTAACCATCGATGAATATATTCATTACTGAACATACAGATTTTTTTCTCAGCTTTCTATCATCGTGTATCATTACTACTTGTGCCACTGATTTCTGCACCAGAATACCAAATAGGCAAATAAAAATATTGAGTGCTAATATAAAGTGAATATTGGAAAGATAAATATGATGAGTAAGAAATTCTGACATAGTTTCTGGGAATGAATGAAAAAAATTCACCAGATCCAGCCTTAGTGTCTCACACCCATTTTCTCTTCTGGATGTGATGATTTCAAATTTCAATAAAGCAGGTGTTACAATTTGTACACTGAACTGGAGTGAGCAGTCTGATGGCCAATGTTGATAAATTTTGGCAAGTTTAAGGAGTTTCTGCTTCTCAGTTGAGAAAGAGAAACCACTGACATGATTTGCCACCACTTGTTTCAATACAAAGTTGAGGGAATTAAAATGTCTCTGGAAACTTATTGTTTTAACAGTCACCTGAAAAAAACCCATTCCTAAACTGCTCAAATACTGTCCTCAAAGAATACCCAGAACACTTCTTTGTCCCAAAGCCCTGACTATCATGAAGGGGACAGGTTCACAGGTAGTTGGTTCCCAAATATTGCTAGTGTCCTTATTGTGGACTGCAAAACTATTTCCAAAAGTCAGAGCTGCCCCTAGCAATGACTCATACAGTGCAATCATACTGTAGCTTATGATCATTTGTATCACATATTTGTGTAGCATTGATCACACCAGGTTTATGCTATGAAAGTGCTCCATAGTTGTGACCACAAATTCTCCCAAGTCAATGCTGCTGTGCTCACTGAGAGCTGTTTCTGATTCAGTAGCCAGTGAACGCAGGAAAATTGTTATTTCCTTTAGCATGGCATCTATTAGACACCATCTGTCTTCTTTACCTAAGAAATGTATTGATAAACTGGAGAAAGTTCAGCAGAGGTCACTGAGATGCCTAAGGCTCTGCAGCACTCGACCTGTATGGAAAGATTCAGGGATCAGGCCGAAAACGAGGTCATTAAGAAGTGGGAGCCAGGTTTTTGACTGGCTTGCATGGTGGGAGAACAAATGACAATGATTATAAATTAAAACAGGGGACTTCTGACTTAAGACAAAATATTTTCATCTACAGGACATTCAAGCACTGGAAAAGGTTGCCTAGAGGTTATCCTGAGAGGATGTTCAGTCTCCCTCCTTGGAGGTCAGGAGACTGAATAAAACCTTGGGCAACCTGGTCTGATTTCATAGCTGCTTTGAAAACACAGTTGAACTGCAGACCCCTTCCAGCCTGATAATTCCTGATAATTCCTTCCAACCTGATAATTCTACTTTGTGATTCTAGTTTGGATTGTTGTAAAGGAAGATGTAACAAATACAAAACAAAATAAGAAAACAAACCCACAACAACCCCAAATCCTTCTGCTTTACAATTGTGTAACCTCATCTGTGAAAGCAGTATGAGGAAGTCACCTCAACAGAATTTGTGGCATTTACAATATATCAACAACAATTACAGCTTTCAGTCATTTCACAGGAAGGCTCTTAGTTTTTCAATAGTCTTCTAGAGCCGTGTTTTATCTTTAACACATCAAAACACACAGGGAGACAAGAGACCTTGAGTGATGTTGACTTGGTGTGAATGCTTGACTCACTGTGACACAGAGAGCATATCTGAATATAACCAATTATTTTGTACAGCTGGAGGGCAAAGCAGACTATGATGGTGTCATGGCTGCCATCAAGGCCACGAAACCACTGGCAAACAGTCAAGGAGTATTTTTAGCAAGTGTTAAATCTGTCTAAAAATTTCTTCTGAAAAAACATTATGTGGAGATTCTACTCTATTTCTGTGGAATGGAGAGCAATAGGAAGAAGCATGTAAGTGATAAATTCACAATTTAAGTTAGTTCTGGTAGGGTGGCTTTCTGAAGCCAAAATTTAACCATGACCTAAGCTTTAAAATGTACTTTTATGCCATTGTTTTCTTTCCCAGATTATTGTGATGAGATGAATTGTCTAATCACTTATCTACATTAAGCATGCCCGAAGGTTGCTTTTGGGTATCCAGATTAAGTAATGAGCTCATTTCCTGGCGGTGACAGGAGCTAAAAAAGCAAATATACAGAAATCCATTAGAACCAATTCACCCAAACAACTTGAGCAAATCACTCAGTGTCCTTCCTTCAATAAGGAAAGAAATCAGTGGCTTGATGATAAAATTAAAGATTTTTTTAAACAAAGTAGTGAGGTGTTTTTAATGATCATAATGGTATGATGAAAAATATGCAGGACTATCTATCAGCCTTCTAATTTGTAAGTACATATGTGCATCATTAACTCATCTCATCTAGGGCCATCCATATGAAAATTAATGGGTGTTTTCATATGCTTCAGGAAAAGAATCACACTTGTAATAAGAACTACTTTAGAAGAGTTAAGAAATTCAGGAGGAAAATCAGCAACAATTGTTGGAAGTTATTTATCTTTTGAGCCGTAAACTTTGAATGGAAAAAGAAATGTAGTTTCAGAATGAATGGCACTACTTCCTTTGTATGGTAATTTGTTGCTAAATATTTTTTAAGTTGTTGTAATTTAGGAAAGTATAGCTCTTGGAAACAGAAAATAGTGTGCAATGAGCTGGCTAGCATTATTAGGTCTTCCAGAATTAATGCATTTTAATTCATGAACTTATAAAAAACCTAAAAGATTAAGACTGACTTCTGAAGTTTTAGAACTCTCATACTTTAAAGCTTGGGAAAGCGAAACATTTTATGGTGGTAAGAAACGTGAAGAGGTGACTGACAGTAAGTATCTACATCACTAGAAGCTTTCTTTTATTTTTTGACTCCTTAATTTAGAAGCGTAAGATGATAGGACGGAAAATCTAGAAGCTAAAATTTGATGAATATTAGTGAGAAATAAGGTGCACTTTGTCTGTCTAACAAATATGCTCTAATCCAGCTAAGAGATTTGGATCTGATCTAAGAGTCACCTAGTAAAATTCTATAGACTGAAGAAATCAGGATTTCTGGCAGGATAACTATAAAAGTCTATTGAATTTGTGAATCAGAGGTGTGAGTAGTCGTACTTCCCCTAAGTGCAATAAAGAAAACCTGCTTTACAAACCTAGGGGCTGAGCCTTGACATGTTTTGATGTAATATTATGAGTAAATTCTTAAGTATAGTAATTGGCATGAAAAAGCTTGCATGCGGTAAACTGTTATCATTAGTATTGTGGACTTCACAAATAGGACACCAGAAATATTTATGAAACTCAGACATCAAAGTAGTTTCTTTTTATCTCTACCTTCACCCAGCCCTAGTAAAGCCTAATTGAAATACAATAATTATAAATGAGCTTAGCTTCTCAATTTAATTTTCTTGTGAGCAGTTTCATTTATTTTTCTTAGGCTTTGTTAACATGTTTTAATTAAAAGATTTAGCAAAGCTCAAGATACAACGTGCCATTAGGTATAGGAACATAATGGAACATATGCACAGAGAACTGATGAACCTCTTTTTATAAGTTTGCCCGTTGGTGCAATTGGGAGAATAAATTTACTCGTGAATCGGAGGAACACTATCATGCAGGAAGCCAGACCTCAGAAACAGGATCTTCCATGTCCACTTCAAGCAAAACTTGACAAAAAAAAAATCCTTCATCCTTACCTCTAGATTTTAATTAATTTAAATGCCACTCAAAGAGAGAAAAACTTAAACTATATTAACCACAAAAGTAATTCTAGAAAGCATTTTTTCAGCAGTCACAAAGTGCCATCTGCAAGAAGGCTGACCCCAGATTAACCAAATACTCACCAAGGCTCACAGTGAAAACAGCAAACAAAGTCAACTTCTTAGCTAGAGGCACTGAGGGGGAGATAAATCATTTCAAACATCAACATCTGTGCCCTACAGCTGTCTCAGTCTTTTCAACCCCTTGCTGGAAAATATTAAAATGAAGCACAGATATGACTTTAATGTGCAAGTCTTTATGATGTATAGACAGCAGAAGCATTGGAAGTTAAGTGATGAGTTGAATTGGTAAGACAATACTGGGAGACCCAACCTCTCAGCCAAAGGAGGTTGTCAGACTGTCTTTTGGAATGTCCATGTAATTATCACAGGTAAAATTGTTATAGTCAAGTAACTGCTCTTACTCTGATACAAGGAGAGAAAAATTTACCACTTGTCATTAAAGTTTGAACATACAATAGAAATTAGTTAAGTCGTTATTATGGTTGATAAGGTTATTTGGGATTAAATTTCTCAAGAGCATGTACTCAATAAAGGAAAAATGGAATATGTGGTCTAAGGCTAAAGAGGCAAGTTTCTCCAATGCTTCTAGCAACAACTGTCTAACAGACTCAAATTCTTGTTCTATCTAGACCAAAATAATTATTTAGATAGGGCATCAAGAAAGAAAAACCTATGATGATAAAAATTTGAATTATTTATTCTTATGAAAAACATAATAACATATTCCCAGAAGGCCTCATCCTTGTGAACATTTTCTGGTTTTGATGTTCCATTAAAAAGTCTTGAATATGTAAAAATATCCCTGCATTTCTCATGTTTAATGCATTCTTTGTGTGAACTTGGATTGTATAAAAAGAATTAGGCTACTGTCACGCATGACTCATTTAAAATGTGCAGAAATACTAATCTTTCCATTTGTTAAGCATCTTTATTTATTTATTTGAAATCATACATGCATTCCAAAGAAAAGAACAACTGTCCTTTGCTCTCATCAGTCTTTCACACATTGAAAGAAATGTATCTGAAAAAGGAGACTGAAGGAATCTCCCTTCAGTCCCAACAGTCAGAATCATTTTCTTTTTCATAATCTCACTTTGCCTCATCTCCAATTTCAATGAAAACCTTGAGCTTTCCAGGTGCATGTAAACAAAAAAAAAATCAAGTCGATTTCAGTTTCTGTGTTTTTGCTAATTTGCTTTGCTTTCTATTTCTCCAGAAATTTTGGGCATCACATTTCATCATGGTAGGCATAGATTTCTCAGTAATTTGTCAGCTGCATATATAGAAGAATTGTGTAATTAAGACAAAATCTTCAGTGGAGCAAAGCCACGTGAATACAGAGACAATACATTTTGTATGGCACAGCAGATGTCTCTGGCTCCTTTAAGCCTTATCTGATGTAGTACAAGCTAAAAAGGGTCTGCACAGGCCATACGTGCAGAGTCAAAACGTTGAAAATCTGATGATCTTACTTTGCCTGAGAAAATGCAAAGGAAGAAGTCTGTATGTGCACCTGGGAAACACGCTGGTGAAGTCTAGTAAAAAGCCTGTGTAAACTGCAGAACCTCCACTTGTTTCTCTAAATACATGGCAGGTGCAGTCCTGAGAAGCAATATTTGCTGCTGAAAATCTTTCTAGCTATTACAACTTATATATAACTCCTACAAAATCTTACCATTTCACAAGGCTGTTTCCTTTGTTTAAAAAAATTGGAAAGATGGAAAGAGAAATCATAAGGCCCAGAAGCCTTCTGTGAGAGCTCATAATCATGAAGTGCATTGCTGTTTGGGTTTTTTTATAGTCTTCAACAAGAGCAATAAAGTAAACAAAGAAACCACAGAATTATTATTCTTCTTTTACCAAGTCTGGGATAGAGTCCCTGTGGCTGATCCAAAGAAACCCTTCCTACCTATTTGCTCCTTGGATAAAACAGAGATGATGTTGAATGTCCTTCTGATCCAAAGAAACCCTTCCTACCTATTTGCTCCTTGGATAAAACAGATGATGTTTAATGTCCTTCTTTATTGACATTTTCTGTGCCTGCACTTCTGCTCCTCAGTCTGCAACATGCCCTGCACCTTCCTTCTTGCCATGCAGAATCCTGTTTGGAAGGACTAACTGCATGGATCCTGCTGCCTGTCTCATGAAAAGCATAAAGTAGTGAAATTCCCATGTAAATAGTCAGCCTCTGCACAGAGGCTCTCTTCCAAATTGTGGCAAAAGTAGAAGTTTCTATAAGGCGTTAAAAATGTACATAATTAGTCAGTGGCTAGAGAAAATGGCATGACTAGGTCTATTTCTCAGCTGGAAGCAGTTCAAAACCATGTCTGTCTTCTCCAAAATCACTCTTTAAAAACTGCTAGACAGGAAAAGGAACACATTTTTTCTCATACTAAAATTGCTGTTGTATATAATACATTTAAAACCACATTGACTGGAAGGAGGCTAGGTTTGAATGAAATTCATTTGCCTTGTGGCTTGTACTTTCAGTCAGGAGAGTAAGGAACGGGGAGAAAAGAGCTCACTTCTAGGTTCTGCTGGGGGACTTCATGAGTTTTGTGTCAGACTTTGCAAGACCAAGCACACAACTTTTTAGAATCAGAGTTTAAAATGGGATCTCTTGACTTGCAAGAAGATCTGCACTTCCAGCATCAAGAAAAGATCAGAGGATGAACACAGTAGGAGGGTTAGAGTGAAGAGGCTAAGTTGAGGTTTAATGGTGGATTCCAGATCTGGTGGACTCTGTCCAGATAAACACAGATTTGACTTTGTATTCCTAGATTACCAAATAAAAGGAGCATTTGTTTGTATTGCTTTTGAAAAGAAAATCTGATTTACAAATGTATATAGTCATATTTTATTCAGATTAATGATCTTTTCAGAAAGGGTCAGGTGCCTATTACATTATGGGGGAAGTGCTTGAGTAGCATCAGTAAACCCTTGCTACCAGCACAAGCAAAATGTTAAAAAAAAAAAAAAAAAGTAAGAAAGGGTGGCAAAATGATTCTTTACAGAAAGTAAGGTAGCACTGAACCAATTGAATTTTACTGAGCAAGAATGTCGTACAGCCAGATTTTCAGAAAAGCTCCTTGAGCATGAAATCAATGAGGTTGCAATTCACCAGGGTCAGTGCTTTTAAAGTCCCTCAGTGCTAAGGATGATTGTGCCAGTCAGGGCAAGCCAAGCTCAGCGGGTTTCCAGACTGCTCTGCTGGCCTGGAGCATTCACAGCAGCATTCAAAGGGTGAACTGGCTGCACCAGTGGCTTTGCTTTGAGTCTTTTCTCCTTTGGTCACTCTGAAGGAAAGATCTGTTCTTTCCTTTCCTGGATCTAAGTGCTCAAAAGAGAGAGGTGGTAATTTGTACTGAGTAACAGTGCCTGCAGCACGTCGCCAGAGAGCTTTTTGGGAAACAGTATTTCCTTTTCCAGGCCATTCTTTTCATTCAAAACAATAATTATTGGGACAATTGTTCACTGTCTACCTGAACCTGGAATGTGGAAAATTGCATCTGGGGAAAATAAATGTGCATCAGGTGAAAACATCTCACAAATGGAGATATTTACTCCTTCAAAACAGCGCCATGATGAATTGTAATAGAGTTTAGGTATATCTACCCCACCTTTTTCTCTCTTTAGGTACTGTTAATTAAGCTGTTTGCTGTTGTGCTTTACAAAGTGGTGGTCAGATTGAGACTGGAAGCTTCACAGAGCATTAGTAAAAACTTCCATTCATGTACCAATCTGAATATGATGGCTTTTATAACTATAAAAAAAAAAAACAGGTATGTATTTATCTATCAGAAGTTAAGAATATTCACTATATTGAAATATTGCATATAAGGTATTTTTGTTTACAGATAAAAAAATCAGACAAGAAGATACAGTGATACAAAGTGTGGATAATTCTGCAGTTAAATGGTGGAATTAAGAATAAGAAAGTATTACACTTACACACAGGTGTTTTACCACAAAGTGTATATACATACAGAAAATCATCTATTAAAAAAACAAATACTAAAGATACTAATTTTATGAAGAGACTATTAATTTGTCCTGGGAAAAGAACCTTCTGCACAACATTTCCTGTGATAGGAGTTTTAGATGCATTCTTAATAGCAAACTTCACTGAAAACTAAATAACATGGATGCATACGAATATTTCATACTAACATTTTCTTTCTTGGAATATGAAAATGGGAAGATGCATAAAAGAAATAGGAAGCCAAATTAAGAGTTTATGTTAAAATAAAGAAAAAAATGAATCCATTCTAAGCTAATCGGAATAGATTTCTTACATCTCAGCTTGCTTTGGTTTTATTACTTAACTTTTACTTATACCTTGTTTATCTTATGTTGTAAAACCTTCTCTCACCTCACTGAAAGAGACATGGTGTGTGTCTGTTCTGGGTGGCTGAGAGAACTCTGATCCCTTTCAAGACTTTCCTGGATTCATAGCTTTTGGGTCCCACAAGGACTACTTTGGTTTTCTGATTTACACTCTTTGAGTAGAGGGCGCATAATTTTATCAGTAATATTTGAAAGAATTCCTTAGTCATGATGCAGGACCATTCATAGTGGGGAAAACTTAGTGAATTATGTCATACATGTGCTATTTTGAAAATCATGGTTTATGGAACATTTCCAGATAACAATTTATAAACGAAAATTCATTAATCTTCTCAGTGAAAAGAAATCAGTTTACGAGATCTCAGAATACTGAAGTAAATGAACAGTCATGGTATTTGGTGTGTTCAGATATGCTCTAGAACAAAGTGTATTTCCCAGTGTTTCATCTTTCTCAAGGATAAACACCCTGGTTGACTATCAGTGAGAGTAAATATACAAAATATTAAGGTATATACACACTTTTTAAAAATAGTAGTTGCAATGTTTTGTTTTGAACTAGCTTTCATAGGATGGGGTACAGTGTATTTAATGAAAAGGGTTGATTTGAATGACAGCTGAATACCACAAAGAAAAGGGCAGCCCTGCATGGGTCATGACTGAAATTGGCTGCTGCTGTGATTTAGTAAGAGCTTTTCAGTTGGGAAGTGGATATTGTAACTCACAAAAGGTAACTTGCAGCAACAAATTGAGCTGAATAGAGCTCTGAATTAATTCATGGTTTATTGAGTTCCCCTCTCGTCAGTGATAGCCAACAGTTAACTGAAGTGATTAGTTCAATATTCAGTCACAATGATGTACAGCCAACTTTCCAGCTTACAGAAGTCCTAAAAGGTTTAATTTAAATCCTGGCAAGTACATAATTTAAAAACAAAGTAAAACAAACAAATAGAAACCACCCAAAATTTGTAGCCTGGGAGAGGTGAGTTCAGTACAAGCCAGAGGATGATGGTTTTCATCATAAAATGCAGAGTCCTTCAGTATTTGCCTTCATACCAGAGGGATTACATAGGTCTTGTTACTGCCCAGAATTACTTGATACACCAAGGAAATCTCAACAATGTTTATGCTGTTGTCTGCAAACTTCTGGAAATAAATAATAATTAATAGCTGGTATGTACACTAATCCTGAAATAAGATTGAGCTGGAAACTCTCATTTTTCTAGCCTAGAGAGAAGACAAGAGAGAGTTAAAATATCAGCAGCTCTTTGCGACATTACCATGATGAATAAGAAAAAAACATTAGTCCATATAAAAGGGTAGCTTTGCAATGACAGGATTTATAAACAAAAGCTTAACGATGAGGCCTCATAAAATAAGGGGCCTCAGTCTCATCACAGCTTGTGATGAGGTTCAGCTCTATTGTTTCTTCACCATTTCCAGGTATGGCTGTATATTTGTCCTGGAGGAAAATAGCTGGTTAATTCCTGTGCTCAGCAAAACAAATATATTTCTGTGTGTTTTTTCAAGGTCTACCTGACATTTCTTATCCAGATTGTGCAGTGAAGTATGTAAAGTCACACTCTAAAGCACAGAAGTTCCCTATAAACACTCAGCAATATCACAAAAACATCTGCTTCATAGGCAGCTCTGACTGGCAAGAATTTAAACCAGTTGTTCTGAGAGAAAATGTATGCTCTCCTTAGGGAATGTGAGAAGGTTTGAAGAAAAGTTGCCTTTTCACCCTGATTTTAGAAGACTTTCATGTGATATTATTGGACCAGCCTAAAGGAAATGGGTCCCTGCTTTTAGCTAGAGGCATGACTGTTCTGGGCCTTTTCAAAGGCACAGGCAGCACCTACTGGTATTAGGAAGGCTTCCTTGTAACCATTTAACTGTAAGCTTAAATGGTCTTAAAGCAGAGTACCCTATGAAAAAGATCTCAAGGCAAAGCAAGCAGGCAGTCAGGAGACTGTAAAAACCCAAATTTGCTCAAATATACAGGTATTTAAGTAAAACAAAATCAAAATAATATTATCTCATGTTTGTCCTACTTTTAAAATATATAGTAAGGATGGAAATGATACATGGGCGTTGAATGTAGTCACTGGTTTATCTCTGATCCCTGGCATTATTCATTAAGTGTTGAGGATCAAATACCTCTTTGTCGTAGCACCCTTGATTTTAGTGGAGTTTCACTAATAACAAGTTTGGTCTTTATGTAGAGCAGATTCTACATTGAATCTGCACATATAAAAGCATCTTTTTGATAGCAGCGGCAGTTTATCTCACACTGTCTTGGGTGTTCTGCAACAGATTATCATCCTGTTTCTTCTGGTAATAATAACAGGAGAGACATGAAAATAAGAATAGATAAATAGGTGTACCTGTAAAATTTTAAGTTTTCATATAAATCTAATTGGCTCTATTCATACCCACTTATAATCACAGGAAAAAAGAATCAATACTGAGAGACTCAGCTTATTTTACAATGTCAAATTGCTAATACTCATAAAGGTAGCTGCTCATGGTTGGTCCACTAGGTTAAAGAGCATCCAGCAAATCAATGGAAATAAATAATAAATTCAGATTAATAATGATGTTCTGCAAACAGTAAAACACACCACAAGTTAATTCAGAGTTATTTATTAAATTCTTCAAAGCAACATGTCTGGCACAATCAAGCCAAACTCTCAGGCACGTGATTAACTTGAGGAATGTGACTGGCCTAACTAAACCCAAGGGACTACACATATTTTAAAAGTCATCATCTTCTTAGGTATTTTGTATTGGAAACAGAACGTTTCTGAATGCACCACATGGAAATTTTTCCTTACATTTCTATGGAAGATGTATTATGTTTCACTCAAAGTAATTATTTATTTTTTCTTAATTGTGCATAATTAGCATTCACTGCCATATCTCTACAGCTGTGTTTCTGCCTGTGCATTTCAGAGGACACTGGAATCACCACATGTCACATCCCACAACTGTGGAAAACAGGTCTTCACGAGGACTTTGAGGTTTGCCTTGTGGTTGCCATGAGTTGCCTCATCATGGTTGCAAGGCAGAAGATGCACAAGTGACTCTACTGGTGGCTCTCCAAAGACCTGTGTTAAAGTAACTGCTGAACTATGGATGTAAACTAGTAGGGAATTTAATAGAGGGAACTCTAGGATGATTTAACAGGCATCCTAACCTCCAAAGTTACACAGAATTATTTTTCAGAATCACGAGAGACACATTGTCTAGAACTGTACAAGACGCATCTACTCTGCCTGTGATCAGGTGTGTATTTTGAATTCCTTCTAATTACATATTTTACTGTGCTTTGGTTCACACTGAAGAGTGACCAAAAGAACAAATGGTATTTATTATTTTCAGATGAAACGCAACAAGATAGGAGACTTCAAAAGAGAATCTGACTGTGTTTTAGCTGCTGATGTGGATTCAGTTCGCAGGACCACAGCAGACCTAGTATTTAGGAGTCCTCCATCCTGCATCTGAGACCTATTCCTAGTGCACAGCATTATTTCTTAGTGTAGATATAGTTCAGCATGTCTAAACTACTTCAATGCTAAGCCGTAGATCTATTCCAAGTCATAACAGATGGTAATCTGAACTATTCTTTTTCTATAGTCTAAACTGATAGCAGGAGAGTGCTTTTAAAGGTAAATATGAACAACACTCAGAAACTTTACAGAATAATTCAATTATAAAAATTAACTTTCTATAATTTCTGAAGTCAGAAAAAAGGGCAAAGATTTGTTGACTTTTTGTAGTGCTATTTAATTTTAGACTTCTATTAAGTTCATGTCTGTGACTTCTTAAAAACTCAGAACCTTCTTAAACAAAGCACCTTGTTTTTTTATAGTAATGAAATTAGTTCTATAAAAGGAAGAGGAATGCGCACTCATTTCAACTTTATCTGTTAGCTACAAAGAAGGAGTTTAATCATTTCATTAATCAGCCATCTTTATAGATCAAACTATATTCAGTCTTCCTTAAAGATTTTATTCTGTGATCACTGTATGAAAAACTAAAATGGTGAACAGGAAATTGAAACTGTTATTATACAGGAAATAACAGCACTCTGTCAAAATCTACAGAAGAAACATATGTTAAAAACTTACTGTCAACATCTAACATATCAGATCAGATACAGAGAAAGACCAAAATTACAAGAATCATTATAATATCAATTGAGGGCAAAGTTCTGTGTGAAAATAAATCCTTCCCAGCTCTATGAAAAAGAGCTGAACACAGTATCTGATGGAGCAAAGATTCTGTATTAAATCGTATACTGGTGGATCATATGGCAGAAAGTTCAGTTCTCTCTCCCATCTCTCCAGATTTTGTACATACACAACTGTAATATCTAATATGTGTAATAAACTCTGTGTCTTTGTTATCTATGCCTGGCTTGCAAGAAGTGCTCTGGTGTTCATTACCAGCCAGGGATTAGGTGTTCAAGTGCTGTTTTCTCTAGTACAGTCCTGGTACTATGCATTTGGATTTATTTGCAAAGTTAACCATTGTTTGATTATACTTGTGAGAAAGTGTTGAGATGGAACAGGAAATCAGGGAAAACATACTGATTTGTGGGAATTACTGTCAAGGTTTTTGAACTTTTGTAAATGAACTGAGAAAACTGTACTCTGTGATAAGCATTACTGCCTCAGGACCTAACTGCCGTGTTATTTGTATTTGTTTAAGCTATTAATTGTTCATATAGCAACTCATAACATGGGAAAATTATTTGCATTCTTAGGGAACCCTTTATGTAGCAACAGGTGTAATGAAAAACCTACCTATTTCAGTGACATGCAGCATTAACCACCAACTAAAACATGTATTTTCCCCATGCATTTCACGTCAAACTTACAGGGAAATTTGGAAGAGCAAAACACCTGGGATTTACCAACCACAGAGCTTCCAGGAAGTTCATAGCTTCTCCTTTCTTAGAACTTGCTAATTACAGATCTTAGAACTAAGTTTTAGTCAGAGTTATCCCCAAGCTGCTAAGTACAGCACAGGCAGAGCAGCTGTGCACTTTTCTACTGCTGAACACTGTTCAGACATGGCTTAATTTACTGGAGTCCTGAGCTGTGCACTCAGCAGGGCCTCACATATGCTTACCATAAGAAATCTGATGGGCAATATTTGAGGAAGTTCCTGTTAAACAACTCTTCTGAGCCCAAGTACTCTTATCTACCCACAGATCTGTGAAAGAGTAGACCATATGATCCCCAAGTTCTCAGGTTGTCCCACAGAGTTAAGTGGACAATATGAAAACAGTAAGCAGTACCAAGACAAACAAAATCTTGTGACAAACTAGTTGGAAAACCATCTACAGTAACAGACACAAGAGACGTCTCCAAATAGCTTCTGACTTCTCTGGTAAGGACCCATCACCAATATTCTTGAATAACTCTTAAACCAAAACAAACAGATTGTCACCCTTCACCCTTTATCTTTCCAATGATTCTTGCTACTTACAAGCTAATTTTTCCTCTCACCTCTTTAAAAAAGATTTTCCACTATACTGAATACAGCTGTGTAGTCTCCACCACATCAAAATCAAATTCCTTCTTTTTTTTTTCCCTTCCTTCTCTAGGCCTGAAGTTGGCTCCTACAACCTTGTCTAGACATCAAATTCCTATATGTGATACAATTCAAAATTTGAGAGCAAGCCTGGAACATTAACTTGTTCCACAAATTGTGGATTAGACTTTGTTTTATAATATTGGTGTTATGCTATTAGCAAACTCAAAAGCTGAACACCTCTCACTTAGAATTACTGTGCAAAAAACACATTCAAATGTGGTTGTTACAGATCCAAGCAGACCAGATTTTTGGCATTCAGAACAGGTAAACAGAGCTGTTGCAAAAACTACTTTTTCAACTCATACTATGGAAGGTTTCAACAAATGTTGAAAAGAAAAAAGAAGAGAAAAAAAAGATAAAAAGTGGTATGATTTTTGTGAGACCTCCCTCCCCTCTTCTAAATCTTCAAGATCACCAGACCTCAGATGAGAAAGTAATCTGGATGCTTTGGATCAATCCCAACTTGTTGTTTTGGTGGCCTACTTAGGCCACTACAGGCATAGCCATCAGGTGGCTGTGTTTGTACTCTTTTCCTGATGTTATAGTAAGACTGTTCTGTATCTGTATTAGTAACATCAGCCATTGTCTTTACTAGTTACTTCAGGTAAAAGTAATGGAAAATATGTATTTCTCATCTCTGTTTCTACTAGAAGTGCCGCGACCCTCGGGTGTTCCAAGTCGAGGGCTGACTGCCAGGGTTAGAGTCAGCGACCCGAGCGGCGGCGAGTGAGTGTCCCTGGGGTCAGGTCCCCGCTCGCCAGGATCCTGGGACCCCAAGCCGTGGGTTGCAGCTTTCCGAAGCAGGCAGGCAAAGGCTACAGTGGCTGCCGAAACTGTAGCAAAGCGACGGGCTCCCGAGACGGAATAATGACACTGAAACAAAGTGTCGGGGAACCCGTGCTCCGTGAACTCTGAGGGCGGGACCCTCAGTGGCTGAGAGCCCTGAGCCCAGTCGTGCACCAGACTTTTTTGGGAACCTAACAACCAATAGGATCGGGGCACCGAGGAGGGACAAGGGAGGGACAAAGGGATGGGGACCAATGAGGGTATTTTGGGGTGGGGGCTGAGAGAAGGACAAGGGAGAAAACCAACCAACTACCGAACGGAACTGAACATTCTAGAAACTGAGGGTGATAGACAATTGATGAACCTAAGCATAAACCAATGGGGAGAGAGCGGCTGGCTTACTAAGAACACACCCCAACTCGGAGTCTACCACACCTTGCCCTGCCTAAGGGGGGATCCTGCTGCTCCTTGGGTCTGTTTCACCAAGGGCTTTTTCGGGGGGTGTTATTCTTAGCTTCAACAGCCACCACATAGAAGTCTCTATGCACCAGTTGAATAAGGTTGCTAGCCTTACAGACTAAAGGGTGTTACAGAGACATGGAAAGGAAATAGAAAAAAATATTTGAAGTTGAAGCCTTTCCATGCAAAAAAGGAAATATTTAGGTTCTGGCCTGTACGGTTGAATTTACAGCCACAGCATGGACCCAATGTTATTTAATAAACCATATTACTCTAACATTCAAAATATTTTTTTTTTACATTTGCACAGATATTCACTACATTTGCAGCAATAATCTTAGTGAAAGAAATTAGCTTGTACATGTTGATAAAATTCTTGATGAATCAAATTCTGCTTTGCTGGACAAGTCTATAGTGACTTGCAATAACTTACATTGAAAAGAAGAAAATGTGGCATTGATTTCACCTTGAACACAACATCCACGGGAGAGATGTCTGCAGTTACACACTGGACCGTAGAAAATTACAGTATTATCAATACCATGTTTCTTTTGGTTCACTCCTGGAATGCCTCTCTAATTCTGACATGTGATATACTATGTCACCTCCATGCCTTGTAGACTTTCTCCTTTCATCTAGCTTTCATTTTTTTTTTTTTTCAGTCTGGTAAAGGCATTCTTCAGTTGAGTCATAATAAAAAGCAGTGGTTTGCACACCACTGAAGTAAGCAGTCATAAAAAGAAAACTGGAATTCACAAAATCGGTTTGAGTTGGTGTTCATTCTTTCTTGAATGCAGTCTGTGCAAAAATGAAATTCACTATCTTTGGATTGACTGTTGTGATATACACCAAGCTCTAGTTCTTCAGAGTTTGACCACCTTGAGTGATATATGTTAATGACTTGTTTTTGCATTGCACCTAATATAAATCTTACTGTCATTGATGAAAGGAATAAAAGTTTTATTTGTAAATGAAATATGATGTGGTCTTTCTGGTGCTCTATTTAAACATCACCTAGGAGTAGATCATGTTTTTAGAAGTCATGAGTAGCCCCAGGCCCTCCATAATTCTAATTTATGTAAATGAAGAAAATAATGAAAGCTTGTGTGTGCTGACCCTGTTATACAGAATGGTTTCACCTCAGTTAATCAAAGAACCTTTAGAGATGTTGCATGCATCTGGCCTGAATAGAGAGTTCTTCAGTCTCTGATACTAAACTGGCTGCATTCAGATGAGATACTGTGCCCAGATTTTCAGTGAAACAGCTTAGTTTCTAAATGTTGACATGCTGAAAACAAAGTACTATGGAACTAACATGAAAACAAAACTAAACTCCTCTCCCCAGAAAACATCATCCTTGATGTTGGACGAAAATCAGATGAATAAATAAATCTGAGAACTAACTCCTCCACTTGGGATATTTGTGTTCCTGCTGAGAAGCTGAAAGCACAGATAAATTTTCATTTTGTGTTTGAAATGCCAAACATCAGGTTTGACAATATTAATACCATATAGAGCAAAAACTAGGAATAACTCTTCAGTCACTATCTTCGTAAAACTGACATTTGTAAAAGCTAATGCAGTTCAGAATTATTATTTACTTTTACTCTGTAGTAGCTTATTATATAATTTTTCTGGAAACACAGATAATCTGGTAGCATGTTAACTTTGTCATATCTGATACGTGTACTTTCCATAAAATGACCTTCATGCTATGCAACCAATAATGTTTGCAAGTAAAACCCGAAGACAAATGAAGGTCTGTAATAACACACTGGAAGGTTATGTTTATTGATTACAAGACTGAATATTTTCACGGTGATATTCCTTCCTCATAAAAATGAAGCATGAAGATTTTTTTTTTTTTACAACTAGAAGTATTTACAATTGTTTTACAGAAGTGGTTATTTAATTTTTCAGTGAGTTCATAGAGTGTTCAGGATCAAAGCAGTAATTCTAAGTACTGGTTGTGTACAGAATGAATTAAAAAAAGAAAAAACAAAAAAGCAAGACTTGGGGAGAAGGTCCACCCATATGCTGCTCATGCAAATTTAAAAGCCTAGCTTCTTGAATGCTAAAGAGTAGATAATGAAATTTCTATAAGTTTAATGTCTTTCAAATGTGTAAACAAAGGCATGTTTTTGCAAATTGTGAAAGGTGTTTTAAAACAAGGAAAGAAGAGGCAGGACAGGAAAAGTACAAGAGTGCGGTGAAGATTTACAATGAGAAAAGGAAAAGAATGACGGGATAATATTCTGATTAAAAAGCAAAGGAGCAGAGAAACTGTATAGGACTCACTGTAAATGGTATTGCTTCTCAGGCACAAATGCTTCTCATCACCAAAATTCTACAGACAATATGTTATTTACTCTGAGCACCCCTTCCCTTGAAAAAGACGGTGCTAACGTAAGAAAAAACCTCTTTTTTTATACTGATTTACTGGAACCTGCGTAATTTTTCTTATTTGTCTTACTTTTTAAAGAAATTCCTGCAAATACGAGGTTGAAACAACCTGAAGACTGTTTGAGGTGAGAAAGTCAGATGGGCAGAAAGTAGCACTTTCTTGTTCTTTCCCAGGCCTGTCAAAATGGTCCCTGCATTAGTTTGAAGGTAGCAATATAAATCTTTACATATCAGCAAAGATCAAAATACAAAGAGAACCAGCCTTTCCTATTGAAACTAAAATAAAGTGCTAAGCTGAGTATGGAAGCCAAGCCAGGTTTGCAGGAAAGCCCTGCTGGGCTGAACACTCCTCCGTGTATCTCTTTCTGGCATTTGCTTGCGCCATTCTGAAAGAGAAATGAGAGGACTGAACCAAATTAACTCTTATAATTCCTGTTCTCTCTGTTACTGAAGACTGCCTTCCTGAAGCTATAAGGTGTTTTCTGACTAAGAGAAAGCAGGGAACTTGAGCAGCAAGAGATGGTCTGCTCTTCATCAAAAGGAAACCATGTCCCCAGTACAAGGAAGAATTAAAAATTTTGACTTTAAAAAAACAAAGATTTGGAATATATTATATTTTTGCAAGGGATTTAAACTTCCCTACCATCACTTTCCTGAGATGTCATTACAATTGGTTTCACTCTGGTCAATTTTATCACAGTAAAATGAAAAAAAGAAAGTCATCACTTGCACAGTACTGAGGCTTTTAAACTGTATTGTAGGCTGTGTTCTATAAAATGTACAAAGGAACAAAATAAAAGACGATCAGTAACAGCCTTCTTGGTTCCATTCTTTAAAATAAAGAAAAAGAAGTATTTTCCTTGTATATGTTTTTTAATTGTGTCTGCAAGAGGCTTTTCATTTTCTAGAAGTTGTGGGATGAATGGATATCCATGTAGAAATTCTAGTTTATAAATACAGCACAGCAGAAAAGTTGCCTGGGTTTCTGATTTCTTCACTGACCTTTGAGTGCAATTGCCATATTAATACATGACATTAATATTGACAAAGGTCCCAGGAGGCACTTTTGACCCTGAGTGAAAGCAAGGACTATTCCCTGAGGGAAAAGGAGAATGGCAACTTGAGATGGTGCAGTGCACAGAGATGTTGGAAGTGATGTGATGGGTCAGGAGGTGCCTGCAGGCAATCCAGGCCCTGACTTCTCACTGTGACCAAGGTAAGGAAGAAGAAGTGGGGCAGCTTGTCCACACAACTCTCCCTTACCTGGCACGAACATTTTATGACACTTCTTGTTTGGAGCAAGTCACAGTAGTTATAATTTAAAACAGAAATAGATGATGTAGCAAAAGACTCCTTGGGCTTACAGTACCAGGCTTCCCTCGCAAGAATAATGTTCTATTCAAATAAGTTCAATGCTTCCTGTGAGAGCCGAAATCAATGGCTTAGTGCTTCCTGGATAACACGGATCAGTTGCTATGGGCTACTTCACCTTTCACTAAGTGCTTTGGTTGCTGCAAATTTCTGTGGATTTTTAGATAATCCACATAAATTTGAAGGATCTGGCACCTCTCTTCGAAGGGTTAAGCTTTATTCCTAGCTACATGCACTGTCACAGTGGCACGTTAAAAGGAAGATAAGAGCTGTTCAAAGAAAAAAATAAACAAAACTCAACATTTTCAAGCAGGAAGAAAGCTTTAATCTAAGCCTCTGAAATACTACAGATCGTTAAATCACAGTTTAAACAAGATCATAATTTACTACTCTAAAATCTTCCTTAAACAGAGGTATGATTTGCATCACACTACATGAAACTCCCACTTTTTGCTTTTTTTATATAATAGAGCTGTCATATGAGATGTTTGTTTTGGACAAAAACATGCTTCGACTTGATTTCAGCAATTCATTCTGATCCAGTCTCCTATATTTGCTGCACTATTTTTTTTCAGTGAAGGCTGCACAAATCTTGTGCCTGGTGCTGCTGCATGTTTGTTGTTGGGAGGTCTGTATCATTCCCACTGTCTAGGTAGGAAATACAAAGAAGAGGACACACGATATTGCGAGAAAGAAGAAGAAAGTAGAAAAATGTAAAGAGAATTCATTTAAATGTGTAAAATATGATAATATTTTGCATTAACAATGTCCAAAAACTAGCATTTATGATATATCATTCTATATAAATAAAATGAAGATTTTCTCCTGCAAAGCATCTGTTTTTTCCAAAGAACTATACTTTCTTGTGTTTTTAATAAGTCTGAACTGAAAGATCTGTCATACTACTTTCCACACCACCCAATGACCGCTTTAAAGTACTATCTTGTTTTCTTAGTATAAGTTTCTGGGTGATGAAAAAAATCAATACATATGAGTAACAATAATAGGACAGTCTCTTTAATTTATGCTTATATGAAAGAACACCATGCCATATTATTGAAAACTCCTGTGTTTTTATGAGAATACCTCAAGGATTTTGATTTTCTCACCCTCTACAAACTGTACTCACCAGTTTTTTCAAATGTGACTATACTAAATTCACAGTTGAACTTATGTGTGTTTTCTATTATAATTTTTTTCTTGTTATCTGAGTCAGAGCACACTTCACTCCTTACTTCGTTCCCTGGAGCAAAGTGAGAGATAGACACAACTCTGATAGATGATATCTGGACAGCAAGTGTGCAGGACCTGTTGTGGTTATACTTGACGAGACTCGTTGACATTTTTGTACAGGAATAACTTGATCCTTCCATCACAGCATCTGAAATGCCTCTATATACAGAAACTTTGGTTTAAATCAATGGTTAGGCTGATTTGTTTTTTCTTGAGTAACAACACACTATAATGCAGGAAGTTTCCAGTCTATTTCATTCTAAGAGCAATACAGCTGTGATTTAAATATTTGCCGCTGTGATAGTGAAATATTTTCAGACCAGGTCTGCCAACTGATATTTTCCCCAAGACTACTTAAATATCAAGAGGTGTTAAAACTTCCTTGCTGATAATCCTACCCAGGCAATTCATTATAGAATTGGAACCAGAAATGTTATGAATTAAAGACTCTTCTCTTTTGTATATCTTGAGATGCCTAATCACTAAATAACAACATAGGAATGAGCAAAGCCATCTGAATTTTTCATGATAGCAAAAACATATATGAAACAACCATGTGTAATGATGCTATTAAATCAAATATTATGATAGGCTACTGAATGTATAGCAGGGAGAAATAAAAGTATTTTGTAATTTCCTGGTTTAGACTGTCTTGCTTTAGTACATCCATTGCAAGGATGAGTTTGGAAAAGTCCAAAGGTATCTTCTAAGTGGAAGCTCAGCTGGCAAGAAGCGAGGGGCAATATGAGCCTGTGAAGATGTAAGCATAGACTGACACCAGTCATTCAGATGCCCTGCTGCCTTACCAAGTGAATTGCCCATCACTATTACAGAGTCATGTTTCTCTCCCCTTGCTGTCTTTCTAGCTCATGAATCTTTCATTCCACTGTGCACAGTGAGCTGCGCTTTAGCAGGAGTATTGAGGTCGTGAGAGGAGGACAAACTGTTTTATACAGAATGCTCATCATATCGTTGTGGTGGTTTAATTAAAATGTTTGTGACATTTATGATTAACCCAATTGATTTAGGTTAGATGTCCTCTCAACCTGACCCCACGATCAGGACTCTCAGGGGGCGGAAGGACTTCACTGTATCTTTTCCTTCCATACAATTGTTAAAGGGCAAGGGCAAACAGTCTCACCCAAAGCTTGCCACATAATCGAGTTCTGTGCTAATGACAGAGAAACTACATCATTACCATAGTTGGAGTTTATAACAAAGAATAAAGATTTCCTGACTTACAGTACTTAAGGCATGCCTTTCCTCTTTTTCATACAATTAATTTTTGCCTGAGTAACTGGTGCAGTATTTAAGTTCAGAAATCCAACCAGAGTAAAATAGCAGTAATATCATAGCAGGGCACTATTCGCCTAATACTCTTTCTTCAGTACTTGCCAATCGATTGAAAGGTAGCAAAAATTCACCAAAAGAGCCACCCACTGCTCGATCTTAAATATTTCCTCTCCACTCCATTAATTAGTAGATTAGTAGATATACTGAAATATTTAACTTCATCTGATGTGAAAATATATGTCATCTAGTATTTCCCTTTTTCTTCACCAGCAATTGATTTCACTAGGGCATTTCTCAAAGCCCTGGTTATTTCTCCACACAGATCACCGGAACAGCTCATTAACTCCAAAAGTGGGTTTTGCATGTCTGATATAAGACATCCCCTCTCACTTTGGTCCTTAACCTTTCTGAAGCTTGGCTATGCAGCAGAGACACTATTAACTACCTGAGATTAGCCCAGTTGCTCAGAGCACGGTCGTAATAACACCAAGGTCATGTGTTTGGCCCCTGTATAGGCCATTCACTTAAGAGTTGGCCTCAATGATTCTCACAGGTTCATTTCAACTCAGAATATTCTGTGAAACAAATACTTTTCATGTAAAGGTAGAATAATTTTCCCACAAGCTATTGTTATGTTCATATATTTTGTTCTTCACTCTGTTGATGGGAACAATGACATATCAGCATACCATGCATTTAGCAAAGAAATTAAAGCTTTCTGTATCTGTATTAAATCTTATCCTTCAACTCCTCCCTTTAACCTCTCCTGAAAATCCATTAAAAATCACAAACACTAAAGCAAACAGTTTAATTAAATGGCTATCAGCTGAACACTAATTTTCAAGAAATCATTGGTTTATTCTTTGCGCAGCAATTGCCTAATCCCTACTGACTCTTTTACATGAACTAGCAATTGACGCTGCTACTGCTGCTCAGAGGCTTGCTAATGTTTTCTTTTGATCATGCATTTCAGGATTTGTTTTCTGGTTGCATGGCTAGTGTACACTTTCCATGCTTTTGGTGCCAAAAAATTAAAGGTAATTACTTATACTCTAGATCTCTCTGTTATTTCGTAGGGCTTTACAAATATATCTGAATAGAATTTGACCAAATAAATCTGGTTTTATAAATTGAGGAATCAGGTACATTAAAACCAGCTGCTGCAGAACAGGCAGCAAACAAAAAGTATACTAGACAGAAATTAAAAACTCTCATGAAAATAATGTATAAATTAAGAATGCCAGTACAATAGAGAACAGACTGAGAAGAGAGGTGAGAAGAAGAAAAGAGAAGGGGAGGGAGAATGAGGAAGGAAGGTTTGTCACTGGCTTGAGTTAAAAAAGAGTGTAGGGTTACTCCAGGGTGCCTTTGCTAATAATGACAAGATCGTTTGCTTCTCACATCTGTAGGAAAAAAATGAGAGGAGAGGATGGAAAAGAGGTCCTGGGATGTACCAGCTGTTGATGTTGGTCCTCCCTGCTGAGCCCAGAGCATTGTGCCCCTACCGGAAGGCATCGCAATCTGTTGACATCTCCAGCTCTCTGCTACTTCGGGACACTCAGCTGAATCTAAGGCGACGATCATCTGGCTGAGTGAACAAAAATCACTGCCTACAGTGAAAAAGCAGGAATAACACACAAAGCAGATGGCTGGAGGCCTGCTCATTCCTGTTTCTGGAGCTGTTTACATTCTTAAGTGACTAATTTTGACATGTTATACTACTAATGAAGTTTTTTGGTTTGACCCAGTAAACTGCATGTAGTGCAGTCTGGGACCACTCTAATTTGAAGTCTGCAGCCCAGTGCTATTTCTGATCTACAGAAAGTCAATTAAAATCACGGTGAGTGAGCAATCAAAGTTGAATTTCAGAATTTCTCCTATATATAATACTCAAAGCCTACAGTTTTACATTTTCTTAGCTAAAGTATCTTGAAATTTTTGAACATAGCTCCCTAGTATTTGTTCTTCTGGGACTGAGATTACAGCCATGGTATGGAAGATTCAAAGGCTTCCAAGAATGACATCACCATCCAGAAGTGTGTCATCTTCTCCAGCCTTTCCTACATAAAGTCATGCAGACCTGTAAACTGCAAGAGAGTATTTTCTGATGAAAATGTTAAAATTCCAAAAGCACTATTCAAAAAAATTTTTTTGGTTGACTGCCTAACTTTTGCTCCCAGACCTGGAGTCTGTTGGGATTACATTGACAGAACTACAAAATCTAGAACTGAATCACAGAGTCAAAATTTTAAATATTTTAAGCCAAATTGGAATTTAGTAAAATGTCATGGAGAAGTTTGATTAAAAACTTATTTCATCCCATCCAATATTTTTATTTTTTTCTTCTCAAAAGATTATGAAGGATACTAACCATTAGAATCCCGTATATCTGACAGTTATTCAAATTGAAAAATAAGACAACCACATGGATCTGTCCTAGTCTATGAGTATCTCCTCTGCCTCTATCTTAAACTTGTTCACAGTGATGGTTCCACAGGCACTGAAAATCAGTCAATGATTATTCCTCTAAGTAGTTAAAATTAAAAATAAAACTTATCAGCTGTTATGGACAAACAATCTAATAATAGTAATGTTTGTATGACATTCTTTGTTATGTCAAAGACTAAAAATCCTGCCTACTCTGGAAGTATTTTCTAAAGCGCTTGAATTAATATGAACAAGGAAGAAACAGCAATTGTTTTCAAGAGTCCGGATATGGGACTTACCTTTAGCATCACTGTTGGCAATGGCTAATTCCTTAACATTCTTCAGCTTTGTGACTGCTGGGCCTTTTCCATTTTAACCTGGGCCATACCAGTTCAGCCACATCCCAGTGACTAGGTTATTCAGGGTGGAGGTTTGGGGATTTTATTTACCATGTGCTATTCACTATCCTTTCAGATCTGGTTTATCTAAGTGGTCTAATATTATAGCCCCTCCAGCTAATGAAAGAAGAGTGTATATTGAGGTCTATAATTGTCCTATCTTTAGGAAAAACTCCTATTTTATGGAAGTGATCTCATAAAAGGTGAATTGTGACCTGTTAATCGTCTCAGTATCAATACAAAACACTGGGCTGCTAAAATGGCACAAACTGTAACACTGTGACTGATTCCTACCTGCAGACCTGCTTAGGGCTCTGAGATCCACGGAACAAGGTGGACATTGACCTGCTGGAAGCACAGAGGAGACCGTGAAGATGATCAGAGGACTGGTGCACCTCTCCTGTGAAGACAGACTGAGGGGGTTGAGGTTGTTCAGCTTGGAGAAGTGAAGGCTCCAGGGAGAACTTATAGCACCTTCCAGTACCTAACAGGGCTACAAGAGAGCTGGAGAAGGACTTTTTACAAGAGCCTGTACATAGAACATGAGGGAATAGCTTTAAACTGAAAGAGGTCAATTTTGGATTAGATATTAGGAAGGAATTCTATAATGTGAGGGTGGTGAGGCACTGGAACAGGTTGTCCAGAAAAACTATGGGTGTCCCACTCCTGGAAGTATTCTAGGTTAAATGGGGCTTTGAATAAACTGGTCTAAAAGAAAGTATCACTGCCCATGTAAGACTCAAAGGTCTAAATGCAATCTTCAGTCAAATGTATAATGCTCACAGAGATATTCCTCTTGTGTTATGAAATGTGCCCGAAACAGTAAACAAAGTATTTATCTGTCAACATTTGCATAAAACTTTTAAATTCATTTGGTTTTCTTTAATTGTCTCATTTTTTTCCCCTTTCTCTCAGTCAGCTAAAAAAACCCCAACACATTTGTGTAGTGCTCACCAGTATATAATTATCCAAACATTATTTAATATGGGAACTTTAGGATCTCTTCACTTAAACTGATGCATATTTTGATTCTTCACATCTTTCCTTTGATCAGTAAGACAAACTCT
Organism: Eopsaltria australis; assembly: GCA_034509425.1. Taxonomy (NCBI): domain Eukaryota; kingdom Metazoa; phylum Chordata; class Aves; order Passeriformes; family Petroicidae; genus Eopsaltria; species Eopsaltria australis. The sequence continues at coordinate 747,041 of JAVTVJ010000001.1, forward strand.
GAAGAAACTGTTTATTTTAGACCTCCAAAGAACAGAGCAAGAGAAAATAAACCATCACCACAAACCTAGATACATTTTTTTAAAAATTTCTCATTTCTGAGACTCAGAAGAAAGCAATTGCTGCCTTCTCCCACCACTCAGGCATTTCTAATTTTCTGACTTCTAAGCAAAGTAGCTGTTGATTCATGATCCATCTTCTCTCTATCATTTTAATCTGCCTTGTCCTGGCACCACCCACCAATCTGTAGAATTTGACTGTAACAATCAAAAAGTTTTAGTTATCCATAAGGTAATTTATTATCCATAAGATTAAGGAGATAATAGTAAATTTCCATTGTCTCAGGTAATGAGTTCCACTACTTTAGTAAGAAATTTTTTCATGTTGGGACATTTTGTAGGGAGTTTGCAATCATTCACCACAGATGCAAAAGGCTCAGAAAAACCACAGGAGACAAGGACTTTTTTAATAAGAAATTCAAAATACCAGACCTTCTCAAGTCACTATTCATATATTGGCAGAGCACAAGCAGTGGAATAAAGACAGGATGAAATTTGGCAGTGTCTGGTACCATCTGAGGATAATATAGGTGCCACACCTCTTTGCAAAGCAACAGCAATATAAAAGTGTCAATGTTTCCCTAAAGTAGAAACTGAAATTTCTTTTGCATTTTCCAGAAACAGTGCCTAATGACAGAAGTTTAAGCCCAAGTTAGCAAAATGGGATGAAATTCCTGGATCTGTTTAGATAGGAACTTTCTGATGAGCTGCCAGATATTTATGAAGAGTGGAGTTCCCATCTTTCCCAACAAGTTTATCACAACCTGTTCATTTAAGTGAAAACTTCAAAGTGCCTCATCTTCTGTAGGACTTTACCTCCAATTATGCAGCTCAAGGTAATAACTTAACCTTATTTTATTTTCCACTGGGAAGAGAAGTGTAAAGATAAAGATGGGAAACTCTTATTGTGTATGAACTGAGAATAGTGTCAGGAGTGGTACTTGCTGGGCTTCTGCAGTGCTTTGTAACAGCTTTTAGAGGACTTTTCAGCCTTTGGGTTTATCTAACTTCCTCTGGAGACAGAGCTGGCCATGAACTGTTCCCAAAGAGGAGAATTAAGGATATTTGTTCTTTAAATATGTTTCATAATTGTGTTTGATGTTGTCCAATGCTTGACACTGTGTAGATATTAATTAAGTGCAAAAAACTATTTCCTCTACTTTGTTCAGGGAAAAAAAAATCAACCCTGGTAGGTTTCACAATCAAAATTATAATCTTTCTCAAGCATGCAAATTAACAATTAGAACATCTCAACAATGGAATTCCACTAATCCCTCCACAGGAGAAAATTGGTTATCTGCCTACAGCACCAATTAACCAAACAAAAGCTGTTTAAAGCAGAAAAATAGACAGGAAAATTTACTAGTATTGAATTGTTTTACATCCCAGATAGATAGTCCCTCCCACTGTGGAGCTGGATTTAGGTCAGGGGGCTCTGTGTGTGTGTGTGTGTGTGTGTGTGTGTGTGCAAGCTGCTGCAAAAGATGTTGGGTTGAGGCCAGCAGGAACTGAAGTTCATTCTTTAAGGAGGTAGAGCGTGGTCATTGCAAACTGCATTCTCACATCCCACTCTGCCTGTGGACTTCAGCACAAGATGATAATAAAATCACAGCCCTCTGTAGGATTTCTTGCACTTTCTTTTTCAATACTCTTACTATCCAGGGCTAAAGACAAGATAATGAACTAGCTGGACTATTGAGATCATTCAGCTTTCCATTTCCTTACTGCAAATATTTTTATTTACTACCTAATTTTATCTCAGGTAATGGTTCTGGAAATCTCTGTGTAATAGCATCAGCTACCCCTGACATCTAGTAATAAAGAGCTGCTCAAAGTTCAAAAAATAACTCTCATAGATTACTATGTCATATTTGACTAACATAACCATTGCCAAAAAAAATTTCTATTATCTCTGGGTGTGGCCAGTCTCAGTACTAACATGTTTAAATTTTGACCTACCTGAGGGGAACACCCAAATCATTGAAGTAGGTGATGCTGGGAAGAGGCGTGTGAAAAAAAAACCTCTGCACCTACAGAAATGCTGTACAACTTGGCTGTCTTCCAGTTTCATAAAATAAGGGAAACATCATTCGTGCAGGTGTAATATAACTCATTTTGACTGTATGTAAAAATAAAACTTTCATTCAGAAGGCATTACTTGCTCTAACATGATTTTTCTTGAGGTTGGAGTGTAGCAGGGATAAGATATTAGCGTTCTGGAACAAGCCTACTTGAACAAAAATAAAAGACTAAACATTCTGTAAAAATAAAATATTGAAATAATTAAATGTACCTTTCAAAAGCTTTTTTAAAATTGAACACAAAAAAAGTGAAAAAAGAAGAAGGGATGATAAGCTGACAGTTCTGGAAGCTGAAACATTCTATTTGTGGAATGAATATAAAGCAAAGAATGGCTATGGATCTTCCTCCTTCTTGTCCCCTCAGAATGCCTTCAACTGACCTAGTTGGGCTGTCTTTGCCTCCTATCAGAGTAAAATAGAAATATTCCTCCTTCACTTTTTTTAGCAAGACAATATTGTTATAGCTGTACCTATGACACTTATGTGCAATTTGTATCTTGGCTTTTGTGAATTTACAGCTAATACTTCCATGGTATATGACCATCTTTTGCAAAAGAATTTATTTAAGGTAACAACAGAGTCCAGAGTCTTCTAGGTACATATCTCCTGGGCAATATGATTTAAACTCATGTAAAGTGAACAGTAACATTGCAAATTGTGGGTAATAATGTTTTAGAGATTCAGAGGATTTGCTTTGCCTTCATGACCACACACTCAGCTTTTAAAGTGCCAAAGTTCACTAATCGATCCCAGTTATAAGAATATCTTGCGTCAACTGGAAAGGCAGGCTTGCTGAAACAGAAGGTTTCTTTATCAATCTGCTTTAAAAGGACAGGTTATTTTGGTTGTAAGTTGCACAAAATAGGCTGTGCATGAAAGCAAGCCCTTGAAGGATGAAGCTCAGTTTACCCTGACTAGATCTCTGAGATGACCCACTCCCCAGCTGTATTATTGCTTCTCCTGAAATACAGTTAATTTGTTTATTTGTCTTTGTGATCTGGAAGTAAAAAAATATTTTGGTGTTTCCCCTTCCCACACCCATCACTCCACATGTGTTTTGCAATAGTGGGTTCATCGTTATGTATTTCTAAAGGAAGTCCAGCTGAAATGTCTACAACTAAATCTAACAGTTAGAATTCCATTAAACAATGAGATGCATTTAGGAAGCCAGAGAGAGAAAACACATTTAATAACCTAGAGGCTGGGTGCAACTTCATGTTGCTTCAAAGTAGTTCCTATTTTAAATCCTAGTATTGCTTGAGGCCAAAAACTGACTTTATTACATTTCAAAATGAAAAAAAACCCAACCAACCCATACACCTGCTTTTGTAACAGACTTTTGAAAAAAATACTGACACTTAAAGAAGGAATATATTGTGTAGATAATATATGTCATTGGTTTAACAACAATAACATGAAAATTCATTGTCTGAAAAACAAAGCATCAGGGTTCAACCTATGTTGGTTCACTGAAACAAAAGTACTTTAAAAGTGGCTACAACTGCACACTATAAAGTGGAATATTTAGGTTATCATTCTGGCACTATGTCTGACCTGTTCTTTAACTTCAAGACAGATCCCAAAAATACTTAGTTATTTAAATATAACCCATAATGAATATTAAATATCTATGGACCACATACGTCTGAAAGAAATGTAGTCAAGTACATAAAGCCACATTCATGTGAGATTTAAACTTTTAATTGCATGACCTTTAAAACTATTCCAAACTTAACCCACTTTTTTTGCAGTAATTTCATGGTGAGAGTAATCTGATGGGTGTATGGCATTGTTAGGACTGTGCACTTCTGCCCCATGAAAGATTGCAAAGCTGAGCTGGAACAGACAAGAGGATTCTCATTTAGTTTCCATAAAACTTATCCTTCAGGATAAAATGGTTTAGAGGTGCAAAGAACAAATGAAGGTTTTCTCTCTTTTCTATGCTGCACAACCTGAGGGCTGGCAGAAATGAGTCTTTTCTATTTGCTAAAAGAATGGGAACAATTGAGGCTTTGTGTACTGGTGAAACTCTGGTAACAGACAACCAAATATTCTCATTTTCCCTATTAGGAAATTAAACTGTAGTTCCTTATGGCTTTTTTCAGACTGAAAATAATTTAGAAAATTTTGAGCAACCAGACTCAAACTTTTCTGAGGGTCAGAATATGATATAGATATAAGCAAAAGAATATTTATTTGAGAACTCTTGTGAAATGTGATCTGTGAGAATCACATAAAATAGCTAGATTATATGACACATACATATTTAAATATATATCTTTTCAACAGAAATCACATTTCTGTTAGAATATTAATCCTTCCAGGAAAGATTCACAATGCATTTAAATAAGTCCAGGATGCTCCTACAATCTCTGAACAAAATCCCCATAAATTAGACTATTTTTTTCTCCATTTTTTGTGTTTAGAACAACTGTAGTATCAGCCAGACATACTTCAGCTTATACATTCAATAAAGCCTGTGTGAGAAGACAGGCAAAGGGTAAAATAATGGAAGTAAAGTTGTGACATGCTGTGAGCTGGCACAGAGTTCAGATTCTGTGCAAAATGGCCACTCCACAACACTGCACAGTCTCACAAGCTGGAAGATATTAACAGTGGTTGTGGCCATGTAGAAGTTGCAAAAGTTCTGAGGGGAAGGATGCTATTAATTTTTTTAAATTAATCTGACCATTTATTTTAGCTAGACGAAATATTGACTACTACTTTTTAAAATTTCTTTTTTGTAATATTTAATGTTAATCTTCCAGCAAGTGCACAGTTAAATTGACAGGACTTCATTTGTAATCCACAGAACAATAGATGACCTGAGTAAAACTGTGCGCTATCCTCCAGATGTTGTGTGCATTGAAACACCTGGAAGAGCCACGGGAGAGAAGCAAGAATGACCGCTGCATTTGCTAAAGTAGCAGCTGTATGTTCAGCAGGCAGAACACATTGCCCTACCTTCAGCACCTATCATTTCCATGCTTTCTGAATTTATTAAACCCTTGACTTAGCCCATCATATAGCTACTGGCATGTTCTGTTTCCCATGGAAAAAAATCCTAGTGGTTCTCCCTTCCCTCAAGGTAAAATACTGTGAAACCATAAACACAGCTTTTAGTGCTTGATTTAGTGTTTATCTGACTTCAGATGTGGACTAAAATGCTTTTTTGGATTCACATTTTTGTCTTGCCTCAATGCCCTGCTTCTGTCAACCTCCAGTTTCATGTGAGGGCATGAGAAAAGTGACACAACCTTATTGCACCATGAACTGTCTACAAGAATCTTAAAATCTTACATTCACTTTGTTAAACGTTTTTACAGTGACATGGTCCCACACTTTCACTTCGGATTTTCATAATTTGGTGTTCTCTGGGTTTGCAATATATTTTTTCTTACTTTTAAGAAGTTAGTTATCAGTATGCATACTTTTTCATAACTAGTATGTAAACATTTTTCTCATGTTTTTTCCAAGAAAACCCTCACATAATTCTGAGTTGTGCTGGATCCCCCAGTTCTCAAGAAATAAACCTGTTTCTTGGTCCCCCAAATGTTCCACCTTTTGGTTTTTGTGTGCATTTTACAGAAGAATTGCAGAAAGAGGTCCAGACCACAGGAGAAAAAATCAAGTCAGTAACAGCTAAGTAATACTGAGTGAATAATTATGAATGATCATTTTTTCCACTGACATCTGTAGTCATCAGAATTCCCTCTGTTTGCCAATGGATGTGAGAAGAAAAACGAGCCTTCAGAAATCAAGAATTAGGTAAGTGCCAATCGTGTTTTCTATTCCCAGTGAAATTACCACGCCACTTTTTGGTCTATTCAGGCATGTTCAAAGACTGTGTTCTAGTCAGGTAGTCTCATTGAAATTAGTACTTTTCAATATAAGGCTGTTAGAATTCAGTCTTCATTTGGTGGATTTATTAAGTCAGGTTGAACAACTTGCCACGAAAATGACACCACCACAGAGACACTAACTACTGAGCTTTTCAAAACACAGAGTATCAATTTAGGAGTTTGTTTGAACACAAACTGTTCTAAACCAAAGTAATATTCTGGAAACAGAGGAAAAACTTTGAGGTAGATGCAATATCCATTTCATCTTTACAGAAAAAAAATCTCTCCACCTTTTTTTCTATAAACTTTCTTTACCTTGCCAACAGCAATTCTGTGGCTAATCTGAAGTCATACATATGCACTTTGATCTCATACATGCAGCCTGAGAGAAATCCTGACTACCATGTAGATCTACTCCCTTGTCTTCGGCAGTAGCCTAAATTTGAGTGTCCTTCCTCTACCTGGCTAGCAATTTTCAGAGAGCCTGTAGGAACATTCTTGTCTGTGAGACATTTATCCTTCCTTCAGACCTGCTCCATATAGTGAAATGCATTTTTGCCACAACAAGAAGGCAAAACCAAAGACATACAAAAGACAGATGACCTGACCTTGTATGCTTTGCTTCTGTATCTTTAAATACAAAAGTTTTCACACTTTTTCAGCTTGACTCAGAAGCCAATATATGTATAAATATGTGTTGGAACAGTTTTTGGCATGCCATCAGAGACATTCTTTGGAATCCACTGCAGTTTCATCCAAAAGGCCAGTAACTGAACAAAAGCTGGTTATGAACTGAACTTTCTTCCTGAGAATCGTTACCCTTCAGGGGTAATTTTGTGTGTCAATAGATGAAGACTAAAAACCTGCTGTTCATGTCCTACAGCTCTTGTCCAGGCTAAACCTAACCTGTAGCTAGAAGGAGCTCTGGTGGATTATCAGTAAGCTATCTTTGGCAAGATGCAAATTAAGCTATAAATATATGAAAAGAAAAAAATCCTAAAACCTGCTGGCTAAGAAATCTTTCCATTTTTCTCTCTCTGTTTCTTTGTTTCTTCTTTTTCTAAATTTTATTTTAATGAGATATGTTTTTTGAGTATAAAGACGCATATATATTTGAACAATGTTTTCGGCAATAATGCAGCTAAGGTTTTATACAATTTTAGAAGAATTTCTAGATTACTAGCATTTCGCTTGCAAAACTTCACATCATTTTCATTTGCAGAGCAGTTTATAGAAATATCCCCAGCAGAGGGAGTGGCTCATCCTTTTGAGATGAAGCCTGAAAGATTAGCTAAAGCAATTTTTACTTCTCCTTTACACATGAAAAATAGAGTTAAAGAGAGTAATTTCCTTAAATGTCTGTTAAAAAAAGCATTTTTACTCTGTCACCAGTATGAAAGAAGAGCATGGTGGTGTGTCTGCATGAAGAAAATAAAGAGACAATAAAAATTACTACGGTAAGTTTCAGGAAAAAAAATTATATTTTCTCTGTTTTGTACCTCACATTTTCATTGCATTTAGTTACATACAGAATAGACATAAGATGCCTGAAAAACAGAATTTTAAGCTCACTTATCTTGATAGTATACAGTTATTTAGACCTAGTTTTCAAACAAATACATAAGGAGATAAATTGAAAATCACTGGAAAATTACACCTCTAGGCCCAGCCTTTCTGGATATAAATCAATATTGACAGATGAGTTTAAGTGGACTTATTCTGATTTGTAACAGTTGAGTACTGAAGACAGGAATTTTAAATAAGATGGATATTTTATTTAAAAAAACCAAACAAGAAAACAAAAAAAACTTCAAAATTAAAAGCAAGTTTTAGTTGGCTTGTAATTAAATCTTTTCAGCACTATTAAAACTGATGTCAATAACAAAACACAGGTAAGTCTAGTTACCTAAAAGGCCAAGGTGTGACTGCAACAGTTTTGTTTAAGCCAAAGAGCATTGCCTAGTTTCAACCCCCGATTTCATGGCCATCATTTTCAACAGTTTCAACATCACAAGGGTAGCTTACTATTTCTTCTGATGCCTGAACACCCAGTTAGTAATTCAGCACCTTGGTATTTAATATCAGCACTCTTCTGGACCCTGTGTGCTGGTGTAGGTCTCATTCTGGTGGTGTGACCTAATGAGACAGGGTGTTAGCCCACAAAGGAAGCCAGAGTTTTTGCCAGTGTAAAATGCATTTTAGTTGGTGATTCAGGAGTCTCCTGAATCATTTCTTTAGGGGAAACAAGAAGGATCACATAGATTCAATAGAGGTGGAGAAATTTCATTGTGCTCTGTTCGCAAAGGGTCTGGTTGCAGCTAATTTACACTGAGCATCCTAAAACCAGCTTCGGATAGGGATATATCTCGGGGATCAGGTCCCCAGTTGAAAGGGCCCCAAAAGCCCATCAATCAATTAGAAATATAGTTTTCATGGCAACCAGCTGTTTTCCCAAGCACTCAGCTCTGGGCATCTGGAAAAATAGTTAGGTAAATTCTTCCATAAATCAACCCCATGCTCACTACATCCAATACTGCTCAGTTAATCTCCACAATGCATTGGGTTTAGTGCATATGTTCAGAGTGACATTAAATCCCACTGCTATTAGCCTGAGCTGGGAGATTGATTGATCTGTGTGAGACTGTAAGGGCTCCCTGAGAGTATTGCCTCAAATAGGGGTCAGCAGAACAGCCACCCTGGGCTTCCGGAGGGCAGACTTTGGCCTGTTTGGGGGCCTGGTTAACAGAATCCCTTGGGAGACTGCCCTGAAGGACAAAGAAGTCCAGAAGTGTTGGATGTCCTTCCAGAAGAAAATCTTAAAGGTGCAGAAGCAGTGTTTGAGTCACCATCCCTGGGGGTATTTTAGAGATGTATAGGTGTGGCACTTAGGGACATGGTTAGTGGTGGATTTGTCAGTGCTGGGTTAATGGCTGGTCTTCATGATCTCAGAGGTATTTTACAACCTCAGTGATTTATCCTATGAAAAAAATCCTAAAATTACTTTTTCCATTTATTTATTAAAGTGTAACTTATTACAACAAGGTTTCAAACCACAGCCCATGCACTGACAAGGCACATAAGGTGTAGAGAGAGAGTTACCAAACACAGAGAATCTTTATACAGCCATAATGGAAACTGATTTGGATCTTCAAACCTGGATATTTCCTCAGTCTGCTGTATTGGAAATACTGCATCTTCTCAAAAGTCTTCTAATATCTTAAATTAAAGGTCCACCCTTTAATTTTATCGTATAAAAAATTCCATCACTCTGTGAGGAATGATTTGTGAGTGTGGCATGATGAAATTATTTAAAATTATATTTTCAATATTTTTAAACACTTTTTCCTAAAGCAGTAGGATTAAGATTATAATGGTTTTACCCACAATGGCAAAATATTATCTAGATTTCTAAGAGTTTTCAAAAAGACTTTGATCCACTTAACTAATTAAATTAACCCTATTGGGGAAACCACTTAAGTGAGAATGTTAGCTGCTTGTTCTTAGTATCCCTGTGGGATTACTATGGCTGCATCAGTAAAGTGCACTGTGGTTGGAAAGGAAAATACTGTCTGGAAACAGAGAGGATATTAGGAGTCAACACCTGGGTTATAGCTGACAAAAATGAGATCAAAAAAGAGGAAACTCTCAATAATAACATTTGTTTCCACAGACCTGGGGCCACTCTTCATGACTAGCTTTCTGGCTTTCAGTAGTGGATATTTATAACACTTCATCAAAGACTTTCTAGCCCACCACTAATGTTGCACATGTAAGGAGGAAACTGAACCATGCTCACCTTCCCCATGTTCCTCTCTCTCTCTCCTCACCCAGACAACAAGGAGAAGCTGCAAGAACCTCTGTGCCCCAAAGAACATTGTAGGTCAGAATCTCTGGAGAGGGATTCTGCTATAATAAAGGAAATAAGAAAAAAATGTTTAACACACTATATACCTTGTGTTCTCAACTGGTACTCTAGTGCACAGAACAGGAATGTAAGCTTTATATATTCTAGCACAAATATAAAGATGTAAATAACACATAAAAGAAATCTACATGCACCTTTCCAAATTCAAGGCATTAAGAAAACTTGTTCTAAAATTCACCAACCGCCTCGGTGTATGTGTTTTTCACTCTAAAACCTGAGCTGATTCTTCAGCACCTGTCCCCTAGAGATATGTCTTTTCCTTCCAAACCCTTCAAGATCCACATTTCTTCTCCCAGCTTCATGAAGCTATTCTTGTTCCTCCTGACCATAAGAGATCTTGAAATACCTTTGCTTTATATTTGCCATTTTTAGTTATAGAAGAGAGAAGGAAGATGGACATCAATCTCTTCATTACAAAATTTATTCCGAAAAGCCAGATTTTTTTAGATATGTTAAAAATTCTCTGCAGAAGTGAAAGGGAAGCATGTTCAAGTGACCAAGTTTTAGAGGAGTCTCCATAGTTCATCATGGTTCTTTTTTTAAGGAGACAATACATAATTTACCCTCTTAATAGTAATTTTGTGCTACCTCAAGCACTGAAATTTATAGCTTGCTCTAAAAGCACTGAACAAATGCAAGTCTGAGCAGGTGTCATTGATACCACAGACAGCCACATCTTAAGGCAAATGTTTACTGAAAAAAAAGTCAGAGATTTTCTTCTTAGGTCTGGAAATCAGAAGAGCTGTTTCATAATGAAGAGTTGTGGTAGGTTCTGGGACCAGCCATACCTGCTGGGTAAAAATATCAGTACCCTGTCTGCACTGGCAATAGGGATGAAAACTCTCTGAAAGGCAACCTTAAGGAACAATAATTTTGATGCTGTTGACTGATAAAAGTTTGACACTGGTGTTCCTCATTTATTTTGGTCGGAGAGGGATATGATATTTGGGAAGGCATTCAGCAAGATTCCCAGTGCTTTAATGTGTATACAAAATACAGCAATGGGCTGCCAGCACATGGAAAACTTGACCATCTTGTAGTGCAGTTACTGAGAGAGACCACCATGGACCATGAGGAGTGCAGCAGTAACCAGCATGACCTAATATCTTTGGCAGGTTTCCCAAGGACTCCATGAGATGGATATACTCCTCTCCAGAGCTTCTCCTGCAGACTCCAAATTTGAGGGCACTATTTTTGTTAGTTTCCCCAAACTCACTCCCCTTCCTGTACCTCCTATATATTCAGAGGTACTTCCAAAAGCCCTCAGGGTTTTTCTGCACCCAAACAGCACTATGGCATCCTGTAGGCAGCCTGCTAAGCAGTCATTCAGGGAGGAAGATGCTGAGCTTAAGACCCTTAAAATGGTCACCGTTTCTGAGTGTGGTAGATATACAGGCACCACCTGCTCTCTTGCTCTCAGCTGGGAGCTCTTGAACAATGTTCTTAAGGACCTTGGAACCAAAGGACAGGAAAAGTTGTCAGCTTGCTTCTTGCATGCAGTTTTATGGCTTAGGTATGAGTCTACCATTGCAATCAAAGCATTTTGAGGACTTCCAGAAAATTACAACATGTCCTCTTAGTCCTTAAACAAAACTCAAGTACACACTTCTGGATGATTTTATCTCCAGTCCATCAGAGTATTCGAACTCAAAGCCAGATTTTTCTGAACATGCATAAGTAACCATATGAGCTAAAATTTCCTACTAATCTCCAAAGGTATCTGTTTTTATCCCCTTAAAACATTCTGACCTCCAAATGTGGAAATTTTTTACTTCGTAAGGAAGAATGGATACATGGATCTTTCTTCATGGTACGTCCTTTCAAGTTCTGTGATGATTTTCCCAGGCAGAACCACATAAACTCAAATTTCATAGTCAAAAAGAGGACAGGTTGAACTTTATTACCAATTACAATACCTTTGATGACTCCATAGTAGTCACAGATAAAATCAGGTTAGGGAAAACAAGTTCACATCTTTTGAACTGGGAAGAACATAACAATTACTTACTAAACAATTAAAAATTATTAATTATACCACTGGATGTAGGCCTTGCAGGGCATAAAGAATATGCGCTGCTTGCACTTGTATATGCTCATTAATCACAGCCTGTTACTGTAATTTTAATGAATGTTTATCTTATTTTCTTTGTGTAATCCAATTACTTTTGTTTTTTTAACCATAGTCAGGGATCTCTTTGTTTCCGGCATCCTGCCAATCAGCCCCCTTTAGATGTGAACAATTCAATTCATTATCATTAGGTTTCTCTTTTTAATCCCACTTCTGGGTGAACCATTGAAAGAAAATCCAGGAACAGAAGTCCTTGCACAGCAGGGGGAATGAAATGTGTTCTGAACACCTGAGCAATTATGTGCAACAGTTCTCCAGAATGGTAGTCTAATGTCTTTCTAAACTTGTACCACATTAACAATTAGATCATCTGTCATTTCTGCTTTAGTATTAAATTAATTGCAAATTGACTTTAGGATTGAGAAAAAAAAATAAACTGCTGGAGTGAATCTAAGCATTTTGTGTTTGTTTATGTTTTAATTGGCACATTGCACCTGTCCAAATAATTTCTATGATACAGATGCCATCACTACAGTCCCAGTTGATTATGACAGCTCCTCATAGTAAAGACAGAAAAAATCAACCCACCAGATTACCAGATTTAGTGAGCAAGGTATTTCTAAAACCTGCAGATGTTTTCGTGAAACATACATATAATTATGCACCAAGAGTAGAAGACCAGCAAGCAAACACCAGCGTGTTACTTCCAGCAAGAAATATAGGATGGTGAGTACTTAATCATAAAGGCAAGTATTTAAAAGCATAAATAAAATTACAGCATTATTTTAGTAAATCAGAGACTAGAAGAGCTGTCAGAGTAAACGGGAGGCAATTGAGAAATACAAGAGTATGATCAAGGTTTCTTTGTTAACAGAGATAAAGGAAGAAAAGATAAGCAGCACCACCATCTTTGTAGGCTGAGATGTTGGAAAGAGAACAGGTACACTGCCAGGCTACTAGACTAGATCCACTTCCCTGCCCTGATGATATAGCCACACAAGTTCTGGTGCTGTCACTTGTCAGTGGCTCAGGGTTCACAGCACTGGGCATTGTGGCTTAGGTGCTACAGGGCTTGTTCTGTCATGATGGCAGTGAGTATCACCCACCTATGGAGCAAGGGCCTGACAAATTAACAAGGAAGGCAATAGCTGGTGGAAAAGCCAAACTGACTTTTCTTCTCAGGTTGATGCATGCTTTCCTTCAGCACATTCTCTTTTCAAATTTTAAACATGTTTTCTGCTGAAAAGAAAGATTATAATAAAAGTTTTATGGGACAAAAATACTGTAATACCAGAAATTCTCTGCAACACTGCAAGACAAAGTATTACAGACTATCAACCAGAGACTCTTGAACTGGAAAGCATAACTTCCTCTTGTCTTTAGGCTCAGACATTTTTCTGACTGACACTGGCCAGCATTCTAACTGCTAACGTGCTACCTGATGTGGCTTCAGTAGCTGCAATGTCCTTCTTGATAGATGGAGAAATATATGGGGTTTATTGCTTTCTTTTAGTCAACGTCTTCTGAGAGAGCAAAGGGGGGAGGTTTTGAAATAACATGATGCCATTGCCTGGCAAAGAAAATGGGTATTTACTCATTTGGATTGGAAGGTTGTAGAAGCCTTATCCATCTCAGTTTGCTTGACTTCTGCTACCACTCAGAGACAACAAATCTGTTGACAGAGCGGTAAGTCTAGATAGCAGTTAACCAATCAGATGGCAAGTAAAACAGGCTTCTAAAAATTTATTGGAGACAGACACAACTCTGGTAACAGGATATTGGCAGCTTGGTGTTCAGTCTTGGGAACTGAGAGGTAGTTCTGCTTCAGAGGTTTTGGTGAATTCAGCTTCTTGATGATCAGCATTTCACAAGACTGCAGAGTTCACAGGTTCCTTGTTTGTGTCATTGACTGCATTTTTTTCCAGTTCTTTATTCAAGTCTGGTAATACATCCACTTGAGCAGGCAATTATTTTTCCCACTAGCAATACACTCTTGGTCTTTCAAAATGTACTTGACTCAACTCCTCTTATCTCTATTCTGTCTCAGGGAACCTCAAATCAAACAATGGCACTATTCATTATTTATTTTTGCTTCAGTCAGAAGTAAATTATGCCAATAGTTTTTCATGCCACCTGTAAGTTATTTGGTCTAAAGCTGAGGTGATGAGACAAAGACAGAGGGACCCTTCAAGATTCTCCAGAGTACCATGATGAATTATAATTTCATATATTTCTTTGTAATAGCAAACCATCAATTTATGTTTTCCTATCTCCTATATGATATTGAAGACTCTTCAGTGTGTTATGAGAGAGATCATATAGCTGAACCAAAAGATGGCAGGGAATAACATTGGTTTCCCTCTGACTCTGTCAGTTTTGTTTTTGACTTCTTGTCACTTCAAGTTTTGCTACCATCTGGGGTAAGTCTGTACCAATTGGTAGCAGGTTAGCAAAAGTACTTTATACATGAACTCTGGAAAAGAACTAAGATGGTCTGGAGTCCTTGCTGGAAGATCAGAGCTGAGAGACTGTGACATGTGACCCTGGAGTTTTCCTACATCCAGCTGCAGAGAAGAGGAAGTTCTTAATCTGATGGCTTGGTTTATGGGCCACACTTTGGATTCATGTCTCTTGGTCCATCTGACCATTCTGTGAAGCACAATGGTCAGTGCTTACCAGTCAGCTATCTGTACTGGTTGTTAGCTCCATCCCTCTGCTATCACTCAGAGTCAAGACCCTTTCAATCTCTCACATCACTGGTTTGACCTGCACTACTTGCCTGTATGTGCCAGCCATGGGCACTTTCAGCCATGTGCCCTGTTAGACCTTTTCACCACTTTCTTCTTCTCTGGGGAGTGAGGAAAGACACTTCATTGTTGTTTTCTCCTAAAAAGAGCAGAGAATCTCATTAAATTAGCAGTTTCTTGTTGCTATCATATCATATCATATCGTATCATATCATATCATAATTATATCATATCCCATTTATCTAAGGACCTATTTCTTAAAATGATGCATGGATCATGGTTATTTTTTAATCCAGACCTGTCATTCCTTCCCATTGCAGAGTAAAAATTCTTTCGCATTTCACTGAGTAGAAAGGTAATTCAGTGGGAGATTCCTCATCCGGATGGATTATGCATGACAGGCAAGTCAAAGGTCAGAGAGCAGATGGGAGAAAAAACAAATTGGTGCCTACAATGGATTAAGAAGCAAGCCTATGTGAAATATACCTGTTTCAGCAAAAAAAGTTAGGTGTTTTTGCAAACTACAACTTCTACTGATTATGGGAAGCATTTAAGGAAAGGAACAAACAAAATGTTCTCCAAACATATCACACCCAATGATCCCAAGACTTCCATGCTAAAACTAGAGTCGGGCCAGATGAGAAAGAAATTATAAACAGGCTGGTCAGGGAACTGTGCACATGACACTTTCATAAGGATAAACAAGCCAAGTCAGAAAAGAGTTGATTGTTTTCTCCCCAGATGCAGTAATGTGAATCTGGGAAAAAGAAATTGTCCCAACCACAGTGCAACAAATGGTAAAAGTGTAAAAAGAATTTGATTTTATCACAGTGTTTTCAACAAAGAAACAAAAGGGAAGAAAAAACATAGGAATCAAGGTATCGTTTTTTGTGCAGCTCCCCTCAGCTTCCTGGTCTACCTGATATCAACATTCTCCTCTCAGGTTTCTGAAACATGATTTGCCTTTTTAACTTTTGAAGATGAGTTTATTTTTGTCTTTCTCAGTGAGAGTAAAAGTCTCTCCATCAGAAACAATATCTCATACATTTCTTCCAAGTGTATCTTCCAAGGATACATAAAATTAGAAAAAGAACTCACCTCTCCCCTACAAACCTGAAGCTTACTGCCACAGGATGTTTTACATTTCAAAAGTCTGTGTGAGTTAAAATTCAATTAGACAACTTCATAGGAAAGGAGGTTCCTCAAGAGCTATTAAGTGCAGTAGCTCAGCTTCCCTCTGAATACTGGAAATAGAAACGAGCAAGTTACTGCACACTTTGTCCTCTTTTACTTTCTTCTTCAGTGTTTTTCCCAGATAGTATTGGATGGGAGCTAATGATGCTAATGAACAACTGAGCTGATCCAAATGAGCTGATGTAATGCTAAGTATCAAAAAAAATCAACTGTGGTAACTATCACCTTGGTATTGTCAGCAGATTTAATGCATTTTTTCCTATTGGTGAAGGATTCTGAAACATAATGCGTTTTTTCTTTCAGTTCTTAGAAATATATTCAGGATAAAATTTCTGTTCCTGATATTGAAAGGCAAAATGGTATAATTTCCACTGGAAATAGTAAGAATTTTTCTGAGTTACATTCCGTCTTTACTTCCAGTGCAGCGCCCATGAAAAAAAAAGAGAAAAAGAAAGGAAAATAATATCCCATGTCTTTAACAGCTTTATGACCTCACTAAAAGACAGAGTTACCGTAGTCTGCGTGTCCTAGCTACATATTTACATTCCTGAAGATTTTTTGTTAATTCTTTTTAAGTTTATCCTTAAATAACTTAATTCTGGAGAATTCATGATGGGTTTTGTAAGTTGCCAAAAATCTTGATTACTACAATATTTTGCTTCAATATGTGTTTTCAAAAATCACTCGATTTCAATGTTTTTTATGAGGAGTGGAATATAAATAAGAGGGAGAAAAAAGGTTTGACATTCATGAATCTTTTCAAATGTTTCTGCCTCAGCCCATCTGTTCTTCAGCTTTTCCAAACTTCTTAATATACAAGATTTTCTGTGGTGCTTTACAGAAACAGCCGATCATGCAGTATTTGAAGACAGCAGCTAGCTCAACACTGATAGCCAGATGTGGTGTAATCTTGGCTGGGATTAATGGGATTTCAGAACAGTTCTTGACCTCACAGAAATCAGGTCAGGGAAGGCCAGGTGAAAACAAAAGAGGAGTCCTGCATAAAGAGAGTTGAAATGGTCTATTTGTGAAGGTAATTCCATGAAACCAGGGCTAGGAGGTAGCTGAGCAAAGTAAGGCAGGACTTAATACAGAACACATGTGTATGAGGAGAGGTACAAGTAAAAGTACAAAAATTCATTAAGATTGCTTGGAAGTACTGACAAAGTAGTGGAAAAAGAACTGCCTAAAGCAGTATGTAAGAACCTTCACAAAGTCTTTGGGAAAAGTCCTCTTGCTAAAGACAGTGCTGCACAAGTGGCACCACTGATGGGAAGATGGGCAATAAATTACAAGTTTCACAGTGAGAAAAGAGTGAAATCAAGATGCCTCAGTGTCCTGCCCAAAGATCAGCACTGCTCATTTATATTCTAATGATCTGGAAATGGAGAGAAGCATGATACCACAAATTTATTTCAGGTTTATCCTCACTATGATCTCTGAACTCAAATATTTGGAACAAGTTAATCAGGTAAAGTGATCAGGAAAAATGAACTAGAAAATTAAAATCAGCCTTAATGAATAAAATATAATATACATTACAGAAAACTACTCTAATGTTAATGCATTCCTAATTAATTGTATCAGGTCAAGAAAAGATTGATTTTAGTTTCAGTGGCTCAAGAAGATCACAGCTCAAAGTTCAGCAGCATCAAAGATACTCAACAAAATGCATGCATGTGAATGGCATCAGAAAATCCCAAAAATTATGGTGCTTTGCTATAATCTGAAGATAGTGTTCACCTATAGCTATATGATCGACCTCATCATGTATGAAAGTAAAGATGTAGCAGAATTGGAGGTTAAAGAACTTCATACTGTTTCTTCAGATGTATTATGCCTGAACCAGAAGGAAAAAAAAAGGGCATTGTGAATTTCAAGGCAATAATCTGCAGTACAGAAATAGTAGTATTTAACCTTCAGAAAAAGCAGAAGGAACAAAAGAAATGTGGCTACAATGCAAACAGACACAGAATGAAAATTCCAGTAAGGATGAAACATTGACAAAAGACACTGAGTGTCCAGAAAAGAACAGCATGAAATGCCTTTGGCTGACTTATAAGAAGTAACATTGTTTTTTAACAAAAGTATCTTTTATTGAAAAATTTTAGCTTCACTAAAAAAAATCTAACCTGAATAATTCTGAAAGCAGTGACTGTACTTAAATATTGTAATGGATACAGAGCCATCTACAGCCAGCTAGCAGAGTGGGAAACAACACATACGACAGAAAATAGGAGAAATTTAGCTAAATTAATGTCTAAAGAGATACAATTTCATAAAATTAAGTATACTTGGAGGAATTAGCACAATAAAAAATCTAACCAAAACCAAGTGAGTAGCAACAGGTTTCTGGTTTAAAGATGTGAAGATGGAAGGATACAACCAGAGAATTCTTAGAAAATGGAAGGAATGGTCATGAAAAACAAGGAAAAATACTCTCAGATCTGAAAGTGTTAATATGACTATAAACCTTTGAATCATTTCTACAAATAAAACCAAAAATAAGAAACTACTTTGGAGAGCAGATGGGAACAAATGTTTCATGATCTGTTGTAGGTAGCTTTAGGGTAGAGAAGGAAACGGATGATATTAAGGACTTTCTTGAAGCAAGAAATACAAACTGGCTTCTTAAATGTAAAGAAGAAACAAAACAGAACAAATAGCCTCAGAAAAACAAGACACTCAGAAACTAATCCAAAGAACAAGATAAGTCACTGAGATACAGTAGCAGAATGTAAAATTAAAATAAGAAATCACAAGCCCCAAAAGACAGAAGATAACAAAGGAAAAGAAAATTATGGGTTTGGAAAATTTCCTAGGTTCTCTGACAAAGTCAATATTGCATCTCAGCTTTACCCAGCTCACTATTTGATTAAAGCAGCTGTGAAAAAGTCTCTTTCTCAAAGGGATGGTGTGAATTTCCACATATTATGGAAAACAGTAAGTGCAAGGGATATGAAATTAAAGACTGCTTCAAGTTCTGGAAGTGGGGTGAAGTTACAGATTAATTGGGTATCAAAGACTAAAGCTTGAGAGTTAGTATTCATGGCTCACTATGCAAGAATGACACTGATATCAAAAAATACTAAAAAGGAACCTAGATTCTAATCACATTTTATTCTGTAAGGAAACATCATGATCTTTATTCAAAGTTCTAATTATAAATAAGCCATAAAAATATAATGAGATTCATAATTTCAGAAGCAGAAATATGCCCTGTTAATGAAAAGAATAAGGAAATAATACATGATGGATTGGTTAAGCATTGCATAGATTTGTTACAACCATTAGAGGATTCAAAGTCCCTGGACGATGATTCCATAAGTAAGAGAAAGAACTTTTCTGTTACAAAAAACTCACACTGTTCTTAAAAAAATGTCATGCACAACCATATTGGTCATCAGGCCATATAAAGTGCTTTCCATGGGAAAGGAGTAGGTAATAAATTCACCAGAACATCCTGGTTTTTCTTAAAAGACAGACTGGTGGATGTAGAACACACTGTGGTTGCTCTCAAGTCAGTAGTTATTTAGCAGGAAAACTGACAGTAGCTACTCTTCTTGACCCCATATAAGGTCACCTCCCTCTTTTTTTTTATTTCTTAAGAGCCTTCAAAAATTTTGGGAGGGAGATAAGAAAACTAACCACAATTCATCTGAATATTAAAGAGATGCACAAGAGAAAACAGATAAAAATGTAGTAATGATTTTAAAAGAAACAGATCTGATTATTCAGCCAAAGTAGGATACTCATTTTTGTCTACCATCTGACCTGGACATACGTTCCTGTGGCAGGACTTTATCTGGACTGAAATCTTGAGGTGGATCTACCTACATGGCCTCTGAAGAACTCTAAAAAGAGACCAAAAGGCTTCTGATGCTTCTATTAGTGACACTCCTAATAATAATCTTCAAAAGAATTGCTAGAAGCATTCTTTGAGTGCTTAAAGCAAGCAGGGAAGACAGAATGGAAATGAAAATGGTTTCTACAGCTGTCTGCCTGTTCTTTGTGTCTTTCTCCCAAGCAAGCAATTCAGAGGTGAGCTGCAGCAAGCTCTGCCTTCGTTCCCTCTGGCCCCTGCTACATTATTTTCATCCCTTTAGAAGCCCGCCTGTTTGATCCTTGCTCTTTCCTGTGGTCTCCCAATCTCTCTGCAGGAGCTACATGCTCCCAGATTCATGGGGTTTTTCCACCACACCCTGAGGCCTCCAAATCTTTCTGCCCTACCATATTCATTTGCTCTCAAAGAAAAGAAGCAGTGTCACCCTCCCTTCCTCCCTCCCAGGATTGCACTTGAGCCTGTCATCTAAAGGAGGGTAACAAAAGCTGGAAATAAAATTTGACTAAAGACTTTCATCACAGAACAGCAGCAAACATTTTCCGTAGTTACTTCAACATCCATAGATGCTACTGATCTAACTGCGTAGTATTCTGGTTGGCTATCAGAGCCAAGAAATCAAAACCAAACAATCCTTGTGGAGACTGGATAGACCACTGCTGGGTTAGCCTTAAGGGTAAAAGGGTTGTGCATGTATTTTGTGAAATAGATAAGAGAAAGTGATGAAAATAGATAAGAGGAAGTGATGAGAATCAAACAGGGGAAAATATGATGATGTGTTATCAGGTCAATGGTGGGAGGCACACCGAAATAAAGTTTCTTACCTTTAGGAAAAAAAGGCAAACAAAGAAAGCAAGAGAAGCAAAAGAGAACAGAAGATCTTACACAAACTCACATTTCTGAGTTATATAGGGAGTTTCTGTACTAGAGCATGGAGTTTCATCTTACAGATTGCAGTTAACCAGAAAAACTAGACAGGGCTGGCTCCTTTTTTTTTCTGATGGTTACTCCAAAGCAAGCAGTGAAGCAAGTTTTTCATTAAAACAAGCAAGCAAATAAAGGACAGATTAATGCAAATAATATTGTAAAACATGCTTTTAAAGAATGGGTAGGGCTGGACATTTGTTGGACGAGGCAGAATAGCTATTACTAAAATAAATTTGCTCCCCAAACTTTTTTTCAAATTTGCTTCAATAAACTCATGTATATTTACAACAATGTTGTAAGTTTGTCACACTCCTCTTGGAAACTTCCTCTAGAAAGATAAGCACAGCGTCATTGAAGTCAGAGATTTCAGTGGTCCCAAACCTCTCAAGAGTCAGGAAAGTTGGGAAAGAAATTGTGTCCCTCCTTTATCTTTCTTCATCACTGGGTTGTTCTGTGCAGGTTTAAAAGTGTAGATGAAGAAGCTTTCACTACTGCGAAAGTCAAACAGCAAGGAAATATTTTTCTTATGGGCAAATTTAGTTTCCTTTCTAAGGCAATAGTTAATGTTTTGCTCTCTGTTCCTCAAAATATCCCTCATTGTGACTTTGATCTTCTGATCTTTGCCTGACACCAGTTCATGGCTGTTTCTGTGAGAGGCTATTAAAGAAGTCAATACAGGAAACTAATGCAAAACTCTAAATACTTCTATTGCCCTAAGGATATGAAACTTCTGGCATGTAAAGCAATCACTACTATCTATCAGTTAATATTTTTCTTCACGTTCCTTTGAGCTACCTCCAGCTCCTCATTCTATTTCTTATAACGAAGTGGTCAGAAAAGGATGTAACGTTGCAGATCAAGTCACCTGAAATGGACAGGCAACAAAGGCCTCTAAGCATATATTTCAAAGTTGTGCTAAACTGTTCTTTTCTTCTTGTGTGTGTTTCAAGTTTCTTCTTTTTACTAGTTATATATTTATACATACGTTGGATTATTTTTAATCAGCTGGATTGCTTTACTTTTGCACTTCTAACACCATCATGAATATACTGAAGGTGTAAAGGTTGTGTAAAATTATTTTACTTCATCTTCTCTCTGGTGTTACAGGTAATATCTGAGAAGTTTGCTCAGTTTTCTTTGCCACACGTACCCTTAGTGTGCTTTTCAGCCCTTTTGCATAGACAATTCAAGAAAACATTAGATACAACTGAGGCTGACAGCAAACTGCTGTTTGTGAAATTTGGATAAATTTTAGCAGAAAAATTCTTTATGTGAGCCACAATTATTTTCATATTTAAAGAAACATATGTGTTAGGCATTTTGAGTTTACAGTTCTTGTCCATTAGCACAATGAATTTTAACTTACAGGGACTTCTTTATGGCAGTACAAAGCTTCACTGTTTTGGGAGGATCTGACAGGTTTGTATTACTTATTACAGACAACAGTGCCTGCAGTGCAGATAGTGCACTAAATACCTCATTTTGTGATGCTGAGGGGCTCAGTTTGAGCTGTTAATTTCCAGCATTCTTCTAAGGACTCCTGGCCACGATGTAAAATTGAAAGTTCAATGTTCCATGGATGAGAAAAAAAGAAAATAAAAGAAATCTTTAATGCATATTTTCTCTACCTTCATTAGTTTTTTTCCTTTTAATTTTCAGTTTTGGGATTTTAGATTTTCCCCCCAGTATCTCCAGAAATTTTTATAATTTTAATTCAATTTCAAAAAGACCATTAATCTGTTTTGTTAATTATTAGGAGCTACCTTGTTCCAGGTTTTCATACATTTAACTTCCGTACAATGTGTCTCTATCTCTCAACATTCAAAAATATTTCTCCACTATGACCAAAAGGATTAACAACAATGATCAGAAGTCATTTGATGAAAATTCTTTATATCTAAAAGTAAGATCTTTTGTTATCCTGCATTCCTAGCTTACCACTACAAATTCTAGTGGTTCCTGGTTGATCAGACAATAAACAAATTTTTGATAACATCTTTGTTAAATGTTGCAGGAATTTATGGTTATAGTTGCACAATTTTGGAAGATTTAATATTTTCCCCACTATAAAAAACCAAATACTTATTTTTGTAAATATAAAGATGCATATTCACATATATGTTCATAGTTTTATAAACATTATATGCAAGAATAATTACATCAGTACTGGACTGCAGTTAAAAAGAGTCTTTGTGATCCAGAAGAATTTTCATTTACTAATTTTAGATGTGACCTTCTTTTGCACAATTTTTTAAAATTATTGGGTTTTTTCCTAGGCTTTACCCAGGTTTGTAATTCTTTCAAATACCACTGCAGGCAACAATAACAAAACAACAGTTAAACTATGGGCCCAGATCTACAGAGCAAAAGAGATATTACTTACTGTTGACTGACCTTCCCCTAATTGTGTATACTTTGCAAGTGAACTACACAGACAAGGGAGGTAGGACGGCCCCTCTTCTGCATCCTTACAAAATTAGTTTCTTTTTAAAGTGAAACAGCATTATTGATCAAAGCAAAGGGTAACACCATATGTAAAGAAGAAACAGCTGGCAGTCACCTTTCTGTCACTGACTTACACAGTTCCACACAGACCCACACTTATTAAAAACAGGTCGGATTGGATTCCAGGTTCACCCTGCAAAATTAATGACAACCTTGCAATAAAGTAACAGCATGAATTTGAGCCTTGTAATACAACGTGATTACTAGCGTTTTTATTAGCTGGGTTTGAGCAGCAGGCAAGGCCGGCTGGTATTTGACACACAAACAGGGATGTTACCAGGTGCGCTGCTCTAAAGTGTCACATCAAAGTCACAGCCCTGCTGGCTTGGTTTACACCTGAGCCAATTAGCCTGGGAGATCAGAAGAGGCTGAAAAAGAATACGACTTCTTATTTTTGTGCTGGAGAGAATTACTTGATCCCAAGTAAGACGATACAAGGGGAACAATGGTAGATAAAGTATGGCAAAGGAGGAAGCGGGCACGAGGCAGGGGAATCGGTGAGAGGCTGTGATAAGAGAACTATCATCAAATAGAAAGCAAAGTGGAAAGTAAAAGTGCCATATGCCTGTCCCTCTCTCAGTGTGTTTGTCAGCCTTTTGTTGGCAACAAAGGGGCTAATTGAAATGAAACAATCTCCAGTCTGTTTGCTGGCACATCAAATATGCTGTAAGATCTGCTGGTTCTTGCTTTTCCTGAATTATTGAAGAAGTATGGCTTCTAGAGAAAAAAAAAGTGTGGAGGGATCTTCAAAATACACCGCTTTTTTTTTTGGGGGGGGGGGGGAGATGTACTTTGCTTTTTTAAGTGGTCTCTTCTGATTTCATTTAGAATAATGTAATGAAAGGCCTGTACAAAAGATGGAAGGACTTCAGCTGCAGTGCTTGACTGGGGTACTCCCATTCCAAGTTAAATGTCTGAGCCTGAACATTCAGATACTTTGAAATGACTTTAGCATGACAATCTCTGTCCTCTGTTTCTTCCTGCAGGAAAACAGGTTGTCAGCTTTGAGTTTTGCCCTCTTTTAAATATGCAAACAATTTAAGAAAACAGAAACAAAAACAATTTCAAGGTTGCAAAATCAAAAAGTATGATTTTTTTAAACCAGTTTATTTGGCAGTGACATTCTCATTATATAAACATGAAAAGCAAATGTTGCTGTATATTAAGGCAGACATAAAAAAATACAGAATTTAAATAAAAACTGACCTGGTTAAAGTTGAAAAGCTGAGATACTTGAAACAGGTGTTTGCAGATCCTGTGTTTTAGCATTCATTAAGCTGAATTTTTTTCCCCAGATCACTCAGAAACCAGATGATAAAAAGGCAGGTATTTCCAGAACTATTTTATGTGAGAATTGAGAAACTGTTAATTAAATTAAATTTGATCTCTGTAGAGTATGAATTGCAGGTGAATAACTTCACTTTCTCAAGAGATATCTACCAGAGAAGATGATCACATTTATTCCCAAAATGTCTTCTTTCCAGCATAGATTTGCAATTTTTAATTATAGCTATTATTGAGACCAATTGAAGCAACCAGAATTCCAGACCAAGTAAGTCTGCAAAGCAGGACTGAGAAAAAAGTAAAGTAGCTTCTTCCTACCCCACGATAAGAGGGATAAATGGAGGTCTTTTGTGAAAGGGCAGATTTCCAGCTGGGCATTCTCTTTATCATGCAGTGGGAGATGACTTCAAGAAGCTAAGGCCCAGAGCAGCCATGAGACAAGGGGATGCACTGACCCCGGAGACTCACAGTGTTCTCAGTAGATACTCTCACTTTGCTCTCAGAAAGGATGGACCATTGTGCCAGTATGTATGGCACAGTGCACAGTGTGCAGGGCAAAAAGCAGCAGCCTAGATACTGCTGGGACAGAAAAACTGTGGGATCTGGCCTTTTCCCTATACTGTTCGTGTTTTCCAGACAAACACTTGCTAATACTCTCTTTACCCTTCCTCATGTCACCTGAAGAGCAGCAGCTGCTTCTCAGGACTCCTTGAGAAGGTCACTGCCTACAGTCATAGCATGGGATTTGAGTTCTTAAGCTCTCTGACTGCTGGAAAGCTTTATAAAGGATAGGTTCTTTTTGCCATAGCCAGGACAGAGTGAATTGCTATGCCTATGATTATATCTTACAAATGCCTCATTTGTAAGATCCTTCATTGCTTTGATGAAGTATATGTGGAATAGAAAACTCCACAAAGTCAGCTTCAGGCACCAGGAAAAGTCTTGTCAGTATGTCATGCCTCTAAAGTGACACAAGTCTTTCTCAGTCCTCGTGGGTGTGGGCTCCTCCACTGTAGCCATACCTATATGGAAGTTTAGGTACCACAGAGATTTGATGGCCCTCTGAAACATAAATATGAGGGGGCTTTATACTGTGCACAGAAGCACAATTGTTGCATTAATTTTAGTACAGACAACTGGCCCTCATCTTAATGGACCTGCAGCCTTCCCTGGAGGGGTTCTAGTTCTTTCAGGTTTATTTCACTCCTTAAGGATTTCTGTCAAAAAACCTTTAAGATTCTGTCTGAATATATTCTCGATATATAATGCAAAGCTAAATCTAAGTGATATTCTCTGGTGGCTCTAAATCCTGTCCTTATACAAACTGAACTGTGAAAGAAATGTGAATTCACTCATTCTATTAATTTCAGACAATTGATATAATTTTAATCAAGAGTTTAATCAATTCCTCTAGTACATAGAACTGATCCCATATACATGTGAAATCATCTTGCTTCTTTTTTTACTGCTTGGACTTCATAAAGCACCTTATGCATTTGAAAATTCTTGATTAGAAGTCTTTGAAAATAATTTATTATGATCTTTGCTCAAAGAAACTGAAAATTCAATCGAAAACTACAAGGATATATTTTTCTTCACAGATTTTTAAAGCTTTTTTTTCTTTTTTTAATTTATATTTTGGAAATATTTGGGTATTTCACTTCTCTCCCAACAAAATATTGCTATCACACATGAATATGCTTGTGTTCCCTCCAAGTTTTCATTCATTGGCCACAGTCATCCAAATATGACAGAGGAGTAGGTTTGTTGGAGAGAATAACTCCTACAAGCCTTGTCAAAATAGACATTGTTAGACATTTATTATTGTCCCCACTGAAGAGAAGGCTCACGTGGAGAGCATCCACACAGAAGTGAATCCAGTAAAAACTCCCACTGTGGGAAAACTTCAATCATATTTTCAATCAGAGACTGCCCTTCTTAAATGCCAACTTCATCCATCTTTGGTATGAATCCATAAAAAATGAGTGTCCATGCTTTTTATTCACAGAGAATACTTTTTTTCCTCTCTAGGCTGTTACTAAATTTCCCTTTGTTCTTTCAGCTTTTTTAATTGAGTACAGAAGAAAAGGGTCAGAGGAGATAGGAGTCATGGGGAAAAACAAATTATGAAACAAGAGAGCATGTCCTCCAAACATACTTTAGAATTGGAACTGCAAAACCTTCAATGGTAAATTCAGAAGTTTTCAACAATTTGAAGTTTGTGATTATTTAAATCATTATCTAAAAAATCCGGGCAACACCAAGAATATTTTTCTCACATGTTACAATTGTACTGGTCACAGTACTTTTATATAGAATGCAACTCTCCTTTCTGCAAGCATCCTGCTCCATTCTACTGAAACAGTTTAATTTCTTAGTGCTAAAGACTACTTTTTCTAGAGTTTTTACCATTATGTTAAAACTGAGTCTTTGCTGATTACTGAAAGTTCTGATGTTTTAAATTACTTCACTTTATATGTATCAGTGCAGAATACTTTTTAAATTGGAGACAAAATATAATAGATATTGTACTACTGCTCAAGTACATTTTCAATATAATCTAAATGAAGAGAGAATGTACACAGCAAGATCAGGTTGGCTGGTGTCAGAGCCCTCCCAACAAATCAATTAATGCTCCTCTACTCCCCTTAATGCTTTTAAATTAGATTAACAGAATGCTGACCCTCCTTTAATAAAGCCTAGTTTCGCCCTGTGGTGTGCATCTAGATACTAATATCAAAGAAACAAGTCTGACAAAGGGAGGATAAAACTTACCAGTAGGCCCTGGTTCCCTGCTATTAGGATAATTGCTCAGGCTGTAGAGTTGTTAAATTATGTTAAATATGCAGACTTTTTTTTTCTTTTACTGACGGTTCATGGGAAGAACTCACTGTCAGAAACTTTTGTGTATTCTCTGACTGTTCCATTTTAAAGAACTCAAAGTTGCAACTAAACAACAAACAGTGTATTTTCAATATGAAGTAGTAGAAAGAAAAACACTTTACGCAGCCGGTTGTCTATTGTAACTATTTCTAAACTGTCATATTTCAAAGGACATCAAAAAATCTCAGAAGCTGAAATAACATAAAGAAGACCCAACAAACAGCTGAAAATAAGCAGCAGCAAATATATATATATGTGTGTGACTACAACGTTCATGGTGTGTACAACATAAAGCATAATGGATTAAATTTCTGAAAACAATGTGCTGAGATTTGAAAAAAGAGAGTATAGAAGTAAAGTGCCAAGTCCAGGAATTCAAGAATTGCAGTACTGCTAACACTATTTTATCATCTCCACAACCATGTGAATAAAACATCTGTTTTGTGATTGCATATTCCAAAAGCTCTCCCCCAGAAAAATTCTTCCAGCACAAACTGGGACTTTGTTCACTGAACTGAACTTGTGCCCATGTCATACCGGAGTCTCTGCCACTATCTTCCTATGGAGTTTATTTTCCCTTGGCATAAACATTGTCTCTAGTGTTGACTTATTTATGATGATCGGGAGGTTTTGGTGAAAAATCCCTCCTCTCCTCAACTATCTGCAGAGGGGACTAGGGAGAATGTAAAAATTCTAGCCACAAGCTTCTTCTCACGTTTTTAAATTATGGTAAATGAGCTAAGTGATATTTTTCGTTTGTAACTTAAAGTGAAGGGTGAGTGTAAGCTGTGCAGTCCAGACTTATGTACACAGAAAGATTTGGGGGTTTGTTCAGTGCTCTTTTCTTGGCTGGAGATCTAGTTTACATGGAGAAATGAGCCTTTCACATATAAAATCAAGACAGAGAAAAAAACGTATTGGTGAAAATGAAGCTATGCATACTCAGCTTAAATTAGGTTGGTGTGTTTTTCACATCACTATAAAGACAGTGCAAAATGGTGGCTTTAAACAGATGTTTCTATCCACTTTCACACACCTTTAAAAATAACTGACTGCTAGGCAGCCTCAAGCAATTTGTCATACTAAAGAAGCTGATGAAAGGGACCACAAAGCAGTGGAGCTCCCCCAAATTCCTCTAATGGCTCTCAGAGAGTTCCCTGCTATTAACACTAACACTGGCTGCCTGCTGAGATAAAGATATAAGACCATTAACCCCATATACTCCCAGCCTGGATTCATCTCACCAAATTTTCAACATTTAATGACAAGGTCTCTGTTAGGAATCTCATCAACCATGCTTCCCCTACAGTCAATAGATAGACATGCTTACCCTTCTGAAAATTAATTATATCTTAAGTGGGCTCAAACACTGCTGGAAGAATGATTCCAGTCACTTCTCCCTGGGCCGGGAGAGCCAAGGACCCTGGACTGTGTTCATTACTGTAGACAGGACTCTGCCTCATTCTGCCACCTCAGGAATATATCAGGCTGCAATCTCTGGTGCCTTGTGCTGCTGTCTTCTCCTTTGCATACTTCAACATGAGTTTTCCTTCTCTCTGAAGCTTCATATGTCCTCTTACACTGGAAGTTTCTCTCCTTGACCAAAGTATCACCTGTTCTTCACAAAGTTATCCTTTATTGCTGTTTTAGTGCAACTTTATTTTCCCCTTTGGTAGCATTTTCAGCCACATGCAGATCCCTTCAGATCAGCATCAACTGTTCCCTGCTGGGGGCTGCTGTCAGCCCCCCAGTGAGCACCTTGCTTGAACCTTCTGCATTGCTCTTCAGAGGCTTCAGGCTATCTCCACTGACAAGGTTTAAGGACTTCCAGGAAAGTTTAACTACTGAATGTGACGTGCCAGGCTGTTGGATTAATTATTTGGTCTGTTCCTCTCTGTGCATCCTTTAGAGAAACATGCTGTCCATTTCTGAATTCATGACCATGTAATTTAAGACTGTCAGCTCACACTGCTTGTGGCATATCCATATTTGCACACCCTGACTACAAGTCTATTAGCTCATTGCACTATTAGCTGTGACCTGCTCAGTTAACTTGACAATGATGGTCAATGCTGTTCTCAAAAACAGAACAATGAGAGAATTATTCCAGTGGAGTATGTCAGACAGCATCTCAATAAGTATCCTGCATTTCCTTCTTCAGCAATCTATGAAAGATGCTGAAATGCTGAAATGTTAATAGCTGGATAGATTTTAGACAGCCATATGTAAACTTATGGTCATCAGGCTCTGACACCAGCCCTGGGAGGATTTGTTGTTCCTTACTCTGAGGTAAGAGTAAAGTAATCTTCATTTGTAAAATGGTATCACAC
The DNA here is from genome assembly GCA_034509425.1 of Eopsaltria australis. Classification (NCBI taxonomy): domain Eukaryota; kingdom Metazoa; phylum Chordata; class Aves; order Passeriformes; family Petroicidae; genus Eopsaltria; species Eopsaltria australis. The sequence continues at coordinate 776,725 of JAVTVJ010000001.1, forward strand.
TATATCAGTAATTATTTAGGATCTCTGAGAAGATAAATGGCATACATTCAGGTGTGCTATGGAAAAAAAGAGAAAGGGTTTCCACTACACGTTCTGATAAAATATCTTAGCCCAATTTTAAAAATTCTTGAAAAACCAATGCTAAGTGAAAGATTTATCTAAGCCACTTCTTTAGCTACAAAGACTAAAAGTGAAGATGAATTTTAACATTCTCCTGATGTCCTTGTATCCTTTTCTTCCCTTTAGGGTTTTCTGTGTTGCAGAGTGAAATGTGGTTAACACAGTCACTAATGCACTTGACTTCCTTATTCCCCTCTGGAACATATTTTACTTCAACAGATGTTTCCAAAATAATTAAATGGTGGTGAGCATGCATTATTGACAATGTCTGATGCCACACTAATGCACTCCACGTTTAAACATTTGTCACCAGCAGGGCTGTGTGTTCAGGAATGTTGTGCTCTTTATAAATAACTTCTGTAAAGTATCTGGATTGTAAATGGGAAAAAGTGTGGAAATTCTGATATCTGCTAAATATTAATAAAGCATGAATGCAACTGCCATTCTGTAGCCATGGTGACTGAAGTTTGGCTGTTATCATGTGTATGTTGCTCTTTAAAGTAGAAGGCAAAGCACCTTAAAGATCCTGTCTTCAGCTACTATGAACGAAGGTATTTAGAGTCTGAATTGTGAAAGAAAAAGTTTTTTGTGAAAAATTATACAATGGCTGCTAAAATTTTCTGGTGAAGTGCTAAATATTGATGGAAAGATGTATGGCTGATATTAATTAAATGGTATTAGATCTTGTCCACATATATTTACAATGAACCGAAGGATATTTTTGCTTTTTACTTACATATACGAGAAAGGGAAAAGAAAGAGAAAAGAAAATGAAAATTATCCAGCCTTTGCCACTACATTATTAATTTCTCTAAAAACTGAGAAAATATCATTACCATGCTGTAACAAAATTATATTTGGTGTCCAAGCTAAAATAAAGTTATACTTTTGCTCTTATTAGGATTTAATGATATTATTATAATTAAGCTTCTCATTAATTTTTTTCATGCTTTCTATTGAGTTACTGTCCCCTGCAGATTTGGAATGAAATGATCATATAATTACAGCAGTACATTTTTAAATGAGGATATTTGGAAAGTAGGTTTGCACCTAGGGTTTTCTGAAATTATAAATCCTGAGTAGAATTACAAGAGTAATTCTCTTTTGTTGAACCTCATCATTAGAAAGAAGTGGAGAAAGAATGTTATACTTAAAATTCATGGATAAAAGTTCTGATGCCCAAATAGAAGTGCAATGAGAGTCAATATACATTTGTAGATATGCACAGGAACATTAAGCACAGCTAGTACTGATACTTGCTGCTTTAATTATTGCAAAACCTAACACTCAAAATTATCAAATCTTCCCATCCCTATCATGTCCCTAAGTGAAATTCTGAAGCTAAAATATACCTGGGATTTTTAAACTTTTCTTGTGGTTCTTGCAGTTCTGACTCTGCTGCAGTTATTATGTGAGAAGAGAAAAATGTTTTAAAAGTAAAATCCCAAAGAAAGAAAGTAAGAATATTTGTCAATAACTATTATGTAAGGCTAAGAGATAACAGATAATGCATTTTTCTGTTAGGCATATATGTTAAAGTACTGTTTTCCTGTATGTGTGCATTATGAATCACTCAGAAACAGAAGAAATTAAAAATTAAGCACTTGGACAAAGTAAATGAACCATACATTCTGCCTCAGATGACAGTAAGAGCAAGAAAAAACTCCAAATAAAAATTTTCCTGAAAAACTACAGAAAACAAAAGGGAAATGTCAATTCTCTTGACTTAAAATAGTGCCTTTTTATGACACTCTAGAAGAAAACAGTCGTTGGAAGACTGTGTTCAAAGCATGATCATAGCAATAACTAACACAGTAGACTAATTGTTCTTAATTAAAAAGTAGTCTATATTAAATTCACACAGGCAATATTAGACTTCAGTCAGTACCTAGTTCGTATAGAAACCTGTGGAAAAATAATAAATAATATAAGCTGATACAGAAAAGGTCTGTAAAGTGACAGAAGTACAAGTCACCTCTTTCTTTTCCAATCACCTCTGCAAATATCAACAGTGTTCATGTTGATTTCAGAAGAAAATTCAAAGAAAATTCTTTCCCTAAGAGACAGATTAAATCAGCTCAAGTTCATTCCTAAAATGAAAAGTAGTGAAAACAATGAGAACCAGGGAATATGCAGGAACAACTTAAAACAGTCATGAAGGAATTAGGACAAAACACCATTGCAGTGTCTGAAAAGAAATGAAAACAACACTATTAATCACTAGGTCTTTGAAGAGGAACTGGAAGGAGATATACAACTTCCAAACAATATAAAAAATACTGAATGTGAAACAGTATCTGTGGAGGAGGAATGGTTGTGGCAGAAGTGTGCATTGTATTGTGACTGTGCCTCACATCTTCCCAGTGAGCAAGAGTTGAGTATATGTAAGTTTGTTCCATCTCAATGAGTGACAGGACTAGGCACTCATAGGTGTGTCATGTGATCTGTGTATAGTAAACTTAAATACATTTTAGGTTACCAGTTTAGAAAACTTATCAGTTGCATGTCAAAGGTTTCAGAATTCATGCCAAAGTTTGGAAATGCAGAGAATAGAAAACATACACACACACACGAAATTTAATAAAAGGCACAGAGTATTTTCCAACTCTCCCTTTTTCTTCAAAAAGTCCCTTCTTCAGACAGAAGACTCCAGGTCAATTTTGTGTGTCAAGCTATCCTTCTTAGTGGGAGGAAAAGGTTATGTCTGTCATTTAGTTCTAAATGTGACAAAATACACAGAGTCCCAAAAGAGAAAAAGGAGAGCAGAGATCAGGAATATGTGGTTTTGTTGACATTCTCAGAATACAGGGAAGCTGAGCAGTCAGATGGATGCCTTTCACCAAGCAGGTCAGCGATGCACCTGATTTGCTGTACCCTGGCTCACTTCATTGGGTTGGGTCATCTATTCAGGTTCAGGCAGAGCAGATTCAAGCAGCATCAGAAAGCTGGTGTCCTTTGACATACGAGGTCTCTAGATTAGGTGACAAGATAAGAATCAGGTGGAGAAGTCACCAAAAACATTACAGGGAAAGAAAAGGTGTGCAGAAGAGCCTTAACAGTTTTTCAGGCTAGTTCAGTGACGGAGTAGATGCTTTAAAAACATTGAGCAATCAGTGTCATAAACAAAAAGGCAGGTGCCATAATGAAGCAGAAACCCATGGATTTTCCCTTTTCCTTTTATTATTACCTTTTTCTAAAAATTCTTGAACAGCAGTAAAAAACAAAACAAACGCAAAGAAATTGATGACAAAATATTGACAATTCATCTTAGCATAACAAACTATTTTCCATTTGTACTTTCTGATCCCACACTCCTGGTTTTATGAGAGAAAACCTTAAAAAAGTAGCAAGGTTACACATATTATAGGCCTTCTGATATTTTTTTTCCCATTTAATATTCTAAACTTTTTCTGCTGTCATGACTGTTTTATGGTTTTATTTGCAGCTGAGGTTGGACTTCTAAGCATATATTCATGGAAGGAAGAATTTCAAGCGTGTGTTAGGTGCTCCATTCTTCAAGGACACAAATGAAGATGAATTGATAAATTCATACAAAAGATTTGGTGTTACAATTCCAAGTGTATGAGATATGTAGACACACACTGAGGTGGAGATGGAAAAGTGTCCAATCCTATACAGCAGGTCATAACTCCTTCTGTCCCAGTAGAGTTATACAGGAATGGTTTCCAGGGAGAGTTAAACTTTTTCCTAAGGCTGTACACAGACTGTGATTTTATTTGTTTCTTTGTGTCAAAAGTAAAGGATGTTTGCATTTGCATATTATAATGTATATTTTTGTCTTTTTTTAAATTTTATTTTATGCTTTCATTGCAATGTTGATTTAAAGTAGTCATAACTCCATTTACGAATAAAGCTTACATCTTTGTTCAACAAAGAGCAGGTGGTCTTCTTATAAAGAAAAATGAATTTCATAAGGAAAAGGCTAAAAAGACCCGTCAGTCAATAAAAACACTGCTTTCTCTTGAATTTTTTGGTCTTATATCTTAATCATATACAGCATAGCACACAGTTTTTTTCCTACTGGTTTGTAAAGCAGGCTTATAATTAATTTATAAGTGCTTCTAATTAATAGAGACAAGTAAGCATTGAAAACCCTACATGATGAGAAGGCTCCCCTTTAAAGAACTCCAAGTTCTCCAACATACTGCTCTAGCACAAGCTCATTAAAATCATGGTCCACTTGAAAGTTGGGGGTAAAAATAAAACAGTAACAAAAGCTAGAAACTAAATATTAGATAATTAGTTTCTGAATTTTGCCAGACCTCAGAGCAGTCCATATACTTCTGATGTCTTGCAAAAGACCTGGAAATTTGGTCTTACTCCTGCTGCTGCCAACCTCAGTGGGTTTCCCCTCTGTTATCAGCTGCAGCACATGGCTGGGCTGGACCCCTTGGGAGTGCTGGACTGGATTCCCCAGCCAAGGGGTCTGGAGGCCGGGAGCACATCCACCTGCTAAAAACAGCAGGACTGTTGATGTGTTCCAGACCTGCTGAGAACACCTGCACTGTGTAACTCTTCCACCTCTGCCTGTGTGGGTGGCAGAACGGGCACAAACCCCTGACGCCACCTGCAGCTGGCATTTGTTAGCCAGAGAAGTTCAAAGTAGGTGGGAAAGAACTGTTCATCTTCAAGTGAAAGCATCTCGACATTGGTGCTGATGGCTAAAATGCCAATCACCTGTCACATGCCTGAAGGAAAACTTTCTCAACAACATTGAGTCATTGGAGGTGGTGTAAGAGGAGGTCAAGTTGGCGCTAAGCAGGTAAAGTAAAACAACTGCTGTGAAAATGAACAATGTGGAAAGGAAGCAAGGGGCAGCAATAACAATGAGAGATACTGAACTAACGGGCAATGGACAATGTTGTGTCATCCCATTCAATTTACTAAGACTCAGGGCATCCTAAATTCAATGAGCTGCCAATATGAGGTGTAAATGTGAATACACATACAACATCATTCTTCAGTTTGTCTTTCTGTTAAACTCTGTGATGTCTTCATATGACATATTAAGGTGCTGGAGGTTTTTTCTCCGTGACAAAAAATCTTTTAATGTTTGCTTTTTTATGAATGAATGCTCAGATTCTGGCACTATCAAGAGGGTCTAGGAGATGGGGCTTTTAGCAAATACTTGTGAAAAATCTTACAAGCATTGACAACATTTACACAAAAAAACCCACTTTAATTTTCACCCAATTTGTTTCTATTTCACATTTCTCAGACATTTCTAGTGGTTTCTAATGTTCTCAGTCTCACCATTATAAAGGCAATGTCCGTGGTTTACCTTCCATAACTAATCCAAGAAATACCAGGTTTAGGATGTTTATAACTCTGACTTTTGAAATTTCATACCTTTTTTTTTTCTTTTTTTCTCTGGTTTTTGTTGTTTGTTTTTTAATTTAGTAGCACTGTCAGATGATGTCTTTTTGGAAAAAATTAAGGTGAGGCCCTGGGAAAAATTCTGAGAAATCCTCCTCATGAAAAGAAAAATATTTTGCAGGTTTACTTGACCTTTTCCTGGCTCCTGGAGGAATAAAAGTGCTAGCGATTTTATAGCATAAAAAGTTCAGACTTTATTATCAGGGCAGCAAATTCTGTCTTTCAAATTAGCAAAAGGCTGCAATATAGTCATTATATACATACATGTGTGTGTGTGTGTATATATATATATATATATATATATATAAAAGATGTCAATTAATACTTTTTATACTGATTCTAATAATAATACCAAAGTTCTTTAGAAACATTCTTACAGCAAAGAAATGTGATCTCTAAGAAGTGTTTTCTTTTGCTTTGATGTCCAGCAATTTTCACAACCTGCCTATGGTTGGGGTTTAAGTATTCATGTAAAGGTAAGAAGATAAGATTTCCTTTTCCCTCAATACTGCTAGTCAAGCCAGGTGGCTTCACACACTGTGAGGCTACCACTCTCACAAGGTAGTTTCAGAGGTTTGACCATTATATGGAGCACCACTATAACAAACCCAAATGCACACTGGTGTGTTCCATCTGGGTATTCATACAATCAGAGAATGGTTTGGCTTGGAAGGGACCATAAAGGTCATCTAGTCACAATCCCACTGCCACGGGCAGGGATATTTTCCACTCGACCAGGTTGTACAAAGCCCCATCCAGTCTGGCCCTGAACATTTCCAGGGAAGGGGCATCCACAGCTTCTCTATGGCAACCTTAGGTCTTTCACAGATTCTTTATTTTCTGAGTGTAGTAATGCCACTTAGTAATGAAAAATGCTTTCTTATGCAGGAGGTAAAATGTTTCATTTCTGTTTGGTTGACAGGTAGGAGTTCTGTTGATCTAAAAGAGAATTCAGTTAAACCGACCAAAAGGATTGCATAGATATTTTCACTCTTTTTAAACCAGACCAATATATATATTTTTCTTTTTCAGGTCACTTCTTGAACAACCATATCAAAATGAAAAAGTCCCCACAAGAAATTTTAGCAGAAGTAAAACATTAGTACTGTCTTTTTATCAGTCACTCACTTATAAGTAAAATCACACTTCTAGATGAAGTCTTAGAAGCTCCTATTTATACAGTTTTTGCGAGTAAAGAAAGATACCAAAAGGATGTCCTCTTTAATAGAAAACTAATTGACCTTCTTTGTGGCAGATTCTTTATTCTGTTTTGGAAATCTAATCGCCTGAGATAGTCTTCCCAATACTCATCCTTTGACCATCATCCGCCCAAGCAGAAACTGATGCAGCTGTACTGAAATAAGGTTCAAGATTTATTTAAGTTCCTTGAGAACTGATAATTGTACTAGCACTCTTGGTGGTTTACCATGCTTCCTGCAATTATCGTCTTGAGATTGAAACACATTCATAGTCAGTAGTTAATTTTAAAAACAATTGTACAGATTTTTTCCTTATTTTCCTAAAATATCGATGGTAAAGCACTTATGAAAACCTCCAGTCTTTATCTAACTGGTTTATGAAGCCAACCACACTATTTTTAACCTATGAAAATGTTTAAAGTTTTTTTTAAACAGTCTATTAAAAAGGTAAGTCATATATTTCAGTTCTTAGCTTAAAAAGTTGTTCTCCTCTATGTGCACAAAACTTTTCTTACCATAATCACCACTACAGCCACTATGATGTCAAAACCAAAGCACAGAACTCAATTTCTAAGACATTAAACAATTAGGGGAAATTTCTAATTCTAGTATCTAATTCATATGATGCTGTCTATAGAAACAGAACAGGTCTTCTCCATTAGCTTCAGAAGAAAGAAGATCAGTACTGCACTAATAAGGCAAGTGATTTTTGATCATAGTTGAAACTACATAATATGTTTCCTAATTCAGTGTGTTGAGTCTTATGTAGCTGCTTTATGTCATTGCATAGCATCCCTAAAGCTGCGTCATGCAGTTGTCATCCATGGGGAAGTCATACGTGCAACAGAAAAATAAATATTTTTCCTCTTCTTCCTCCTGTTCAGAGAAGAAGAAATGATGAGACAATGTGAGAAACTTGAGAAGCAATGCATAATATGCCTTCTAAAGAACTGCAGCAAAGAATCCCAAACTGAACATCTCAGGATTTGCTCTCTTTGCTGTATTAGTAAAGAGGCATTGATTGAGAGAATTTTGCTAGCTGTCTCTGCCATTTTAAAAGTAAAACTTCCTATAGTTCAATTATCTGCAACGGCCTCCCATGATATCACTGAGAAATAAATTGCCATTGTTCCTGCCAAACAACTGCTTTTTCTGTAAACTGGTGAAAAGACTATTTAATGAACATTTATGAGCCCATCCGCTGGAGCGATTCCTTTCCCTGGAGCAGCGCGGCTGCTGGGGAGGGCTCCCCAAGAGGCGTTCTACCTGAGTGCACTTTGCCAGATTGATGAGCCTCCTTCCGACAGCTGACTTTTTATGTAGAGAATTTGTCTGGCATGCGCAAGCTGCTTACATCAATATATTATTAAAGGGGGAGGAGGGAAGGGGCTGCGGACACTGACTTGTAGCTGTGCTGCAGCTTTTCTAGCTGGGTTTCTGTATAAATGTATACATCTTTTAATCTTGTATTTCTTCTTTATATTTTTCCCCCCAGAGAAGCCATTTAGCTGTGCAGTGGCATCTTTCCACTTCCCAAACACACATTTGCTCCTCCACAGCTGCCTCGCCCCTCTCATTCTAAGCAGCCCTTTTCCCCCCCTAAATTCTCAATGGTCCTTAGTACAAACATGAATAGAAAGGTTACTCAGCGGGTTTGCATAGTAAACACAAATGGATATTGTTCTTGACATCTTGTGAACTTGTCTCTCTCCCTTGTATCTTGAGAGAACATAGGACCTTCTGGGCCTGTACGAGCCTTGCTGCATTTTTAATGATAGTCCCTGAAATGCAGGGGAGAAAGATGTTGTCACCTCGGCATATTTTATCCCTGATCAAACATTAGTTGGCAGCTGTTCTAAACTTGTATCGCTGTCTCATCTACGCCGGCTGCTGGTTTGGTGGCAAGAGTGCAAAATCTCACCCAGCTTCCTTTGCACAACTCTCTCTAGCCCCCTTACCTACGCCTTGGAGCCCTGCTCTCCTCTCTAGCAACACAAAATCATGTCCAGCAAGTTCCAATGCACAGAGGCGAGAGTTAGCAAGGAGACCATTCATTTTATGAAGTAATACTTACCAAAATCAGGGTAGACAAGCCAAGACTTTAAAACATTTATAAATACTAAATGTATTTTCATATGCAGAGATAACAGCAGACATGAAGACAGGTTCAGTGTGTTACATATGAGCATTTGGTTTTTGGTTATGCATTTTTTCTTTCCTGACTGGTCCATTTGGTCTAAATAGTTATTTTAGCTCTCAGGGAGGAGGGAGGTTGTTTGTTTGCTTTTCTGTTTTCTTTCTTTTTTTAAGAGCATAATAGCTATTTCTGAGAGAGTATTCACTGCTAAGGAGCCACCAATATGAAGGATTCTGGCAGGTGTTTACAATCTTCCATTAAAAAATAATTGCTTAAGCCATCACCATCACGCAGACTGACAAAGTTATTTTGATGGTTTTGAAAAAGTGCAATTTCTGTTTTGCCAGTGATTTTTCATGATCTGAAGGTCTTCATTATTAAGCTGGAGCCACATAATTTGAAAGTGTTGCTTGTTAATATTTGAGTGTCATTCAGCAATTCTGCACTTGCAGGGAGAAGATGAATGCCTTTTTAAATGGTATTTTTCAAGTCTGTGTAAGAAGCAGGATTTATGGAAGCAATCTTTAATTCTCTCGTTACTATTCTAGATTAGAAAAGGGAATATAAAAACTCAGAAATTCCATTTAATATATATGACATTGACAAAGAATTATATAACGCAGCTTCTCCATTTGACGCCCCTTTAGTACATAATTATGCCTTTTTTTTTTTCCTTGATCCCAAACAAGTAGCACTTGTTCTGCTGTTAGAGACCTTGCCTTAGTATCATCTTTGGAAACATCCAAGTGGCTTTTGAGCATTACATCTACATCTTCTACAACATGCTACCAGTGACCACTGATTACAATTAGTAAATGTCTGTTTTAACAAATTAAATGCAACTGCTTGTCTACGTGACCAATGAACATAAGTCCGTTCTTTATTCAAGAATATTCAATACAGATGAGATTGTCGGAGACACCTAAAAGACCCTGATACAACTGTAATCTTCTTTCTAAAAATATCAAGATGTTGTAAAAAATAATTTTCCTGCACAGGCCAAGGAAATGTTATGCAAGTTTAGAAATCCAGGGAGGATATTCTGAGATTATGAATTGCTTTGGTCAAAATTTAAATCATTTTGAGTATTATGCTCTTTTCTCCCTTACAGCATTGGTGGGGAGGTGGTGGGGTGGGGGAAAGACTTTGCAGTACTTGAAAAGGTAAAGAAGGGCAACAAGGCTAATCCAGGATTAAAGAAAATGAGCTCTGAGGACAGTCAGAGATATCTTTAAACCATATGGCCCAGAGGGAAGATATTTAAAGTGGAGATCTCTTGGAAGTGTATACACTGCCAATACTCAGGTTATTTTTTTCTGGATTTGGACATAGGTAAGACATATATAAATGCAAATAGGTAAAAGGTAGTTAAGGGGATCACAAGAAGCTAGTATACCTGGGATCACAAATACTGCGTTGCAAAATAAAGTGAAGTACTGTGCTCAAAAAAGGTCTTTGCTGAAGAAAGCCAGGCCAGGGCTATAAAATTTTGACAAACAACAAACACTCCCTCTGACTTGTTTCCCAAATACTGTGAAAACATAATGATTTTATTTACCAGATCATGGCAAAGTCTTCTTACAAGACACTAGACAGAAAGCTGATTTTAACTCTGAAAGGACGTATGAATCAATTGCAAATAACATCTAACTTGACTCAATTAGCAAATTAATTATGAAAGTATTTTTCTCTACTGAAGTTTTGTTTTCTAACAAACAAATACTCACTGTCTTGTCCATACTCTGTTTCATCTGTCCTCTCTTTCACTAAAACAATAATGCCAGCTACAAGGAAACCTTGCATGAATGGTTTTTTCCCAAGCTTTCCAAGCAGATATTGCCAGAGAAATGTCAAGGAAAGTGCCATTTCCGAGTTTACAGCTGCAAAAGTCCTTTTCAGGGAAAAGGAATAAGAATCAGAGGAGTTTGTGGGCAGATCTCCTTTCACATACTGTATGATTACTTTCAGTGGAGCAGCAAGAGAAAAAAGAAGCCTTCTCTATACAGTGTCAGGGAATAAAGGGAATCTGAGATGAGCTAACAGACTATTTTGTCACAGAATTTCTGAATAAAGTGAAGTCATGTGAAATTGAACATTTAACAGATGGATTAGAGACCCAATTATCTGTGGTACTGTATATGAGCCCCAACAAAGTTGCTGTGAAAGAGGCAGACTGTGCCCAAGCAGATCTGCCTTGAGCCTGGCAAAATGGGTCACTGGTCTTTATTGGAGCCCTGGGACACAAATGGCACAGTACTTGTTGCTCTAGTGGTAATGCTAGCCATAATAAAACGAGCTTTTGAAAAGCTGTTCAAAAGACTCTGTTTCCCTTTGACAGACTGATCTCAGACTGATTACAGCACAACCCTTTACTGGAGAAGGTTTGAATTAGATGAGGTTACAACCCAATTCAGCAAGGTCTCATGCCTGCTCATCCATTTGACTCATCAGAAGCCTGAGTGGCAGCCTGATGGAGGATCTGCAGCCTAAATTCCCAGGGTCTTCAGCTCCTACACAGTTTGCTAGGTGATTTCATGTCACGATATGCTCAAAAGTTTCCAGAACTACCAAAGAGATTGCACTGAGACTCTTAACACCCTTCTTCTTCAACACTACTACTTTTCTAAGTTAAGTAAAACACTCTGAAAATAAATTCCAGGTTTGGAAAGGTAGCTTTCCACAGGAACAGCTCTGAAAAACTACTCAAACCTGGTTTGTGTAAACCAGCCTACAAGAAATTTTAGGAAAAAAAAAGACCAGAACCCATTTGTTTCAAAGCTACTGAAATGTTCTGCCTTAATATTTTGACATAAGCAGGCAGTTGAGGGCAATTAATGAGCATCTGCATTTAAACAAGATTTGGAATTCAGACTGAAATAGGAAAGTCAGTTCTAAAATAAATCATAGACCTTTTATTTTTTTTTTCTGTTACAATTAAGTAACTTCATGAAAATTATCAAATATTCAGACTATTAATTTTAAAGTTTCACACAGACATAGTACTGTACACTTCCTCGACTGGCTAACATGCCCCAAATTACCAAACCACACTCTCAGTGGGGTAGGCAGAGTGTCTGGAGAGCTTTGCTGTGAGGCTTTGGTCATGCTGGAGGTCAGACACACTCTGGAATTGACAGTGATGCAACTGATGGTGTGCCAGAGTAGGGAACGAGGTACAGCAACCTGAGAGCTCCCTTTCTGAGTTGTGTCCTACCTGCCAATAAGCACTACAGTCCTAAAAAATATACAAACCCTTTTTCTGATAAAGGACAAGGGCATATTTCAGATTTTTTTTGTTACCTCTTTTGCAGGGAAATAGAAATACAGGCCATAAAAATGAAAACAGACATAGGTTTTCATAAACTCTGCTGTGAGCAGTCACTCAATGACCAGAATTATCTCTCTGTTTTTTCATATCTTCAAATCAAAGCTGTCTACTTTGCTGGAACCTATGGATTCAGTATGGGGTAGCTCCATCAGATAACAACACCCTGCAATAAAAGCAGAGTAGACTACAAACACCACTGCTTCTGACTTCAAACCTGGTGAGTTTGAAGAGAATCAAGAGAAGCAGAATTAGAGAGAGGTTTGGTTAGAAAGTCACACTGTAAATTTTATGGAGGAGTCCAATCTCACTAGTCACAGCAGGAAAATAAATCTGACATTCAGAGTGTCTGAGAAAAGCTCTGCCCAGCCCCGATTCACAGCAGAGGAGACTGAAGAGGAGTCAGGGGAGACTATCTCTTTATGACATGATGGCTGACTCTGATAATTTGATGTCTACCCCCAGGTCTAGGAATCATGGCAGCTGATCCAGATACATCATAAAATGTGCAATACATAACACAACAAATCAAGATAAAAGCTTTCTCTAGTGGACAAAATACTCAGGCTATCACTACACTGGTGTCAGGTTAAAGTGTGTGTCAAACATGAAACATTGTTCAATGTAGCACATCACAGCTGAGCAGAGGAAAATTTTTACTGTAGATTTCCTCTTCCTTCTTCTTCCTTTTCCTTCCTTTTTAAAGCTGGTACCATTATGCAAAATCTCAGATAATTTTTCCACACTGATCAGAAAACTCCTGCAAAAACCACCACCAATCCAAGATGATTTAATCAAATAGGTTGCTTGTATGTGCCAGCTCCTGGTTGCAGAGGTTTTTGATCAAGAAAACTTGAATCTTTACCCCAAATTAATACATTTTAGACAGATGGGTACCATGTTTGACCATGCTCTCCTCTTCTACTGTAAAGCCAAAGACTTTGGCAGTGACAGGAGTGGAAAGGAGAATGAAAACTGGCTCCTTTGTTACATTAGGTCTTAGTAGCCCCCAGCAGGTTTTTCCCCCAGCCATGGTTAAAAGGTCTAAAGGACAGAATTTACTGTCACATCCTGTAAACAGACAGGTCCTTTCAGTATCAGTTTCCTCTGACAGTATGTACCTGACACAGTGTCTTGCCTAGCTGAGGCCATAGACTTCTTTAACATGCTCATCTGTCAGAACATGAGTACCAGATCAGATAAACCAAAAAATATACCCCTTAAACCAGAGTCAGATGAAACTTTCATCTAGTTTGTAGTAGGCATAGGTGGCAATCCTTTCCAATCCTTTTCAGGGCAGTGATTTTTATTCTTGACCAACCTCTCTCCTTGCAGCATTGTACTCTATGATGCAGACTCACCAAATTCCTAAAAGACACCTAATGCCATAGATACCAGTGAGTAGGATGCTCGTCCTCGTTCCACTGAAGTTTTATGCAGCTTGAATCCCCACATTTTCTGCTACTTTTGCTTGGGAGTGACTCTTCTCTTTTTTATGGAGTTCTCCCCACACATTTTATAGGAATGTAAGGAGTGCCCCAGTAATATGGGCACTGTTAGGCAGCAGAACGCACCAGAGTCAGGCACTGCACTGCTCCCACCTGCCTTGTGCATGCCCTACCCTGCACATTAAAATGGCCTCTGATAATGCAGTCCTTGTTAATTAGTGATACATCTTATCCTGTGTTAGCTTATATTGGCATTATGCGTTTATAAAAAATGCAGATATACTTCCCTTTGGGTCTTTTAGAAGAATTTCTTTTAAACTTTTCTCTCGATTTATGGGATTAATTAAATTTAATGGGATTAATTTGCTCCATCCATCACTCCTTTTACTTCATTCCGTGGGTCTTAATCTATAGGTACACATTGCAAAATAAGATAGAAAAAATAGTTTAATGTAATCTCAATTCAGTGTAGTTGATTTAACAAGTTATGCAGTGGGACTCATCCTCATAGCAGGCAGGAGGAAGACTTTTCTGTCCTCTTCAAATAGCCATAAGAATGCTAATTCCTATTCTTGCTTTTTCTCTCTTCTTTTTTTTTTTTTTTTTTTTTTGTCTTCTGGTAAGGATTGGGGAGGAAAGGATCTTATGCATAATTTAATTGCTTTGTCTTTCTCCCTCAGGTCAGTATATTATATTATATTGAAAAGTAATTATGCAGCGAAAGTAAAATGTCAAACTGCAGATGTCTGGTAACAAGTAGTACAGATGTGAACGATTCTATTATGTGCCATCTTGCAGACATCTTTATACCTTTCCTCTGAAGCTTCACCCTATGTGCTTATACGTTTGAGTATTTATGCACCCTGGATGAGATTTGCTTTTTTTCCCCCCCTTTGCAGCATCTAGATCCCAAGCTGGGTTGCCTTGTTGGCAATGATTGATTACCCAATATCTAATTAAACCTGATCCAATCACTTATTATGCAGAGTGGAACAAACAAACTGAAGTCGACTGTCAGAGCTGTGATTGATGATACTGCCAATCCAGCTTTTGTTGCGTCTAATGTCCTGACGCTTGTTACAACCAGCCAAAGCTGCGCTGGACAAAGCGTTCTGTCACTCTTCACACAAATTCACTCCCCTCCCCCGTACCCCCCGCCCCCCCCCCCAAGCTACTCTCTCTCTTTTTTCTTTTTTTTCTTTTTTTTTTTCAGAAAAAATTATTGAGAACAGCAGAGGTTCTGTTTGGGTTAGTGTGTACAATGAGATCAAAGTCCCCCAGAGATCCAGAGTCCTTAAGTGGCAGGGAGTGGAAGAAAAAGAGTGTGTGCATGGGGGAGGTGGTGGCAGGAGGTGCACTTGGTATGGTAATGAACCTACCTTGGGGAGAGTGACAGATATGACATTAAAGCAAACCTAGCAGGGTAATAATTTCTTTTCTATTGTCTGCCAAGCAGGATTCTGTTCGCAGCTCTCATTTATAAATTTTTCAGTTTTAATGCTTTAATTATTTAAAATGCAAATAGGTTCCTGAAGAAAGAAGCAGAAAATACAAATTCCCTAAACAAATTCAACTTTTGAAGTTACATTCACACATTGTAAAACCTTTCTTTTGTGCCTTGCATTAGTTAGATTAGTTAGGTTTCAGGGTGGTTTTTTGGGGTTTTTTTTAGTGAGTCAAGAATTAGTTAAACTTTCTGTAGTTTTTCATGTTCATATTTTTATTAGCTTAAACCAAATTTTTGTTTTGTTTGGATAACAAGTGAAATAAAATGTCAGATTCTCTTGACAAGAACTAGTCAGAAAAATGCAAAGAGGTTTTTTATGATGGTATTTCCTGACTTTATCTGCATTTCAAATGTTCAAATTGTATTTAGATATTAGGAAAATTTATTATTTATATCCCTTCACATGTTGAAAATTTCTGTTTAAAGGATCCCTCCTCATATAAATTGTTTATACTCAATGTGGACAAGTCTCTGTATGCATATGCATATGTGAATGATTCCCATGTGATAACTGGAAGAAATGGTAAATGTATTTTTCAAAACCTTATGCAATTAATCAAATGTTTACAATTCCATTACCTGCTTTGTAATCTAGCTACAAATCTAAGATTCCTGACTCATGGAGAGCTTCAAACAGCTGATATTCAGAACAAAACTGAAATAAAAGAAACAAAATTCTGTAAGATCTTAAACATTTTTAGTCTTAAGCTAGTATTTTATTGGAATTGTTATTCTTTCTGGAATAAAAAGAATAACAATATACAGTTTGAAACCTTTTTTTGTTTCTAGACAGGTATTAAAATTCTAAAGTTTATTTGTTTCTTTTCCCTCCAGATCAGACACGAGCTCTGCACATTTGGCCAAAAGCTGTGAAGGTTCCTAGGTCAAAATATTTCAGTTCAATACTTCTTCATGTCTAGAAAAAAACATGTAGATTATTTATGGGCATGCTTTAAATATTTCACTCCTCTGTCGTAGCCCTTAGATCTAAATGGTGCAGCACCTGGGTGGATGAAATAACCCCAGTATCACTAATGAAAACTCTTAAATCATGCCAAAAAGATGTTTCTGTAATAAATTAAGAAGAAGTCAGGTTATAGAAGTAGTTCACAGATTGGTTCACAGCATGGTTGAGGCGGAAAGGGACCTCTGGAAATCAGCTGATCCAACCTCCTTTCTCAAGCAGGACCACATAAAGCCAGTTTCCCAAAACCATGTTTAGACAGTTTCTCAGTATCTCCAAGGATGGAGAACTTCACAGCCTTCCTGGGCAATCTGTGCCAGTGCTTGGCCACCCTGACAGTAAAAACCTGTTTCCGTGCATTCACACAGAGCCTGCAGTGCTTACCTTTGCACCCATCACCCCTTGTCCTGTCAGTGGGCACCACTGAGATGAGTCTCTATCCGTCCTCTTTGCACCCTCCCTTCAGATATTTATATACATTGATGAGCCTTGAGGCTTCTCTTTCCCTGGCTAAACAGTCCTGGCTCTCTCATATGACAGATGCTCCAGTCCCTTAATCATCTTAGTGGCCTAGGCATGGCCTCAGAAAATGCTGAGCAGAGGGGACAAGTGTTTTATCACTGACACTAGATGATGGGCCATAATCATGCATCATGGGTATACAGTCAAATTAGCCCAAAACTGCTATCTTTTAGGAAAATATACTCACTGCATGGGGCTATATTTTTGTCAGAGGAATATCTGCTAAACCGTGTTATCATTTAAACAAATTCATCTTGAAAGGATGCAACACCCACAAGCACTTGCAGGATTTTAAAGAGCAGTAAAATGGTCTTGAGGGTAGAACACAGCCCTTCTTTACTAGCAAAGACAGTAATGGAAGTAAACACAGGAGAATACCAATACAGAAAAAAAAATGTTTTGGAGGGTGCAGAGCTACAGAGAAAACAACCATGTGAATGTCCAGTACAAGAAGCTGTATAGAGCCCTTTTTCTTATGCTCACAGCAATCACAGCAGTATCAGGCTGTCTGTCTTCATAGGAGTCTTCCTTCAGGTCTAACTACATTGCTAGCTGAGTCACCTTGGCACAAACAGCAAGAGAAATGAGCCTCTAGCATTCAGACTGAGTCTGTTACAGAGCTAGAGCTAACACAAACTTCAGGTAGTGCTGATACTTGGCTTACCTAGTTCTAATTTTATGGCTCAACTCTAGCTACCCATCCCCTTCTGCAATAAACCAATAAACGTTATACTGGTTTCCATGGGAGCTGCAGAATTACAGGGAGGTAAATGGGAGAAGAATCAAGCCTTAAATATTTTAATCATGCAGACATACATGGAGTTAAGAAGAAAAAATGAGAAAAAAATCAAAGAAACAAAATAGGTTTCTCACAGCATTAAAAATAAATGTTTTACACTAGGGCAATAGGAGGCTAACATTACCAAAGGAAGCTAAATTTAGCCTGTGAAAGGTTATCTTGGGCAAGCACTTATGGTGCATTTCTCTAAATTTTCACTTCAATTAATCTCTAGAAATTCAGTGTCTGATCCCAGTGACAGTAGCCTCTGGCTTCTTGAGAGCGACTGCCGAGGAAAAATTATCTGACACATATCAAACAAGCAAGAAATGACACTGGACAACATTAATCAAAACTTTCTCATTTCCTGAAGAATTAAGCATTAAATAATTAATTCCAGCACTACAGGCAGCTGTAAAAGAGGCCTCGTGCCTCCCCGCTGGTAAGAATTTGTCCTTGTCTAAAAGACTAGATTGATATATTTATTATTTATCAGATTAATCATGGCCAAGAACATTATAGATTGGCAGCCAGGCCCAGCCAGTTATATTGTAGTGGCCTGTTATTGGAGCTTGGAAAGAATCTGGTACATCAGCAACATTCAAAAGGGAAGAAGTAGAAGAGTTTTCCCCTAAGAATTATTTTAAAAAACCAAGCAACCAAACAAACAAAAGCCCCCAGCTAAAATGGAAAATACCCTTCAAATATTTGGGGGTTTTTGTTTGGTTGTTGTTGGGTTTTTTTTAAAAAAAGGGAATTGGACAAAGAAGATGTCATTGATTCAGCACCTCAGAGGAGGCTGCTAGCTCCTGGGGTCATTTTTATTTCTGTTTGCTAAGGACTGAAGGAGGCCCTTAGGATGTGAGTCAGAATATCAACTATTCTACGTGAAGCCACAATCATTAGTTTTAAAACATAGTTTCAGTGACAGACAGATATAAATCAATTTAACCAGCATGAACAAGAAAAAACACTTCCTACCCTTAATTTTCCTTGTGTTTATCCAAGTACTGTAGCTGTGAGACTGATTTATTGGTTAGGTTTTCTTTCATTTTTGCTAGCTGGCCATGGTACCAAGCAGCAGAGTAACTACTAAGTCACAACCTAGGAAATCAGCATGCTAAGCTTCTGTAGATTGATAGCTGTCAGACAGAATAAACTTGATATCATTTCATGTAATTTTACCACACAGTCCTGGGTTTAAGACTTTTTTCCTTTTTTTCAATTTCCCCCCATTTTTTCCATTCTGCCAATAACCAAAAAAATATCTTACATGGAATTTTTCTCTTTGAATAGAAGATTTCCCACTTCCTTTCAATAAGCTTGCACACATTGTCAAAGGAAACCCTAACTGTGGGAATCAGTGGGAATTTAGGGATTGTTCCAAACGCTAGCCTCTTCTCTACATCTTCTTTTCTTGTTTCTGTGGTGAAGGAAGGATGAGTGAAAATTCTCTTGCTCCACAAAATGTTTACTGCCGTGTGTGCCTCCCCAGTTTTCTTTCCAAACCCTCTAAGAGGGGCAGATATTTAGTACCCTATAGCTAAAGGATACTTTATGGCAAACAAGGGTATTCTACTTATGATATGACGAGACAAGTCACAGCTTTTTTGTAGAAGAAAAAAGAAAATAAATTTGATGGGGGACAAGGTTTAAAAAAGGCTCTGTAGTGGTTTTAGTTCGCCTATTCAGGTTTGTGGCTAAATGCTAGCACACTTACTTATATTCACTTGATTGCTTGTTGTGAGATGAGGATTAGGAGTAGGCAAAGCAGGCTCAAACTTTATAAAGTACAAAGAAGTTTTATTAATATATCTAAGACAAAGGGAAAAAAAGAAAAACCCAAGAAACCAGAACAAACTCCCCCAGACCAACCTCCCTTCCCACCTCCATTTCATTCCTCCTGACAACATACAAAGACAACACTCTCACTTCCAGTCAGTTTACCACCCCAGAAACAGCTCTTTGTTTCAGTTCATTTAGGGGAGAGTAGTTTCTTTGCTTACACCATGGATTTTCTGTAAGAAAAATACAGTTTTTATGGTCTTCTTGCCTCACCATTAGCCTCGAGCAAAGTCCAGCTTAATGGTGGATCTCTCCCACACCAGTAGCCTTCCCACAGCCACTATGGTGGGTTATGAACAGTCTACAGGGTACTTGTTTTAAGGATGCCCAGTTCAATTGCAGCAACAAAGAAAATCCCTTCTTCTGTGCTTAGCAACACAGGTTCTCCTGACAACTCAGGTTCTCTGGCATTCCCCCCGGGACCAGGGCTCTGGGTCCCAGCCTCTCCTCTCTCTTGGTTCTACTTTCTCATCAGGCTGTACTTTTTCAACACTTACTTGTCTGTACTTAGGTAATTCAGTTCATTGGCTGCAAGAAGAACCTCACATCCCCCTTTGGACTATATCTTCATATATTACAGAGAATTTATTAGCTCAGTCCCCAACCATGGTTCTCCAAAAGAGTTTTCAGCTCACTCTAGAAGCACTTCTCATGCACCTTATTCTAAGTATCAGTTCTGCTTTCCTCACTGACTGTAAAGTCTCTGCGCTGCACTATGTAGGTGTCCTCACTCGTTCCTCTCTGTGCGAGGAAGGATGGGTGTCTGTGAGTTTAGTCCAGGCATGGACAGAGTTAATCTCTGTCTCTCTCTCCGGCAGTGTGAGGATCACGTGCTCTTTGCCGGGTTGTTTGAACAGGTCCGAGCTGGATGCCGGACGCTCTCAAGAGTTTCTCTGCCTGGCTCTGCGGAGCTGGCTCAGCCTGGTGGGGCCATCTAGGCCTGGGGTGACAGGGCAGGGCCTGGCTTGAGCTGGATGGAGTCCGGCCCGGTCCTTGCCTGGCCCGGAGCAGGGGCCTGGCTCTCTCTCTCGTGTAGCTGGCACACCGGCTGAGCTGGATCTGCTGAAAATTCCAGCCGTTTCCTCCCCCATGCCTGCCCGGCTGCAGCGGCAGGGCCGCTCCAAACTTCCCTTCCCCTTCCCCCCCCCCCTGTGGAAGGAGGAAGGGGGGAGCTTGGGCCTTACCAGCGAGAGAAGCAGGAGCTGCTCCTCTCTACACAGCAGCAGCAGGTCCAAAGAGGAAGAGCATCAGAGAGTCTCTGCTTATATATGTTTTTTTTTCCTCGAAGGCGGATCAACTTTTTAATTGGTTTACCTACCTATCAATCCTTAAAACTACCTGATTATTGGCTCTCTCTCGCAGGAAGGAAGTTGTATTCCTTCCTGCAGCACAGATCACTTCCTAGATTTTGACCCCTCTGGCCTAACCCAGGACAGGCTCCAAAACTTAAATACTCGAAAAAAATGAAAAAATAAATGAAAAAATTAGAAATAATTATTCTTGAAACAGTTCAGCAATTGTTGCAAAGCCAACTGATGTATTTGATTTTTTAAACAAGGGGGAAATGTACCTTGCCTTCTGCAACACAACTACTTCAAAGATAGTCTTGAACATTAACCCAAGGATGTGCTGAATACTTTGAAAATCAGATCATTTCCTGGGACACATTTTAAGGGCACACAAAAACATGTGAGAGAATAATAAAACAAACCCTCGAAAACTCAACCCTTGTTTTCCACAGAGACAATATGTGTCTGATTAAATTACCTGGGTGAACATTTACAAATACATATAATCCCCAATGACACAACTATGGACAGCGTGCTCCTTAATGGGAAACAGCAAGCTTCTCCTGAAGGAAAAAGAAGAGGCTGGTCCCTGGTGGTTTCCAGCCCTCTATTTACATCCCTCTTTGCCTCTTGATGCACAGGAGCAAACCTGTGGCTACTCCAGCCAGAAATGTGACAAAGCTCCAGCCTTTGGAGGTTTGTGCAGTACTCCCCTGAGGCCCCTCTGCTGTGAGCTTACAAGCAGCTCTTCTGCAGGATCACCTGGGAGCGATTAACACCCCTGACACAACATCCTCCCTTCTGGTCTTAGCGTTTTGAGTAGGTGCCTGAATTCTTTGGCCACATCCTCTCTGAAGGATGGAAAGACCCCATTCTTCCCAGGGCCTGCCTGAAGGGCTCAGGGCCAGCCCAGCCCCAGTGCAGCCACAGGCAGCTCCATGCCTGTTGATGATGGACAGATGTGCTGCAGCCAGTGTTGCAGGCCAGGGTCAAACAAAAGGTGCAAAAGCTTTTTTCCAATGCTCTGCCATCCATACCATGCAGTTGAATTTCCCTGTGTTTTATGCCACACCTGAGTGCTGTGGAACCACAGCTGCAAAGAGCTCTTTTGCACTGAAAGGACTTTGTGCAAGTGCAGCAACTCTTACACGGCTGCCTTTTCTTGTGACAGAAAAATATCCTCATGAATGAATACATCCGATTATCTCCAAACCTGAAACTTTAGTGGGCATACCAAGCCATAGAGTTAAATTCAGGCAATTGCTGTGACATCTCATCAACGAGGGATGCACCTTCTCTCTAGGTTTTTTTTTCCCTTCCTACAAATGTGTAGGTTGCCTTCTCTGTAAAGGACAATTAAACTTCTTGCTTCTACAAATGTATTTAGGCAACTTCCAACTTGAAATTAGGAAATTAATAAGGAAGAAAAAAAAAGCATAGATTTCATTCTGCTGAACTCAGCAGGACAAAGAGAGATATCTTCAATGTCTGCGCAAAGGTAAATTATGTAATGTTTTTCAAAGGGAAAATGTTTGATACAACATGAGACGTAAGCAAAACTGTACAGCTTAAAATGTCCACAGTGAAGTACAGAACACAACCTTAGATGGATAAGAAACCATGAGGGGGTGGGTGGTTCTGGTGGTTATGGTTTATATTTTAACTGCAAAGGTTAAAATTAAAAGCATAGCAAGCTTTTGTTTTCTGATACAGCACCAAAATGAAGCCATGTACACTGGCTTAGAAGTCAGGGGGTTTTTATGCCTCCTGAGGAGCCTGAAGAACTATTTCTAAGTTGATTTTAACTCTGGTTTTGTCATCCTATGAACTCAGGGTCTTAACTGCTGTAATAATTTCTGAAAGAAAGTAAGCAACCTTCCACAAAGCCCACAGAAAGAAAAGCTTATAGTTGATTCTAAGCAAAAGCATCACAAGTGTCACATCTGCATATTAGGCTACTGCTGTCTAATATCAGGTTTATTATCTGACATCAAATACTTAGCACATTTCTCCTCAGAGCAAGAATATATTGTAAAATGTCAGCATAAAAAACTGCTGCAGATCTATGAATAGTTCGTGAACATCTTAAAATATAAGTGTGTGTTTTTGTATAAGAAGAAGTAGTGGAAATATTGAAACCAAGCATAATTTGGTGTTAATATACATGTTCTTTTATGTACTCCTACTCATATCTTCATGAGTAAAATGCACAATCAGCTTTTGAATGTTGCGTATTGTTTTTCAGATAACGCTTCTTTTGTACAAAGTTGACTGTTTCTCTGAGTATTGCTTAAGGATTTATAATTCCTTCTTAACTCATGCAGTTATTTTACACTTTATTCTAACATTAATAATAAAGACCTTCCCATATTCAGTCATTAATATTAAAAGAAACAGAAGATAAGCTGCTTCATATTTTTCATAAACTAGCTCAAGAAAAATCTCTGGAATTCTGGAATGTTTTTCTTAAAATAGCAAGCTTTGAAAACTGGACAAAACTTTTAATATGCAACTGCTAAAGGAGAAAGAAAATAATCTCTAGGAAAAAGATTGAAAATATTGATCCTATACAGTTCAACACAGAACTACATCAAAAAGCTGAGCATGGCTGAGCTTTCAAATCTTCACCAACAACCTGGCTGTGAAGGAGGAAGCTCAAACACCGGTAGTACCAAGCTTAGGACCAGCTGCTTCTCAGCTGGCTTTTGAGTTTGGGGTGAGCTCCATGACATCAGAGCATCTGTCTGGGCCACAGGAAGCAGAAGCAGGTCTAGGGCCAACTTACACTCCTAGTGCTGCTAGAAAAGGGCAATCAGGACAGCACACTTCAATCTCACACATTTTTATTCTCCAGTGGTGACTGTGCTAAACATGAGAGAGATTCAGAGAACCAAATCCCAGGAAACGAGGTTAGGCTGTAAAAGAGCAACCAGACCTGTGGTCACATCTCAAACTAATGGAAGGGAAGTTTTACCTTCTGAAGTGACATTTACTGCAATAGAAAGCAAAATCAGAAGCAGCAATGAGACAGTAACTGGTTATTTATTTGTTGCTCACTATATGTTCCCTTCAGCAATTTTGAAAGGCCATGGCTATGTGGAATAGGGGAAAGCTGCCTATTTGCAGTATTCTGATAAGAGGAAACTTCTGAGAGTGTAAGTAAAGAATTTTAAAGAGCTTAAGAGGGACATAGAGACAAAGAGAGGAATGTACCCAGACCTTAGAGGGGATGGAGGGATAGGGAAGACTTCATAAGGATTAGAAGAAACTGTACAGAACTGGTTGTAAATTGCTGATAGACCAAACAGGAAGGAAAATAAATACCCTGGCAAGATATGGTAGGCAGAGAGAGATATTTTTTGTAAGTTTCTTGTAGTTTCTTACTCTCTTTTTGCCCATCCAGTCTACATAGGAATGTCATTAAGTTTTCACTGTCCTACTTTGAATTCTGACAAAACCCAGTTCTAGATCTTATAAATCATACTGTTTACTTTACTTTGTGCTATGGTCAGATCTAAACAAACACTTGGGTTATATTAAAACCTGACATGAATGGTATCTGAGTGAATGTGGAGTGGAAACACTAAGTTATTCCACATCTATATTAGTGAAATCATTATACATCACTGATAGAAGCAGGAGTAAGAGCCATGCTATGTACTATATTCACTGCTCTGTAGCATTATACCCAATTTGGGTTCATCATTTTATGTGATATGGAACTGATGGAAAATATTAAAGTAAGCAGATAGAACCTCCAGAATATCTTCCACAAGGTAGTTTAATGATTCATGTAAGAGCTGGAACAAGTAGGATCAAGTGCTTTCAAGACCAAATTGACTCTCTGCCTTTCACGGACTGGATGACAGCTTTCATCACTGGCCGGTTGACTGACACCTTTGACCACCACTCCATTTCCAGCTTGGACATAAAATGAGAGATGAATCCAAACCCAGAAGAACACACATAGCAGCTTCATCCCTACTGGCTTTTGCTGTTGACTAAATGCCCTTTTCACATCCAGCCCTCATGCACTCCTGCAGACCCGTGTGAGGAGATCCCATGCTGATCACAACAGAGAGCTCCAATCTGCTCTCTGCCCCCCCCAACCCAGGGTGTGCCACAAGCCTCCAAAGCTTGAGCCTATCAGCAAAGAAAAAGAGAACAAGATGATACCTCCAACAGGGAACATTTAGACCTGTTGGGGAAAAGTGAAACAGGCAAATGAAGGTTTAGAAAAATAAGTCTGTCCACTGTCTTTTGGAGAAGTTATTTTTCCCTCCAGTCTATTTGTTGGCTTCTTTAGTTGCAATGGTCCCACATAGTCCCTAGGGACGTCTCTTGATGTACATCACTTTTGAGCCTTTGGGCTGGGAGTTTAATCTTCGCTGCAGGCAGAACTTCTTTTCCTTTCAGAAGCCTCCCTGTTGGTTTTCATGCTGCAAGCACCCTGTTTGCTCTCTTTGTCAGGACATGAGTGCAAGATACATTGATTTTGGTAGCAAAGCCAAATTAAAACGTTCTTTATCCCAAGCAGTTGTTCCCACACACTAATTCATTGACCTTTCACCAGTGCCCAGACAAGAGTTTTGGAGGCCACACTGTAAATCAGCTCTCTGAAATGATCTGAGTTACAAAATAACCTTCTTGGTGGTTTTTTTTTTGGTTTTTTTTAAGACTTGCATAAGTTTGGTGTGTATTGATTAGCAAAACAAAGAAAACCCACTGAACAAAGCCTCCATATACAGCATGGCCATGGGGCGAGGGCTAAGGGGATGCATCTTCTGAAGTTGTCATGCTGAGTAACAAAACCGGGTATCCTGTGATGCCACCCGCTCACCTTGCCCCAGTCTGCATTCCCAAAGTACCCCAGACAGAGCAGACTGTTTCATGTCACAAGGATAAAGCAGTCCTTCCTCCTCCTGTGAAGGCTTGGGCAGAGTTGAAGCACACCAGCTAGGATAAACCAGCAGCCATCCTCCCTTCTGCCCCACCACACCACTTTGAAAGAACAAGTGCTTTTAAAACAACTGGAAGCTCTGTTAAATTACAGAGCTTTCCTCTCTGTCATAAATTCAGTAATGTAAATATATTCCAGCAGCAAGACTGACTTTTTAAAAATACGAGAAACACAAGACAAATATTTGTGCCTGCTGCACAAATAACATGGCATGATTTGAATGTTGACAATGTAGCAGTATCTTTTAAAGTTGATGTCAAGTACTGGCAGCTGAAAAATAATGAAATGAGAAGAATTGATAAATAAGGGGTGTTGTAGCCAAACCCCAGTTAGTGTTTGTTTCCTAAAAAACCACCAAAACTGAAACTGGGGCAGACAATGATATTGGAGGGGAAACAGAAAGAATTCTTAAAGATGCATTTCCTTTATTTACATCTGATTGGAAGCTGCTCCCATTTCTCACCCACCTATTTGACTTATGGAAAAAGCTGTCACCTAACTCTCTAAGGCAGAGGAAAACCAGCAAGACTTAGCAAGAATTTGAGATTTTTGATCATATGAGTCCTTAATACAAGAATCACTTTGTTAATGTTACCTCTGTTTATGAGGTACTAACATACAGATGGTAGGATAGTTTACTTCACTTTGGCCTTATTATTGTTATTCTTTTCTCCCTCTTGTACTTGCCTTGATCTTTCTAAGAACTTTGTACCTCCCACAAGACTTCTGTGTTCTTCCGCTTGTACGTGAAATATATGGTTGCCATTTTTTAAATCAAACTGAGTCTAGGGATTATCCTGACCTGAAACACCAATAGCAGCTCTCAGAGTCACAGTCCATTGAACATTATTAATTTATGATCACATCTTGCTGTGCCTTAGCCACTTTCGCTCTTTCTCTGAATTAACTTACCCCAGCAAGCCTGCCTGCTGCACAAAATTCTACAAAGTAGCATAACATCCTGCTGAGACACTCACCATGTCAGGTAATGGGAAAGTATGCCACATCTGAAGGATGGCAAAGTTTTCTGCTTTCTGTTTTGACTCGCCTGGTTGTGCTTACTAAAAGTAATGCAGGAATAGATAATTTAGTTTAGCACTTAGATGTTGAAATGCTATGATTTCCCTTTGAAATAATTTTGTCTTTATCATGCTCCAACGTAATCAGAGTTTTGTCTTCAAATAAAGGGGCACCAAAACAAAAAGTATTCATAAACCTACCTCTTCTGTTTATTGCACATGAGGAAGAAAGCCACATGCAGGCTCTTTCACCAGCCAAATCAGTGATTTTCCAATGCATTTGGAAGTGAAAGCCTACACAGCTATATAGCATTTTCAGCATTGCTTTTCAAATTTTCAAACCCCTTAAATAAGAAGCAACATAAGGAAAGGGCTACTTGATCATTTGTTAAACAAATATCAAAGATATGCATACTAATGCCAGAAGGAGTGCTTTTGGGTGTTCTATTTACAGAATTGTAATTACATTTGCTGTTTGAATTGGCCCTCCAAAGAATTAAAAATAAGCAGCCATGGCTTTTTATTGCTATCCAGTGTTCCCTGGTGGCTTCTCTCTGAGTGTTCTGACTGGCAATTGTTCCAGGCTCACTTGTGCCAGTAATGCATTTGTTAATTAGGCTAAGAGTACTACAAAACCCACAACACAAGCCTCTTGTCAGCATATGCTGATCTAACCTCTTGAAAGGACAGTTATTTAAATAGATGCCTTTTGAGCTTTTGCTAGGGGATTTTTTTTCAAACATGTAAATATTCCTCTAAATATTACTTATGCTGGTTTAAATTTTTATGGGATCAAATATTTGTTTAATTCTTGTTTTCCATGTTCACTTTTCCATTTCAATGTGCTTTCTTCCCCTAATCTCCTACACATAAAATAAGGAAGACTTAAAAACAAACTTTTTTAACACCAATCTAAACAACTTCTGCACTTCTAATCATATCTAATATCAGGGTGGAGTTCTGCAAAGACTAGGAGGAACATGAAGATTTTGTACTTTTCTACACCAGCACTAAGGACAGAAGAACAGCACCAAAGACACGTCAGAGAGCAAGAGGACAATCCACAGTGGAGGGGGACTTTCTAATAAAACCTGCACATCAAGCAGCTCTGATTCTGTGTTCCAGCCATTCAGGTGGAAAGAAAAGGATGAACTTAATTAGGCTGCAACTTCATTACTGGTTTGAGAATGATCTGGCAACAAACACCCACTGCAGCTCATCAGTCCTTTTTAATAATTTTCATCTGTCCAAAGGTTGCCACCAACACTCTAATCTACAAGCCTGTTTTCACACCATTCTCCACAACCCTTTAAGTATGAAATCTGTAAGTTATAGGAACATTGCTTGAGACAGAAAAAAAAGGGAACTCAGGCCAAGAGGAAAGCTGCAGGAGCTTGGAGCAAATAATCATTGAGAATGGACACAAATATAATTTACATTTCAAAGCAAAACAAAATAAAGAAATGCCTTTGATTTTCCCATTAGATGAAAAAATACTGAAATTGTTGTCATAGGAAAGGCAATTTTAACTGATTTTATTTTAGGTGATTTTTATCTATATTGTATGCAGATTTATTGAAAGAATATATTATTATTATTATTATTATTATTATTATTATTATTATTTATTATTATTTCATGCAACTTGGGACACAACATTTTAACAAAATCCTTGCTTAAATATCTTCTATCTTTCTCAGACAACAGTGCTTACTGCTACACACAGAGTAAAATATAACACAACATTGGAAAAAATGGGTTGGTCTTCCCAACAAAAATAGCATGATTCACTTGGAAGTCAATCAATTGTGTTTGGAAAGTTCTCTGTTTTGGTTATCTGCCCCAAGCATATACTCAGGGCTGGGCTGAAGCTTGATTTTTCTGTAGCTGCCTGCTTCTACATTGAAAATATTTGCTTTTTTCCCCTTCTCCGGAAACAAAAAAAAAAAAAAAAAAAAAAAAAAAAAAAAAAAAAAAAAAAAAAAAAAAAAAAAACCTAAACAAAAAAAAAGGGTTTATTTAAGACGGAGGAGAATTAACAGAAAGGCACTATAAGTCTTCTTTTAGAAATATATATGTATATTTGTCCATATATGTACCTTTTCTTTTATATACTGGCCTCAACAGATGCATAACACAAAATACATTTTCAATAAGAAGTGCTCAATTTCTGAGAGTGGATATCAGAGCCATTCAGTCTATTGCACTCATGAATCAATGGAAACGGAATTTCTGAATGCAAATTTCCAAACTCCTAGTTTTCATATTAAAAACACAATAAAATTTCAGAATGCTTACTTTGAGGGGAAGAGACAAAAACAATAGAGCTCTGTTCTGATAGCACACACTGTAGACACAAGTGCTTATGAGGCAAAATGAATTTTGCATGACACAGGCTGGTACTCCAAATTAAAGAATTTGTGGACAGTAGACTTGAATGCAGAAATGGGACTAAGAACAACAGTTCTGCAAAATCTAGTGGTAAAAATCTCTAGAAGGAATTTAGGAAAGAAAGGAAGACCTGTTTTGAAGACCATCTTCATAACATTGCAGTACTGCTTATCCAGCACTATACAGAGCTGAAGAATATGATCCCCTGTGATGCTTTGTCACCCTCATCACTCAGTATCCCATCAAAAGTTAACCCAGTTTAGGGCAGGACAAAGGAGAGTCTGGCTGCAATGCAGATGACGGAATGAGTCCTTGCTTTTGCATCCATGTGAGCTGGAAAGGAACAAGTCAGGGTACCACCATCCCTCTTCCAGCCCCAGCACAGCTCAGCACTCCCTCCTCAAGGCTGTAACTGAATTCACATTGTACCTGGGATCGCTAGGCCTAATTTAAGTCAGCTCAAGCACTGCTACACTTCACAGCACTGCAGCGACTGCAGTGCAGACTTGCTAGAACACACTGGGGGTGAAGTAGAGAATGGGGAGGAGGCCCATGAGCAGGCCTCGCAAGACCTGTCCTTTGATAAATTCACAAAATGACATAAATGAGCAGGGACTGAGATTCTGAACTACAATGAATCCTAATGCATTGAACATCAAAGGGCCAGCCAACTCATTAACTTGTGCTGTGAAACATGAAGCAGGAGTACAGAAAATATTTGCCTTTGCAGAAAATATTTGATGAGCACTTCACTTGAGAAAGAAGTGTTATAAATGCCTACATAATTCACTTGCGTGTGTAATTGCCTTTATGAGCAAGCCAGCACTGTGAACGTATCACTAACTCTCCAAAATCTCACTTCTGACACTTCTTGCTTAAGGCTGAATTTTAGTATGGACTGGGTTTCCAGACCATGACTTTTTCCCCCTTTTAAACTGTTGTCAAACAAGAAGATCTGGGAAAGAAAAGGGCAGGGAAAGAATCTCATGGGACATCCTTTCAATTTACAATTCTTAGGGAATTAAGGCTGCCACAAGTAAAATACTGGCTAAAGCATGGCCAAACCCATAATGCTCTTAGAGCTCCTGGGGAGTTCCTCAGCCATTCTCTGACAGGGAGGAAAGGTGCAAGATTTCTGAAGTGCAGGAGATGAAATGACCCTGTGTAGGCGGAAAGGAGAGGAGACAAAGAAATTTTTAAAATGACAGTTGGGTCTCTTATACTGTTCAGTAATGTCCAGGTGCCAATTCTAGCAAACAGTTGCATCTGTTCCAGCAGTCTCAAGCATCTACTCTTACCCAATGCATCCTGGTGTACCTATTTTCTTTGCTATATATGGCCATATACCATAAGTTTTGGTGCAGCTTCCCTGTCCTGCCCCCATTATGGTTCAGGGAGTTTCTATCATCTTCACTTGCACAGCCCTTGGTGGGTGTCATTAAAACAGAAAATAAAACTGAAAACTAAACTAGAGTCATTAGATTACAGAATTTAGGAAGTTAAAGGAAATTAAATCAGGGAAGAAGTAAAACTTCTTCGTTTCTGACTGTCTTTATAGAGGTCTGACAGGTTTTCTCATTCTTGAAACAAAAGAGAATAACCAAAGTCCTCCAGCATCATGAGATCAGTGAAGCTCTACTTTGTACCTGTATTTAGGACTGATTTTTGAACAGAAAATAATCACATAGGTTCAAAAGCCTCCAAAAGCTGGATAGAATAAAAGAAACTGACAGTTCTTAGCACTTGAAGCGATTTCAGATTCTCAGGTGTCATACTTAATTTCTGACTATTTGGTGTCAGCAGTATATGACAAACCCTCAGTAAGCTGAAATCTTATGGTAGAAGTACAAAACCAGGGATGCATTAGAATGGATAACACAATATTTTTTTGATACTATGCCCATCAACTTTTCTATAGAACTTCTGTCTCAGATGCTCTTGAATAATCCCTTTTACACTCCAGACTCTTTAAAATAGTACCTATCTTTCACTGCATCCTATATAAGGACATAAATTTTCAAGCTCTAAGTCGAGGCTCAGCAAGTCTTGGCAGCTTTTCACAGTATAGTAGCAGGCTTCCTCCCCCTTTCCTGCTTACACCTTTTTGCTCCCTCTGAGAGGAACGGAGTGATACATCCTAATAAATTGCTAGAACTAGTGAATGACACTAATTACAGGCAACTGTACGCTATAATCTGTGCTGGATAGTTCAGTGTATGTCCCTGTAAATACAGTACCACTGACACTAACCAAAGCTCAGTCTGCCCAGAGAAGGGCAGACACAACCACCAGAAAAAATTTAGAGGTGTCCATGAAATATTTTTATCATCTAAACATCAAAGTGAGTCTGCTATGGTCATTCGACCAGTCCATCAGTTTCCTCATTATTTCCCTGAAAATTCACCTCTGCTTGGTGTTCAATTCTTGTATTGCTTTCTGGTTTCTCCATGGAGCATTATTTTTATTTCCAGGGAAAGAAACAAGATATAACATGAGCATGTATGGAAGCAATTGGTTTATTATTTATTTTTTCCCCCACTGCGTATTTTTTCCATATGCAGCAACATATAGACTGAACCAGGATGAAGAACTAGAAAACCTCAAGCAAAATATAACAGGAATGGTCACTTGAAAATAATGATTTTGCAGATTTGTAGGAGACATTTGCCATGCCCTTCTGATGGTATTTTCAACATGTCTATGTATTTACCACATTTTATGGCATCAGTTCTTTCTGTCCTGCCTGAATCCTAACAAAATTCTCTCTGTAACTTTATAAATGAAGTGGAAAAGTTTGCTATTAGCAAGGAGTACTCAGTATTGTCAAAGCTATCACTGGTTGAAAATCTGGAGAAAGTGTTAACATTACCAGGTGATTAAGAATTAAAATGGTAGGTGAAAACCAGTCTTGATAAGTGTAAAATAATATATAATGACAAGTGTGATTCTACCCATAGATATATACAACTGTGGGCTTTTCTTAGATATTGCAATGCAGAAAAGTAATCTTGGAGTCTTTTTGAATTGTTTTCTGGAAGAATGAACTCAGTTCAGTGACACCAAAAGAGAAGTAGAATATAAGGAATTATTTGGGAAAGAATTGAGAACAGCAGGCATTACACTACACCATTATGCATTGAACCACAAAGAATTTGGGTTTTTTTACATTGACCATACTGTTGAATATTCAATCTGAATATTTATGTAGCAGAACAAGGACCAATACAGATGAAGATGATGAGAGATCCAGAATCTCATATGAAATGGGGTTGAAAATTCTCAGATTCCATAGAATTACTTTATAAAAAAAATCCCAGCCAAACAACCTCGAATGAAGGCAAAATCAGGCATAAGAAAGACATATAAAATATTCAAAAATGCCCATAACATGAGTGGGGAAAAATTATTTTAAAAAGGAGAACTAGAACATTGCCAATACAGGAATTAGCGTCTTCAAAGGAGAGAAAAAAAATCAACCCCTCCCTCCCCCCAAAAACCACATTCATCCCAAAAAACTGCACAGTTCTTTTGTATAGAATAACAAACAGAATAATGCACAGAATTCACCACCACTGCATGTTGGAGATGCCAAAGGTATGTATAGTTTCAAAAACAAAAGGACACATCATTGTGTCTCAGGAAGCTCCTGGCCTACTGATGCACACAAGTAAAGAGGTCATTCTGAATGAAAGAGCAAAGTATACTTGCTTTGGTTTCTTACTCATTTCCTCAGCATCTGCTGCTCTTACTGCCATGGATGGAACAATGAGAGTGGCTTTTGACACCTTTGTTGGTTTTGCAACTGTCAGTGTTAATCCTTTAATCTTTTTGGTTTACTTTGTCCTTCGTAAGAATATTTCACTTTATATTTATAGGTCTAATTCAAGGTTAGTGAATAAAGCCTAGTTCCTTTTGAAGTCAGTAGGAAAAGTAGACTCACCTTTTCCACTTTAAGTTGCAGAAAGCAATTCTCTTTCTCAAATATAAGTTTACACCACCTGAAGTGATGGGAACAACTCAGATTCCTAAATGCTTCTTACATTACATGCACCCCTCTGACAACGCTTCTGTCAAGGAGAATCCCTACTCTTCATGATCATATTGGAAACAGAGCCAAATGACAGCAAGCGCATTAAGACCTTAGGGTTCATCTTCAGAGATGCTTTTTCCAGCTTCATCACTTAAGAGGATATCCAAGACAGGCTTATTTCTACAGGGACTATGTCAGAATGTTTGGGATAATATGAATCAGGATGTTATTTGCTTTTATGCATTTATTGTACTGATAACCAGTTATTTCAAAACTCAGTGAAAGATGCTGTTACTATAGGAGATATGAAAAGCAAGGCAGCTTTTTTAAATTTGAACTTCCAAC